>JAUMHI010000033.1:20656451-20676526 GCA_032359435.1 Enteromius unitaeniatus
GTGTGTGTGTGTGTGTGTGTGTGTGTGTGTGTGTGTGTGTGTGTGTGTGTGTGTGTGTGTGTGAGAGAGAGAGAGAGTGTGTGTGTGTGTGTGTGTGTGTGTGTGTGAGAGTGTGTGTGTGTGAGAGAGAGTGAGAGAGAGAGGGAGTGTGTGTGTGTGTGTGTGTGTGTGTGTACACGAGTTAAAGAAATACCATGCAAATATTCAGTAATGTAGCTCACAGGTCTGATACCATCACAGTGTTTAAATTTTTTTACAGTCTTGTAATTAAATATTTTTTTAATTTTATCTAATATTTACTTACTTAAGTTGGCTTGAGGAAGCTTATCTTGTTACACTGAATATATTTTTTATTAATATTATTATTATTAATAATATATCCTATTATAAATATACATTTTATTATAAAATATATTGGATTGGAATTATAAAACATTGTTGTGTTTTTTGTGTGTGTGTCTGTTTTAAAAGAATATCCTATGTTTAAGTTGTACTTGTTGCATGTCTGTATTAATATTTAGGTTATATGTGCCTGTACAAAATAATTGTATTCATGTGTTCTCATATTATACACTCAAAACTATAGAGGAATTATGTTTAAATCTGTATGCATAATGAAAAAGAGGATCATGTGGTTTTGTCATACAATTAAAAAAAATATAGACTTTTTTTTTATTGTTGTTTCCGAACAATAACTCTAAAATTATTATAGTCTTTAAGACAAATCTTTTAAAGCAGCCATTTTTTGTAAGATATTTTTTTTTAATTTATAAAAATGTAATAAAAACTCAAATATAGCCATTTTCAATTAAAAGTTAATTTATGTATCTCTATTATTTCTCCAGATCCACTCCCACCCGGGTTCAGAGCCATGCAGTCGTCGACTCGTATAACTTTGATGTTCAGACTTTCGGCTCATCTCTGCCTGTCAAAGTCATGGAGGCACTGACCATGGCCGATGGTAAAGATTGGAAACCAGTATCTTTATCTGTGCTTGTGTGTGTGTATAAGAAAACAAGTAGACAGAATACAAAACAATATATAGAAAGCTAGTGTTGTTTTGTTGTCTAACAACAAAGTGCTTAAACGAATAGATCAAATAGAATTAGAATAGAGCGCTAGAGTTAGTCACTGGATGTACTGGTGTGCCGGTTTCTCAGTGTGTGATGCTGTGTCTATTGCAGTGGATGATCAGATCTCTGTGAAGGTGGAGGCGTCTGGCTGGGCGTGGATGGTTTGTGGAGAGCGTCTGATCATCTGGAAAGTGTCACAGACGTCTGTGGCGAAGGTCAGAAAGAGCCGCAATTGCTTAGAGCTGAATTTTCTGCCAGACTTCGCAGGTCGAACGTTGTGCTCTTGCTGTCGTTGCAGCTGTCGGTGTGTAAAGACCTCCAGCTGCCCTCCAGTGAGTTTGCATACAGCGCTGATCTCATCTCCATCACTTCCTCCACTGCACTCGAGTCTGCACCCACTCAGGTGAGCTCATGCGACATTACTATCCGTGGAGATTTCTGATGCAAACTGGAATGCAAATGTGTTTTTCACAGGCTATCAGTGCACTGGCCGTGTCTCCAGATGGTTCGGCTCGCTTCTGGCCCAGTCTGGCTCACGACGGGACTTATACGGAGACGTCTCTGGATCTGGGTGGACACGTGTGCAACTACGTCGCAGCAGTAAAGGTGTGCGATCAGGCAGAACTAGGAGTGCTGATGCTTTTATTTGCATATGTCTTCTAGGGCTGGAAAATAGTATGTACTGCATACATTTAGTATGTATATATAAATCCATGCACATGCATAATAACAAGTTTATTTTATGTAGTGCCATTTAAAAGGGACTTTCACACAAAGTGGCAATCAGTCAAAAGCAATGTTCCTTTTTTAAGATATTGTTCATATCTAAACTGGAACTATGTTGTAATGACTGAACTTGTGTCCATATGGTCCAGCCCTAATCGTGAGCTGTTTTCTCTTTGCTGTTTCAGGGCGGGAGTTTCATCGTGTCGTCGTATCGAGGTCACCTGCTCCGGCTCGCTCCGGACTCCTCCGGTAAACTGTACCAGAGACCGGTGCAGCAGGGTCAGGGCATGTTGTCCGGGATCGGACGCAGGGTTTCCAGCCTGTTCGGCATCCGTGGGCAGCCGGCCGACCTCTCGGTCAGTGCTGTGTGTTGTTTAGCGGTGGCAGCAGATCGTGTGCTCAGACACTGATGGGATGTTTGTCTCCTCAGGTGTTCAGTGTGCTGTGGGTGAAGGACACCGGCTGTCTGTACTCACTCAGCTCGTGTGGCCTCAGTAAATGGGAGGTGGATGAGAGCGGTGAGACGCAGGTGTTGAGCTGGAGCACTAGTCAGATCATCACAGACAGCATCACCGACGCCATCTGGGTCAGAAAATGTTGTTTGAAGCTGCTAGAATTAACATGCTTTTATGAAAAAACTGCTTAAAGGGGTCCCTAAAATAACGGTTTTCAACATAATAATCAGAATTTTTTCTTGAGCAGCAAATCAGCATCTTAGAATGATTTCTGAAGGATCATGTGAAGGTAAAGACTGCTGAGAATTCAGCTTTACATCACAGGAATAAATTACATTTTAACATATTTTCACATAGAAACCAGTTTAAAAAAACGTATTTCACAATATTACAGTTTTTTTAATGAAATAAATGTAACCTTGTTTAGCTGAGAACACCTCTTTTTTTCAATATAAGTTCATTTATTATATTTTATGAATTTATTTTCAATAAATATAAAAAATATAAATAATTTTTTGCATCTATGCCCTATGCTGTTATGTTTGTACTGTATTTAGTATTCATAAGTAAGTAAGTTCAGTAAAATTGTTTATTTTTACATTTTTGATCACCAGGGCTGCATTGATTTGATTAAAATACAGTAAAAGGTTTTCTGTTTGAATCTTATTTATGTATGTATAATGTATTCCTGTGATCAAAGCTGAATTTTCAGCATCATAACATCAGTCTTCAGTGTCACATGATCCTTCAGAAATCATGAAAATATACTGATTTGCTTCTCAAGAAACATTTCTGATTATCAGCAATGTTAAAAGCTATTTTTGTGGAACCTATAATACATATTTTCAGGATTTTTGCAGAATAGAAAGTTCAGAAGTTGAAATCTTTTGCCTTCATTGGGATGCATCTTTGCTGAATATAAGTGTTAATTTCTTTCTATTTCTAAACATGTCATATAAACGTGTGCTTATCCTTTACTTGTCTTGCAGGACTCCGAAAGTAACTACTCTGAGATCAAGAAAGGAGTGAATGTGTCTTATCTGGATATGCAGTATAGCAGGTGAGTGAATATGAACCTGTAATACACAGACAGTGCGTGCAGGATTGGCAGTATTATGATGTTGTGTTTCTTCAGAGCGGGGCTGGTGCTGTTGGCGGCGGCGTGGCATCCGGGTGACACTCCATGTGTGGCGTATTTCTGCCTGGTCACTCTTGCGGAAAGCACAGCGCCGTCTCCGGACCTGCTCACTGTGGAGGTCACCAAACACAACCCGCACTTCCAGGTACAGCGCTCAAATGATCCTGAGTCTTTAGAGGTTCCTGAATCGTGCACTGATTGAACTGAGCTATGGTTTTGTGCATCAGAGTGAGGAAGAGCTGCAGAAGACGCGCTTGGTGCTGCCTGATCCGTCGAGTCCTGCGGCGTATCTCTACAACGAGGAGCTGGTGTTCGCCTGCAGCACTGGAGCTGGACGCGGAGCACTGGCCGAGGAGAAGATCTCCTTCAGCTCTCCAGGTGCAGCCCTCGGACTGAGACGACTGATGAAGCAGCTGCTCGTCCTCCTGTGCTTCATCGCTGTTGTTTTGCCTGTTCTGCAGGTGACCGTATCCGAGGCGGTGGGGTTTGTGCCGGGCTGCCGGTGTTTTTCTCTCAGAACAGTGGGCTGGTGGCTGTTTTAGCGAGAGAAAGTGCTTCTCTTCTGCCTGAGACCATGGAGGACTCGCTCTGCACCTCAGTGGCGGGACCTGGACCTGAGGTCTGGAAACCGTTCACTGAAAAGAGACCTAATAATGTTTTAGACACAATGTATATATTTACATTGTATGATGTTTCTTCAAGTGGCTAGAAATCATCCTTACATTTACATTTAATCATTTAGCAGACGCTTTTATCCAAAGTGACTTTTAATTCCATCTGGGTTTTGTTTTTCTTTAAGAATAGATCAAGCTAGTGCTGGAGGCCTATTTATGTAAAAATATAAATATTACTTTAAAATACCATTTTTAATTATTTGGCAGGGTTTTTTTTTTGCATATTCATGAACTAGTATCTGGTCAAATATCATTTATATGTATTTAGAAATGTATGTTTTAATTTAAGTGACTACATTCTGTTTTTTTGTTTTTTTTTTCTTGGCCCTTCATTATCCTTCAAAACTATATAAATGTTAACATTTATTATAAATATGTAATTATATGCGTGTAGTTATAAATCAAAACTATAAATTAGGAATTTATTTATGTTTCAGTGTATAAAAGGGTATAATTAATAATTATATCAAATTTAAATGTGCATAAATATATTTTTAACATTTCATAGGTTTTTTCTGTATTCATGAGGTAGTATCTGGTATAGAGAGAGAGACAAATCAGGATTTTCTTTTCACAGGGCTTATAAAAAATGTACATCATTTATTATATTTTAAGTACTATATGCAAAATTTTTTATTATATATAAAGTATATTATTTTTTATTTCAACTTTTTGTGTATTCATGAGCTAGTCTCCGGTATTATAAGTCAAAGCATTTAAAAACATATTTTTTAAGTTTAAAAATATAATTATTCTAATTTAAAAAATATATATTTGGCTTTATGGTATATTTTTATATATATTGTTTAGATTTATGCAAGGGAATATTTTTCATGTTTTCAGGGCACCCCATTAGAGACCCCACCTAAAATAGACATGGTGGCCCAGGAGGACAAAACCAAGCTGCTGAAGCAAGCGTTCCTGCAGTTCTGCCGGTGAGTTTCCTTCTCTTGTGTTTGAGAGTGTGGAGTCAGTGCCTGTCGTTTACAGACACTCTGCTCTACAGTCATGATCTGGTTGGAGCTCAGAGCATGGTGGATGAGCTCTTCCCCACTGATGGAGAGGGAAGTGCAGAGCTGGACGCCGTCGTGACACAGATTGACCTGGATCTGGTGGACGACTACCCTGCATGTGACCCACGCTGGGCTGAGTCTGTTCCTGATGGTGAGAAAACCTTTGAATTCTCCACCAATAAACTTTAAAGTGCCCCTATTATGGTAGACCGAAATTCATACAAGGTCAAAAAACACTTTCATTCTTATAAACTTCTTTTTACCTAACCTGCTCAAAAAAAAAAAGAGCTATGTAACAAAAAATCAGACGCATTGATTTTGTTTCTGTTTATTGTGGAGAATATTGCACATGTTATCACTTGGAAGTACCTTAAGGTGGTAAATCCAAAAATACGTGTGTGTTTTTGTCCTGTAGAGGGTGCTGGATTTACACTGACCTCACTGATCCTGCTGCATCAGTTGGAGGATAAGATGAAAGCTCACCGCTGCCTCATGGACTTCCTGCTTCAGGTTCCTCATCAGACACACAAGCTAAGAGACACGCTTTCATCCTCCGCAGTATTTCTCAATGCTCTCTCTTTCTGTGCGCTCCACAGACGGGTCTCCTAGACCGCCTCACATCCACAGCGGTGCGTATCTCCCCGATGGCCACGCGGCTCTTGCTCTGCGAACATGCGGAGAAGCTCTCAGCCGCCATCGTGCTGAAGAACCATCATGCCAAGCATCCAGAGCTGGTGAACACAGCCATCCTGTCAGCTCTGAAGAAGAGCAATACCGACATACCTTCCAACCTCACGCCCGCAGACGTGTTCTTCAGAGAGGTGCCAGACTTCAGCAGACTGGAGTGGAAAACATGCATGTATATTTCTCTGTTTTATCTCATGTTTGTGTCTCCAGGTGTCTCAGATCTCCTACATCTTTGAGTGTCTGTTGGATGAGGAGGAAAAAGCTTTAAAAGAGCATTCGGATGCCGCCAGGTGGGCCGAGCTGGTGCTCAACGTCAATGAAATCGTCAAGGTGCACAGTTTTCATTTTCACCTGTTTATTAACGCACTCAGATCATCACAAATCACTGGGCCAGTTTCAACACGGATAAGTATTTTTAAAAAAATTCTCCAAGTGTTGTAGCATATATTTGCACAGAATTTATTTTGTGAGTAATTTAGAGTAATTATCTTTATGGTGTCAAAGCTTAGCATTAACAAAATCAAAAAAAACATTTAAGTGACAGCAAAAACGTCCATAATGCAAAAGATTTCTGTTTTAAATAAATTACATAAATCCTTCAAATTAAAATGTTGACTTGTTAATCAAAAATCCTATTTTCAACGAAAAATCTTAAGCAGCTATTGTTTTAGACCCTGATAATATTTACTACAAAATTTTTTGAAATTTATTTAATAATTGATAATATTGTAAAGCAAATAAGCACCGTTTTTACCACAAAATTAAATATGCCTATTAATGATTTCTTTTTGTTAAAAACTGTGGCAATACTATAAAATAATGTGAATGTAAAACAAAATGTTACATATATTTTCTTGCAGCTCACACGACACCAGATTGAAAGGCTAATATACAGACTTAAAGCCACAAATTTTCAATTTTGAATTCTCTGGGCTTGAAAGAATATTTTACACATCATCTTCCTGGTGATTAATCTTTGTTTTGTGTTGTAGGATATGCTTCAAGCTGCATTACAGTACCGAGAGACCAAAGCATCTCTGTACCGAGCGCCAGAGAACTGCAGCCCAGAGCCAGAGTACATCCCATGGACAGGTAAACACAACTCTGCTCTCCAACTCTGGTTATTCCTCTTATTTAAAACGGGAAGACCACAGATAATTACGGATTGAATCATGAGTTGAGTGAATGGTTGCAATCCCTACTCTACACACCGGAGCAGCTCTCGTCATAGTTTCCTCCTCTCAGCCTCAGGTGGAGCGGGTGGAGTGCGGACCGTCATCACGCGGCAGCACGAGCTGATCCTGCGAGCGGCGTATCCTCTCGCAGACGCGGAGCTGCGCGGCGCCCTGAGCGAGCAGCTGGTGGCGCTGCTGGACTCTCTGTTGAGCGGGTACGTGGCTCAGCTGACGTCTCTCCGCCGCGCCGGACAACAGGAGCGCTTCATCACGATGGAGAACGAGTACACGCAGAAACGCTCGGAGCTGCTCACGCCTCTCTGTGAGTGATTGTGATTGGTCACTTGTGTGTGTCAGTCAGAGGTTATGTGCTTAATATGTCTGTGTTGTGTGTGGTTGTGGCAGTGGAGTTGGGTCAGCATCAGTGGGTTGCAGCGCTGGCAGAGAAATACTGTGACTTTGACATACTGGTGCAGTTGTGCGAGCGGACGGATAACCAGAGTCGACTACAGCAGTACATGGTCAAATTCGCTGATCAGGTAACAAACCTACCGGCCAGAGATCTCTGAAATACACAAACCATATATACTATCCTTCAAAAGACTGGGGTCTGCGTAATTTTGAGAGATATATATATATATATATATATATATATATATATTAGTGCTGTCAAGCGATTAATCACAATTGATCACATCCAAAAAAGAAGTTTTTGTTATGGTGTGTATACTGTGTAGATTTATTATGTGTATATATAGATACAAACACATGCATTTATATATTTTAATAAAAATTTTATGTTTATTTATTAAATGTTTTTATATATAATGTAAGAATATAAATATATATACATTGATATTTTCAAAATATATACGTTATTTGTTTGTGTTTTTATAATGTGAAATAATTGTGATTAATTACATCCAAAACAATATATGTAAAACTTGTCACTTGTTTTGGATGTAATTAATCACAATTATTTCACATTGTGTGTTTATATATATATATATATATATATATATATATATATACTTGGGTTTTTTTTTGTTTTTGGTTTTTTTTTAAGACTTTTAGTCATAAAGGATGCATTTAATTGATCAAAAGTGACATTTTTTATCATTTAATATACAAGTCAAATATTCAAAAAAAAAAAGTATATCACGGTTTCCATAAAAATATGAAGTAGCACAACTCTTTTCAACATTGATTAATATTGAACTTTTTTGAGCAGTAAATCAGCGTATTAGGATGATATCTGAAGGATCATTACTGGAGTATTTTGATTTGATCAGAGAAATAAATACATTTTTTTAAGATATGTTCATATAAAACATTTTCAATTCTATACATTTCATAATTTTTACAGTTTTTTTCTTTCTTCATATAGAGAGAATTTATGTTTCTGGATGGTGTCGTTTGAAGTAGCTTTTGGCCAGTAGAGAACTTCTCAATATTTGTAGAACTGTCTCTTGTTTATTTTAAGAGCGTCGCACACGGACACACTTTGAAATTCTTGCAATGCAGTTCTAAGAAAAATGTACTAAAATCACAGTTGTTTACGGTACCTGTGCCAAATGCATTAACTCCCAGCCCTCCCTGTTTCCTCTAGAACTTCGCTGACTTCCTGTTCCGCTGGTACATGGAGAAAGGCAAGAGAGGGAAGCTGCTGTCTCAGCCAACAGCAACACACCAGCAGCTGGCCAGCTTCCTGCAGGCTCACGATCACCTCAGCTGGCTGCATGACATACATGTGCAGGACTATCAGCGAGTAAGAGAAGAAAGAAATGAAATGCATACAATTTATCTAAACATTTATAACACTTGTAGTGTCATAAATGCTCTGTTCTCTTCACGACAGGCCCATCGTACTCTGTACAGTCAGGCCAACATGGAGACTCGCTACTTCAGCAAGAAGAAGACCCTGCTGGCCCTCAGCAAGCTCACAGCTCTGGCCTCAGACATGCCTGAAGCCGTTCACCACAGACAGCTCAACGGTCAGTCATGTGTCAGACATATTGACTAAAATTCAGCCTCAGTCCATATAAAAAGCATTTCTCTTTTTGTCATATTGCAACGAGCATTTTTAGTGTTAGTGCATCAACAGAACATGCACTCAGTTCATCAGGTCTCAGCACATTAAGCTGTGATGCTCATGCTGGCGACGTGGGTTTGAATCTGATACGCAAGTAATCCCTTGAGCCCTGAATATTCCTGATATATAATTGTCATCTGGTGTTTTTCCATGTGTGTTGGAGTAGATATAGTGGAGCAGGAGAGGTTTCTGCTTCATCAGGAGACTCTTCCTAAACAGCTGCTGGAAGAGAAGCAGCTGAACCCAGACGGCATGCCTTTACTGAGCCCTCGTAACCTCATCGACGTGAGTAAAACACAAAGCACACACACTTCCTCTTTGTTTCTCTTACTTGATGTGCGTCTTTTCCTCGTCTCCAGCTGTACATCTGCAATGAGAACCGCAGGGCCAACGAGTACGACTTCAAGAAAGCTCTCGATCTGCTGGAGTACTTAGACGAGGTATCTGTCCATAACAGACTATGTTAAAAACAAGTTACTTTTCTGAGAGTGTAACATGCATTCATCACCTGTAGGAGGAAGCGGCTGGTATTGATGCCCTAAAACGGGAGATCTTCTGTAAAGCCTTGAAGAAAGACTGGAAGGAGAGGTGAGCATCCAGTGAGAGTAGCGAGGAGGATTCGGTTTGCTTCATTATAAACTTGCAATGACTGATGGATTGATTGGTTGCAGCTGGTCCTCTTCCGATGATAGTGATGATCCTCTAGAAGCAGCCAGAGACAGCACTTTCGTCAAGATCCTACAGAAACTCATACAGGAAGGTACAAAAACTGCACACTCACAGAAGTTTAGGGCTCATTTTAATACAGTATCTTGCTTCAAAAGCAAGGATACTGTATGATAAACGGTGATTGAATTCCAATGCAAAGTGTGTTTTGTGTCCCCCAGGTGTTTCTCTGCAGTCGTACCTGCCTGACGTGAAGGATCTTCTGCAGGAAGATGAGCTGGAGGGTCTCAAATCCAAGCCATACTTTGAGTTCCTCCTGCGAGCCAACTACGAGCACTTCCTGAAAGCTCATATATGACGTTACTTCCAGTTTCTGCTTGCTGTTCCCTTGTTAATATTCTAATTTTGTTTTGTACCGTTTCATAAAAACAATAATAATGTGTTTCAACGATTTCTGAATAAACTGTATTTCTGTAATCGGCGGCAGACAGCTCTTGATGGTTGTCTTCTGCTGCGAGACAAAGATAGAAAGAATAACAAAGCCAAATGGTGCTCACCGAATGGAGATGTTAGCTTGGGGTTTATGTGCATCTTAAAGATGGTCAACTGTAAAGCGTTTGGATTGTTAGATGTCTGAACGTCATTGTATTATATAACTAAATATCAGATTAAGCCAAATTGACTGCAAGGGTGACCCAGAAGTGGCATAAATGCATTTTACTGAGCAATTATAACTGTATGCTTTGATACCAAGGGCTGAGGAGGGTCAGAATAGGCAAGAAAAGTGTCTTTATATTGAATTTTGAGCAGTCGTAAAGTTGCATTGAAGTTACCATTTAATAGAAGCACATGCACAAGATAAAGTTTATATGAGCTATGTAACATTCAGTATGAAGCTCATTTGTGTGTGTCATTAATGACTTCATCCATCACCAACACTAGTTCAACAGATTTAACATCATGCACAAATGGCTGGGAAGTGTTTTGCTTGCGAATGCCAGTTGGTTAGATCTCTAATGCAGTAATACAAACATTCTTAAGTGTCCAAATTGGGCAAGGCTTTATTTGAGAAGGTCTTTTTGTTTTCTTTCACTCATCTGTCGCTCCTCTCCTTCCTCCAGCAGCTGGTGCGAGAAGAGCAGCTGAACTGATGGAGAGGCAAATGTCTCCCCTGAGCTCCTAAAAATAGGGAAGAGGGTAAAATTAGTGGGTCTGCAGTAAATAAGCTGCACTTTACAGGGGTTCTCTGACACCCTATATGGGGTGGGAGCCTCTGGAGTCCCTAAGGCCACTAGATAAACTGTCTGGAACTAGAGGAGGAAATATGATACTCGCTTGTTTATGATGTGGCGTTGGGTTTGGCATCAAACTTCACTGAGACACCCATAGGGTCATGCTTGCATAATGGCCATCTAATGACAGTCTAACTTAATAACCATCTCCAAATAAAAGAAGGTAAAACATCATTATAATATCCTGTTCCTGTTCTCAGAAGGCAGGGAGGGTGGCAGAGTGTCTATTTTGATAATGCTGGTCATTGGTGATACTTTAACCATGATTTCACAGCACTTCTTTACAATAATGCCAGCTGAAGAAAATGCATTACCATCTTTCTTATGATGATGATGATGGATTAAAATGCTGACTGCATTGTTCAGTTACAGACTCAAGCAGGAGATTTTCCACGATTCTCCTCCCCTGCATCCAGTTTCTGCTTTTGTGGCTTTCTGTGGGAAAGGAAGAAGTTGAAAAGAAGACTAAATATCCCAGTGTCACAGACTGCATGACTAAATTGCTCATTTATTTCAGTAATGCCATGTTTATAGGCTTTATATTGGTCAATTTATTTAAAACTTAAGCCACTTTTTGCCAGTGCGGTGACTTTCCAAAAAAGGCCCAATTTAATACATGGCAAAAATGACCATTTTTAATAACTCCTGGTTTTGCTGTCATCATATAACGTAGTCTAAATGTGACCGCAAAACTGATATTAAGTAGCAAATTCGGAGCAAGACAAAACATTGCAAGGGTCAAAAATGAACGATGAGATATGAAAGACGATAATTCTTTTATGCCAAAAATCATTCTGATATTAATTAAAGATCATGGTAGGATATTTACAAAATATCTTCTTGGAACATCAATATAATAAAGCTTCATTTTGGATTAGAGTGCATTGCAAAAGACTTCATTTGGGCAACTTTAAAGGCATTTTTGTACCCTCAGATTTTCTAATAGTTGTAGGCTGAATACTGTCCTATTCTAAGAAATCATACATCAATGCAAAGCTTATTTTTTCAATTTATTGTAATCAATGTAAAACTTAAATAATTGACCCTTAAGACTGGTTTATGCTACCATGTACCACCACAGAAAAATAAGCTATTTACATTTGGTAAATACTTTTATCAAAAGCTAATTGTATTCCACCCCATGTCTATATCTCGAATTTAATGACATTTTTATTTGTGCATTGGTCAAATGTAATGGTAAACAATCATAACCCACTGCTATGCCCTTATATTGAGATGTAGTCCACTAACGCCCAGCGCTGGCCTGTGAGTCCGCTCGTACGGTGGCCCTGCGCCCGCCCGCCCGCTGTGGTCTGGGGTCTGGAGCGCCATATATGGAGACCCTCCGCTCGACCCAACGACACCCAAATATGGACGAGGATCGGGAAGAATTCCATTTGAATGCATTGGCATTCCTTAATGGTTGTCCGAAGAGCTGGAGAGCAGAGGACGGGTGTATATATAAGATGGTACGTGCGCTGGTCATTGTGTAGCAGGCACTTCAGCTTGACTTCGCGACTCTGAGCAGGAGCAGACACAGGTAAGTGACCCGGAAAATTCAGAGCTACAAACCTCAGCATGTGAAGGGAAGGATTTGACGCTAGTTGAATTTTATTCACTTAACGTTAGGCTATAGCACTGATATAGAAACGTTCTGTGTGTATAATAAATGTACAAAAAGCTAAGTGAGCTTTACCAATTAAAATCACTCGTTTATGTATTTATTTAGCATATTATTTCAGCAGATTGGTGCATATTTGATAAGAAAAAAAGAACTCTTTTCTCACAACTTTTCATTCATAGCCTACACACTGAACTAGAGGAAGGTTACTTTGGAAATAACAAGAGGTTAACAAGTTACCCTGTTTAGAATGTAGCTAGTAACTTTTTTACTTTATTAATGTAGGTTAGCTGATTACATTTGATTACTTTTCTCAGTGTTTGGAAGTGTTAAAGGTTTTTAAACCAGTACAGTAACACTCAATTTACTGTCAGACTTACAAAATCCTTCATCGTGTCAATTAAGATTATAATCATTTCATTTTAAAGCACAGTCTCCTCAACATCAGATTTCAGCTCCTCTTTTTTTACTTCGATATCGTTCTGAGTTGAATAGAGATCTAAAACCAAAACAATGTAGCTATTAAATATGTTACTATGATCTAACAAACTGAGGAAAAAGTGTTAAGCTAATCTAAATAATAATACTAATAATAATAATAATAATAAAGCCTATACATATACTGAAATAGCGCATGCTCTCTATTCTGTGTCCTAAACTCCTGAAACATTGGTGTATCACATTTTACAGAATAATAATTATGTAAAATCCTTTGTAACTGTAGTTTAATTCAACAATTTTCTCAATAACTGTAACTGATTATAATTACATTTATTTGGTAATTAAATGACATAATTTAGTTACATAAGTAACTAGTTACTCCCCGACACTGTTATTAAGCAGCACCTTACTGAATACACTTAAGACTAATATTAATTAATGGGTTGACTTTTTCTCTTTGACCTTATTAGAACCCATCAAGATGTGTGACGACGACGAGACTACAGCTCTGGTGTGTGACAACGGCTCCGGCCTGGTCAAGGCTGGTTTCGCCGGTGATGACGCCCCCAGGGCCGTCTTCCCTTCCATCGTCGGCCGCCCACGTCACCAGGTACATACAGAGATCCTTACCGCACTTGTATTTGTCACTGAGAGAATGATTGTACGGGTTTTCCTTGGGCTATTCTGAGCATGTTTTACTCAATGCTCCCGTTCAGGGTGTGATGGTCGGTATGGGTCAGAAAGACTCCTACGTTGGAGACGAGGCTCAGAGCAAGAGAGGTATCCTGACCCTGAAGTACCCGATTGAGCACGGCATCATCACCAACTGGGACGACATGGAGAAGATCTGGCACCACACCTTCTACAACGAGCTCCGCGTGGCCCCCGAGGAGCACCCAACCCTGCTCACCGAGGCTCCTCTGAACCCCAAAGCTAACCGTGAGAAGATGACCCAGATCATGTTTGAGACCTTCAACGTCCCCGCCATGTACGTGGCCATCCAGGCTGTCCTGTCCCTGTACGCTTCTGGCCGTACCACCGGTAAGAGCAAAGTGCATTTAAAGCAAGTTTAATCATGTATCTGTGTCCCTGAAGCATAAATCAGTCTTAAGTGGCTGAGGTATATTTGTAGCAATAGCAGTCAAAATTTTATATTCTTTTTTTCTTTTATGCCAAAAATCATTAGGATATTAAGTAAAGATCATATTCCATAAATATATTTTGTAAATATCCTGCTGTAAATATATTCAATTTGATTAGTAATATGCATTGCTATGAACTTTAGTTGTATCTCAACCAAACATTATCCTATCTTAACAAAGTATCAACGTTTACTGACTGATTTCTTCTTCCTGGGTGTTATTAGGTATTGTGCTGGACTCTGGTGATGGTGTGACCCACAATGTGCCCATCTATGAGGGTTACGCACTTCCCCATGCCATCATGCGTCTGGACTTGGCTGGTCGCGATCTGACAGACTACCTGATGAAGATCCTGACCGAGCGTGGATACTCTTTCGTCACAACCGGTGAGTAGCCCTACCTGGTCGTTATTTTCACTGGCGCATGTGCAACAGACCAAGTACACAACTCTTGCTTTGTCGTCCACCACAGCCGAGCGTGAGATTGTCCGTGACATCAAGGAGAAGCTCTGCTACGTTGCTCTGGACTTTGAGAACGAGATGGCCACCGCTGCCTCCTCATCCTCTCTCGAGAAGAGCTACGAGCTTCCCGACGGTCAGGTCATCACCATCGGTAACGAGCGTTTCCGTTGCCCCGAGACCCTGTTCCAGCCTTCCTTCATTGGTATGCATGAAAACATCTATAATTATGAGTTGTAATCTTATCCTTTAGTCTTCCAACCACTTATATGCCCTCCTTAAAACACCTGCACAGGTATGGAGTCCGCCGGCATTCACGAAACCGCTTACAACAGCATCATGAAGTGCGATATTGACATCAGAAAGGACCTGTACGCCAACAACGTCCTGTCCGGTGGTACCACAATGTACCCTGGTATTGCTGACCGTATGCAGAAGGAGATCACAGCCCTGGCTCCCAGCACAATGAAGATCAAGGTAATAAAGCCTAGAGTTGGTTTTTCCATGTTGACTTTAATGGAGTGCTCTGAGGTCCACTTATTCCACAAGCTGCTGTTTTGACCGACTGCCTTCAATATAGGCTGTTGAGGCTAATGAGAAAGTTTTGGGTTCTGCAATGTGCAGGATATTTTTATAGTAGAATGAGCTCTTATACATCAGATTTCGGAGTAATATTTTATCTCCTCTTCCTCTAGATCATCGCTCCCCCTGAGCGCAAGTACTCCGTCTGGATCGGCGGCTCCATCCTGGCCTCCCTCTCCACCTTCCAGCAGATGTGGATCACCAAGCAGGAATACGACGAAGCCGGCCCCAGCATCGTCCACCGCAAGTGCTTCTAAGCGCCAGGCTCACCATCTTATCACTGCTTCCTGCTCAGGAACCAACCGATGATGCATTGCTCCTCTGGACAGTTTTCTACAGTCATCGTTATTTATGCATTGACGTAGGAGCGAGCAGTACAACGTCAAGGGAAAGAGAAATACCAAGCGCTCTCATTGCACACAAATGTATTTATTACTGACTTCCAGGGCTTGGTATTTTGACGAATGCTGCTTGAAATTGAAGGACCCCGGTCCCTTAGATTCCAGCGACTCTGACATACGTTCCACTGTACACCCGGTCCAGCTGAGGACCGACACAAATCACAGTACAACAGACAAATAAAACTGAAAATCTGTTTTTTAAACATGGTACTTGTCATTGAATATGTCATTTCTGTATACGGTACGCTATGTTTCAGCCCACACTGAGACAGACTAAACAATATTAACCCGGTGGTTTACAGATGATTAACACAACATGAAGTCTTGTTATGTCTGTAATCTGACAGCTATAAACCATCTCGGCTGTTTTAGGTGGGCGTATGGGACAATTAATGGATCACAGAAGCATTACAGTAGCACGTTACAGTTTATACTTTGTAGAAAGGAACCATAATCTTTATTAGCTGATGCTTTATATCATAACACAGAGGGTATTATACAGTATAAGCTAAGATATATATATATATATATATAAAAGTATAAGTATACACACAGTGTACATAAACCTAAAAGAAATTACAGTACTGATTTAGTACTACTTAGGAATACTTTTCTTTATATGGTAACTTTGTCATCTCTAAAGTACTATGGTTTTACCCTGTAATACCAACAACGTGCATGCATGCCCTTATAAAATTAAACCATGGTTTTATTGAATTATTGTTATAGGAAAAGTGCAGTAATCATGTTTTTTATGGCTTATTTTATGTGTAAACTTTGTATATCCACAGTGTTACTACAAATGACCATGGTTAAACTTTGGTTAGTGTAGCAAAACCGTGATTCATTTATAGTTACCATGATTTAACTAGTAGCTAAGCATGGTTTTCCCCCTTAATTTATCGTAAAAGCATGGTTACTTTTCATAAGGTTACCCTGCAAAATGTTTTATTGTTGATAAGTAGGTCAGTCGTTCAAGTTAACTTTTAACTTTAACACAGCACAGAGATAAAATCAGTGAGATTCAGCTAAAGGCTCTTCATATTTGTGTTAAAATATTTTAATGTCAGACATATACTTTTCTGCGCATGCGCTAAGAAAGTTGAATCGCTCTGACAAATGATAGCCTATTCTGGGTTTTTTTCCCATTGCAAAAATATTAGTGAAACGTTTAAAGACAAAATACCAATAATATTCTTCTATGCACTGCAATAAAGCGGACGATTATAATCAAATTAGGATCAATTAAACGGTAGATTGGATTGCGCGCTGAGCATCTGCCCAGGCCAAGTGATGCTGTGCGCATGCGCACTGAAAATCACCAAAGCCGCTTGTTTTTCTAGTACGCAGCAGGCGCTCAACAGGGATGGGTTGGTGTATTGAGAATCCATAATGAATAAAAAAATGCACGCCTTGATCCAACGTTAAAGCATAAGGAACAAGAAAGAAAGGAGCGGGTGAGTTTAAAGCGCTTAGATCTACCCGAGTCAGTGTTTAATGTCATTAGTGTGTTGTGATAGATTATAATTAGGCATGCACGAATATGCTCGTAAAAACACTACAGTCGCGTTTTATTAATCATCCGATAAACGTGAATTAAAAACGTCAGATATGTGCCTTTAGAAATGTGACATCGGTTTATGTATTATGTAAAGTATATAAATAAATAATGCGGGCGCTGGGCTGTAACCTACTCTATCGGAGGAATGGAATAACAAAATGCGCTCCTCAGTAGGGCTGATAGAAATACTACAATCATCACAGTCCAGTACTGTTTGCTAGAGATGGAGTGAAGCATGTGAGCGTGCATAGACAAGGCTGACACCTTATTATGTTCATGATTATTTCAGCAGGGCGAAATGTCTGCCAATAACAACATGATGTCCAAGAAGGTCCGGACGGAGTACATGAAGAAGTTCAAGGATCCCAAGTGGGAGACGTTCTCAAAATGTTACGAGGACTCTGTGAAATACAGACTGACGCGGAGGCTGATGGAGCAGACGCACAGGCCGCTATTCGGGGACGGATGGGACAGCGGGTCTGACTCAAGCGGAAGGTCCAGTCCCAAACATCAGAAGGGGAACGTCTCAAATGCCAAACACTATGTGTCCTCATCAGAGTCCAGGAACGAGACTACAGAGGAACTCCTGGACTCCTGGAAGCCACGGGTCAATGGAGAAGTTCACACAGATACTAGTGCAACCGTGGAAAGCTCTCCTCCTTTGGGTACGTTCGTGTCAGTTTGATTGAAACCTTATTTAAACTGTCATTTTTGAGTGAACTACTCATTTCGCTTTTGCCACAGAGAACGGTTGCAAAGATGTGACTCCTAACGGGCCAACGGAGTCTAACCCGAAACGGCGACAGAGACGCCGGGCGCCCCGGTCAGAGCCGTGCTGCCCTGATAAGCAGCTGGATAGTGATGAATCTCAACTATCCGTAGCAAGAAAACCATCCAGGGCCAAGAGCCAACCACCAGGCAACACCAAGGAGCGGACGTCCAACCGAGAGAACAGACGGTCTTTTATCCGTTATGACTGGGCAGAAAGGCACATCGAGACCAGGGACAGAAAAACACCAAATATGAGAGCGTCTATGTCCGCTGGAGAGGTGAGGCCTGACAGTAACCACAGCTTTCTGTATCCTATCTGATATTAGAGGCAATGAAAACTCATTTTTAGTCCAGATGGAAACTCATTACCATAATTACCTCAGATGTAGAAATAGTTTTCATAGATTTTAGAATATATATATATATATATATAAAGAAATGTCACTAATATTATTATTAATATTACCAATAATATATCCATTGACAAGAATATTTTTTAAATTATTTTTTACATTTGTTTTATTATTATTATATTTATTATTATTTGCTGTATAGAAAGGAATTACTGCAAACTTTTATAAAAATATATTTTTAAAATATATTTTTTCATATTAGGTGAGCATTAATTGTCATATTTAAATAATATGTAAAAATTATGATTTTTTTTCTGCCATTTTTGCCCAGTCATTACTATATATTGACTGGGAAAGTAACATGAGCCTGGATTTGAACTCACTATATGTTGGTTTACTGGCCATTATTTTTAACATATGTTTACATATAAATATTTAAATATTAAATGAGCAATATTACTATTAATAATTAAATATTATTATTAAAATACTATTTTAAAAAGCTGAACACTCAAGTGAGCATGAGTGTGTTTTTAACTGATTTGAATAAATGATACAAACAAAGAGGGGAATGTTGAAGTAACTAAACAGCCTTGTACTAATCAGTGGAATGAAGCACCATGTGACATCTTACACCGCACGAGGAAGCGGTGAATTATTCAGCGTAGAGCAGTGATATCCTGAAGCTGCAGTCGGATTACCTTCTCTGGTATACAGAAGTTTAGTAGGTTAAAGAGCTGGATTTCATCAGCGTAGAATACTGCAAGTGAGTCGAGTCAGAGATGCTGAAAACTGAATCCATTTGCAGATTCATCGGGCCGACGTGGGCGTCCAGACGCGAAGAGAGGCTAAGAAAGGAGGACGATCATCAGAGCACCGGCGGGCGAGGTCAGCGGACCTGGAGAAGTCCAGAAGATCAGCACTGAGTGTGGCGGACGAGCGCTGGATGACCGAGTACATGCGCTGCTTCTCTGCTCGACTGAGGTAGAGGCTGATCCAGGACTACAAGAACAAGATCCCAAACCAGCACTTACAAGACCATTACAGAAGGCACTGGACAACCGACGACAAAAACTATATAAAAAGTTACACGCATTCCTTTAAACTTGATATGAAATGCAGTTAATTCAGATTCTTTTGATGCTCGCTACAATCACATTATGAATGCATTGAAGGACCAAACATTTAAATATCACACCAAAATGCTTTGTTTGTATATTTTCACTACCTTGTTTCTGTTGGAGTTTAAGTGGTTTTTAACATGGGCTGCAGGGATTTTATGATTGGAATTAATTTCTGATTGGACCAAACATGGATTAAGACAGGATTTGTTTCTGACTCAGATGATTGTTTATTCCGATCTTTCCAGAATGTTATTCTAGACGCTCCAGCCTGTAAAGCGTACTGTTCTTTTGAATGTGACTGACTGATGTTTGGTTTGTTTTCATTTTGACCACACATGTATGAGAGGCCGTGTTAGAAGTGCAGTGCTGTGCAAGTCGTGAAATGTTTTCAAAAACGTGTATTTTCCTCACGATCACCAGTCATTGTTTTAATCCAATTTTGCACAAAAATGTCATGTTATTAATATTTTTAGATGGAAAAATGATTGATTTGATTATTGTGAATGTGTTCATTCATTATGCATCGAGTTACTTATTAGAGCACAGATTTGGTATGAAATTACATATTTGCTCACATGTATATATTTTGCTTTTCTGTGATATTGCAAATGCATCAGTCATACACAGATT
>JAUMHI010000033.1:20682501-20715792 GCA_032359435.1 Enteromius unitaeniatus
ATGCAAGCTGAATTCAATGTATTTTTCATTATAGCAAATATCACTTATAAAGGTGTCTTTTACATATAAAAGTATAAAAAGTATAGTCGGTGCGTACTTGGCAGGGATGCTGAGTTTACCTGTGAAGTTGTCAAAGGCGGTGGGAACGTGTTCTGCCGGATATCCGTTAGTGGTGTAGCTGATGATCAGGCTTGTTTTACCCACCGCGGCGTCCCCGACCAGCACACACTTGACCCGGCGCTCAGGTGCGGCGGCGGCCGCCGGTGAGTGTCGCTGAGGAGCCGCTCGCGGTGGAACCGGAGGCGGACTGTCGCCTTCATCAGCCTCGTCCTGCGACGGCATTGCGTTGTCCGGTAAACAAATGCAACTTCAAAACCAACCCGTGGCCGCTGTCAAGACATGCTCAGCTCAATAAACGGCTTTATTTACCATTCCTGCATCCTCGCGCACCTGCTGAGTGCTTTCTCTCGCGCTCTCAAGTCAAGTTCGGTTGATTGACAGATGAGCATCTGCTGCGGTAAGAGGATTAATACACGACACATGCGCGCAGTGTTGCGTTTCACTGAGCCCCGCATCCCCTCCCAGAGCTGGATTACAGAAAAAAAAATTCTCCTCCAAAACACTCCTTTAATATATGCATCTTTATAAAAGTAATACACTAAACACACAGCAAAAATGACCACTTATAGAAGATAGAGAGATGGATGCATAGATAGAAATATTAAAATATCTTCTGAATAAAATATGAGGTCAAGTGATAAAGGATGTGAAAGGTCAAGGAAGTGGTGATATGTGACAGGCTGTTGCTGTGAGCAACCAAGGCTTAAAGTTTACTGAATTAATAAGTTGAAAAGGTCGCTTCTCTCAAAAAGTAAAACATTTTTTTACTTGTGCTATCAAAAGCAGTGATTTGATATTAGTTTTTTGTGTTTTGACCTCATCTCTACTTCACAATCGCAACGCTTTCAGTGATTATGATGAAAAATAGGAAGCTGATGCCATCTTTTCTTCTCCGTTTATCAGGCTGGTGTAGCTCCTCCTCAGTGAATCTGCAGCTATGAACTGGTGCCATCTGTCCACCCGTGCGCTCAGGCAGCCACCAGAAGGCCTCAACATGTGCTGATGTAAATGGAGAGCTCAACTTTCCCAGGACAGAGCTGACCCTGGCAGCCGCCCTCACACACAAACACACACGCGTGTATATCACAGCATCAAAGGCACCTCACGCCCCTCATCCATCCACACACACACAGATCGGCTGAAAACACATAGTCCATCAAACACCCGTCAGATCATGGCTAGATAAGAGATGAGACACACACACACACACACACACACACATTTCTGCTACCTCTAAAACGTTTAAACTTACAGGTGTGTATTTCTGTCAGTGCATATTCACATCTATGTGAGTGAATATCATGAAAACAATTAAGAAATATCCAAACCTTACTTCTACCTAAAATCATAACATGATGTTTATAAATTAAACGCATTATGGTGAGAGTTTGGATGGAAATAAGCGTGACTGGTCATTCAAATCAGCAATAAATACACAATTATACAATTGAAATTCAATTATATTAATCATATATACAAATTGTAACTGTATAAAAATATATTAAAAGGATAGTTCACTCAAAAAAGACAATTCTATCATTAATACTCACCCTCATGTAATTTCAAGACCTCCGTCCATCTTCAGAACACAAATTAAGATATTTTTTGTTTTTGAGAGCTATATGGTAGCTTTGTAAAATTATGCTTGAACCACTGATGTCAAGTAGATAATTTTAACGATGTCCTTGCTATGTTTCTGGCCCTTGATCGTGTTAGGATCATTGTTGTGTATAATGGAGGATCAGAGAGCTCTCAGAATTCATCCAAAAATGAATGATAGAATTCAGAAATCAGCTCATTTATCCGTATATTTATTTATTTACTTATTGCATTATGATAATTATATTTTTTGATTATGGTAATGAGCATTTCTAAAGTTATCGTAATGATAATGACTTTATTTATTTATTGCATTGTAGTAATAATGATTACTTTATTGTTTCATTATGGTAATGAGAAATTAATCCATTATGGTAATGATCATTATTTTATTTATTTACTTATTTTGTTATAGTAATGGTAAATATGTACACTGCTCAAAAAAATAAAGGGAACACTTAAACAACACAAAGTCAATCTCACTTCTGTGAAATCAAACTACTCACTTAGGAAGCAACACTGATTGACAATCAATTTCACATACTGTTGTGCAAAAGGAACAGACAACAGGTGGAAATTATAGACAGTTAGAAAGACACCCCCAATAAAGGAGTGCTTCTGCAGGTGGTGACCGCAGACCACTTCTGTGGAGACGTGGAGGAGACCATAGGAGGGCAACAAGCCAGCCGCAGTACCACTACCTCCACCTTTGTGCAAGGAGGAACAGGAGGAGCACTGTCAGAGCCCTTCAAAATGACCTCCAGCAGGTCATAAATGTGCATGTGTCTGCTCAAACGGTCAGAATCAGACTCCGTGTGTGTGTGACTGCAAATCCAGACCTCCATGGGTTAATACATTGGATTTCCATTGATAATTTTGGTGTGCTTTTGTTGTCAGCACATTCAACTAAAGAACAAAGTATTTAATAAGAATATTCATTCATTCTAGGATGTGTTATTTTAGTGTTCCCTTTATTTATTTATTTTTTGAGCAGTGTAAACTTATTAAATTATGTAATGAGAATAGGTTTATATATTTATTGCATTATGGTAATGAGAACTATTTATTTACGTTTTGGATTATGATAATGATATTTTTTATTTGAACATTATGGTAATGATAATTCATTTATTTATTGCATTGACAATAATATTTATAAAAATTTACATTTTCTTTATGAGAGTAATTATTTGATTTACTTACTGCATACAGTAATGAGAGTTATTTTATTTTAATATTATAGTAAAGCGCATGGTTTTATTTTAACGTCATTGTTGTCACGGCCTTGACTTCCACTGATCCCAGGTTAGAGTCATTTTCACGTTCACGTTAAAAGGCAAAGAGTTTTACAGCCCCTTTGTCGGAGATCGAGGTAACCATCCATGCCTCATGCCTCTTTACTCGCCTGCACCGAGCACTTTGAAGCCTGGACTCCTAGATGATCGTAAGACCTTGAAATATAGCTGTGATTACAGGTGTACTCCCCTGCAATGAGCGCGCTGAAGCCTGTATTGCTACTTACCTGAAAACTCACCAGCGCTGTTCACATTAAAGCCCGTGACCCGCAGAGACTATAAAACTGTGAACCGTACCCTTGCTTGCCTGAATACTGTTTCACTTACCTGTACGATGTGTCCCAATAGTGAAAGTCTGCAAACAGCCTGAGTCCCGCTACAAGCATGGAACTGTTGGATCTGTCCGGCTTACTCACCAGCGAGCCAGCATCACACATACAGGAGACGGAAACTACGATATGGACTCCTCTGCTCTGTGTCCAGGTGACGAAGAGGAACATTTCTGAATCCAAGTGAAGTCACGATCAAACACCTCCACACTCAACCGCACCATACTTGCACTCGAAAGAGAGTCAAACAGAGAAACGATCTGGAGAGAATATACCCTGAACCCATCTCCTGAGTTCTTCCCTTCCCTCCTTAATATATAAAAGAAAATAAAGACTTCATTATTGACTCTCAAACACATCTTGTTCCTTAAACAGAACGTTACAATTGTAATAGGAAATATTTAACTTATTTAACTTATTATTGTCATTAAACATGTTGCAAAGAAAAAAATGGCTGAATGGTCCTAAAACAGGATTCTCTTTTTATTCAAAATAATATGTAAAACCTATTACGTGAAATGTATAATTAAGATTTTGTGGTGAAATATGACCTGGGCACATGAGTCACTGTCTGTGTACATGCGTGTTGAAGCAGATGTGTCTCTGCACACACAATGCTTCCAATGCTGTCCCTCAGGACCTGCAGTAGTGTGTGTGTAGAGGGGGAGGACTCTATCTTAATAGTCTCAGTGTGAAATAAGGGGCCGGATCATCTGATGGGTAAAAATGATTAGAAGAGGAAGGGTCTCGCTGGAACACAGGACTCTAAGCTGGGGAGGGACGGACGGATAGAGAGATTCCCAAAAGAAAGAAAGGAAGAATGAGGGTGGGAGGGGAGGGATGAGAAAAGACATAGGGGATGCAGAGGGGGCCAGGGCACGGCAATGTCACACACTTTTTTTGTGCCTCAGTCAACAGGCGTGTGCCATGATGTGTGTGTGAAAGCACAGCCCTGCTGTCCAGCTTTGCTTCGGAGCATGGGAACCAACTGAACACACACTCCTAATGACCCGCGTACTGCTTTTATTATATCATTCGCACACGTACACACACACACACACACACACACACACACACTCCTAATGACCCCTGTGCTGCCTTAATAACACACCAACAGGCGTCATTAGATTCGTCCACACAATGGCATTATCACACAGATCTGCTTCTGCAACAGGACAACAGAGACACAGCCACATGTGTTTGTGTGTGTGAAGTCTGCCATCCTCGTGTAGGTCAATACACATGCAACATGCTATTTTTAAGCTTTATGTGAATGAAGATTGAGTGAGTTTTCAGTCTTTCAAAATAATCAGAATAGAGTGAATTAAAAATATTAGTTGTTTGTCTAAAATAAGTGGGTTTATAGAGAAATACTAATTTTTCAAGTTTAATTTTATATATATATATATATATATACACACACAAATATACATATTTACATATATTAAATATATATTGCATAGAATATTATATAATGGTTCATTAAAAACTAATTTTATTATTGAAAGTTGTATATGTAACCATTTAACATTAACAATCTTAGTTAAAGAAAATCTATAATTAATGAACATATGTGAACATACACATATAATATAATTATAAATGCAATTGTAATAAGTGTAATAGATATTTTATTTAATTTAAAATATTTCCTATATTTTACACACACACACACACAACACATTTAAATAAACCAATTTAAATAAAAGTAGAAACCCCAAAATGTTTGGATTGCTAGGTTGCAGAAGATTACAAAATGCATGGTAAAATGCAAAAGCAAAATGAAATTGTCTCTGCACACTCCTCAAACAATCATTTGTAGACAATTTGTTTTAATAAGACACAATAAAAAGTAATGTTCAAGCACTGTACAGAGATTTCAGCATCAAAAAAGCATTAAAGTCACTAAACGCCTCCCTTGCGCATTAAATAAGTCTTCATTCTCTATGAACCTGAATAAATGACACAGCCGCTCTGGAGTTATCTCTTATTATCTCATAAATGGTTGCGGAGTCTAAAGTGTGTGAGTACAGGTCACTCCAGAGCCATGGCCTCCATTGCATGCTGGACTTTGTCTTCATTAAAGTTTCGCAGAACCATGCCTTTGCATTTCTGCCTGTGAGCTGAATAGGCCACGGGTAATAGATAGAGTGTGTGTGTGTGTGTGTGTGTGTGTGTGGAGATGACCACTCCACAGCAGCTGTCTGTCCAGCTTGCAGGGGCATCGGCACACAAAAGCCCCTCTCCCCTGGGGCAAGACTCACAGGGCAGGGGTCTAAGACCTCTACAGAGAGAGCACAAGAGCGACAGAATGCAGGAAGGCCAGAGAAAAACAGTGGAGGAAGAGAAGGCTGAGTGCTGAGAAAGAAAGAGCGCTTCACCCCCTCACCTTCAGGACCCCTGTTTGTCCCCGAGCGAGCGACGTGTAAGAGAGGATTCCTGAAGAGCTCACAACAGGTGCACAGTGGAGAAACGCTGGAGAAGAAAAAGAAAAATGGAGACAGAAAGGGTTAGAGTGCAACAGGAAGAAAAAAAAGAGACACAATTAAGTGCAGGGTGACCTAAAAGAAGTGACTCCACACCTGCTGTCAACAGGTCCAATCAAAAAATGTTTTTAATATTAAATATTAAACACTGATAACAAATCAGCATATACTTTGAAAGTATAATAAAATAAAACAAATATACTATAAAAAAATGTTTAGCAAATATTTTTTTTATGAATATAAAATGCCTTTTTTATTTTAAGAACAATAACTTTAATATAGTTATTAACTATAGCTATACAATTATAGAAAATAAAAATAGAATGTGAATCAGATTAAAATCTAAATCAAATATCATACATATCCATATATCAATCAATATACATATATATATTTAAAATTTCCTAAATTAACTATTTATATTGCACTAGACTTATTATTATAATGTATTTGTAATTTCATTGAAATATCATATTTATAAATTATTTAAATTAGATTTAATTTAATAAAAAACTTAGACATTAAAAATATTTTCCCATAGTGAAGATAGATATAGATAGATATCAATTATGTATATAAATACATATAATTTATGTGTATGTATATACATACAACTGTTATATTTAAACTTTCATTTTTTTAACAATAAAAATATAAAAAACATCAATTAAAAAGAAAATATATATGCATGCATTTGATAAAAAAGTTGATAGAAATAAAACAAAAAGCTGAAAACTGACAGATTGATTGGCCTGGTCAATCATCATCACTAATGCTCACTAAACAATCGTAAGAAGCACAGGGGCTGGTTTCGGACAGTTATTGAGTTGTTTGGTTTAAAGGTGAACACAAGCATGAGCATCATGGCGTGCGTTTCTGCGTCACTGATCTAGAGTCATGTCTGACGTTGAGCAGTGATGGATGAGATGTCAGAGGACAGCCTTCGACCGCTGACTCCGGATCAGTGCGTGCATGGAAAACAAGCCCCTTTGTGACGAAGCTCTTCCCACGAGCTTCATCTTACCATCGACACACTCAACACCTGCCACCGGCTTTGTCTTAAAAGCTGATCTTAGTTATTCTGTCTTTCTGTGGCTTTGTCCAGGGCGGGTCACTTATTGGAGGGTGTGACGCTGACATTCAACACTCCAGTTTGCTACAGAAGTGTGTTGAGGAGCATGATTACTGTACCTACAATCACGCCCAGTGTGACACTCGAGAGCTTTAGCGTCCCATATAAATGAACTTGAATGCATGCGAAACACAAACACCTGTGTTGTCAGCGTTGTTTGGAAATGAGCAATCATCTCGCAACAGATTGTTTGGGCCTGTCTGGAAGATAGTGCTCATGACAAAGGCTCATAGAGAGCTTGTGTCCTCAGGGAACATGTGTGTGTGAGGGGGTGATGGAGGTTTAGAGCAGGGGGTATGGTTACTGCCCCCTCCTCCTCTTTTACCCCTTTGTGGGCCCTTCTGAGGAGGATTGAGGAGGTTAAAAGGGAGGAGAGGGAGAAGAAAAGGAGGATGGGGGATGTGTGAGCCCTAAACACAGGTGCCTACATCTGTTCATCCTCAGGGCAGATGCTGCAACAGAGAGAGAGAGAGAAAGAGAAACTTCATTTTCAAAACAAAAGCCTGAAGTACTCCAAGTCAAAAGTTTGGACACACCTACTCATTATTACGGTTTCCAGACTTTAGAGTAATAGTAATGTCATTAGAACTATGAGGGGAACATATGGAATTAGATAGAGACCGAAACACAAACAAATAAAGGTTTTATTCTGCTCATTCTGGACATTCATCAGACAATCAGCTTTGTGAGGGGCATCCTGGGATGCTTTCCAAGACTCCTTAAAACAAAGCCTTCAAAAGTTGGTTTTAACAGTAATCCTAAAGAAGAACCATTTTGGTTTCTAAAGAACCTTTCAGTGAACAAAACCATTTTTTTGGTTGAGTGTGAAGAACGGTTTAATACTCTAAAGAACACTTTTCTTCTATAGAACCAGAAAATGTGAATAACATTAAAAAAAATGTACAATGAAACTTCCAGAACCTTTTATGGAATGGAACGTTTTCACACCTTTCAAAAATAAAGATTCCAAAATGTTTTTAGGAACAAATAGAACAACTTATTAGTGTGAAGGATCTTTCACTCTGCTATAAAGAACCTATTGTGGAACGGAACGATTCAATGAATGTTAATCACTTTCACAGTCTTTCATTAACTGTTCCCTCCTGATGGAATGACCTGAACCACTCAATCCAAGCAGCTCGGCTAAAAACACATCTCTTCCATCTTTATTTGACCCTCTAACTCTAGCACTATCATCTAATTCTATTTGATCTATTTGGTCTTCTTTTATTGACCCTCTATCAATTTCGTAATTTTTCTATTTCTCCTTTAAAAACACACTTATATTCTACCTACTTGTTTCTTTAAAAAAAAAACCAAAAGGTTAGGTTAACTGAGACTTATCATAGTGTTGTTGCTCTTTTGTTGGGTTCGATTGCTTCTGTTGTCCTCGTTTGTAAGTCTCCCTGGATAAAAGCATCTGCCAAATGACTGAAATGTAAATATAGAGCTTGATATATAGAGCTACATGAGCATTTATGGCGCTTTTCTTTCTCTATACTTTTCAGTAACGTTAAGTTTATGCACAATGCGGACTAATTGATCCTAAAATGTATTTGACATGTAAGTTACACATCACGTGGGACGAAAGCGCACTGCATCGACATCTTTAGCGTGGGGAGCATGGTGTCAAAAATGCCTATGACTTGTCAAATCAATATGTTGAGAGAGAGACAGAGGTCGATATGTTGTGGTGGCATCGGTCCCTGGAGCCCTCGAAGCAGATGTGTTTTGATACGCACAGGCACGCGACAAGCGTCAGCTCCCAAACGTCCACGCCTGTCTCCTTACGCTTGCACACACCCACAAACAGACGCACGCGGGCCCAAATAAGAGGATCCCCGCGTAATTATTGAATGATTGTATCCCCGCGGGAGGCCCTCGGAGAGAAGCTCAAAGAAGCCACGGCCATCATGTCCATGGCAACGGCGCATGATAATGAGCCTCGTGGTCAGAGCAGGGGCGCGCGTGGATTGCTGGGGCAGCTGGTCAGAGTAATATGATCTAAAACAATGCTCTGACCACAGGTAGCCTGGTGAATGAGCCTGACCTACTCACGGGCTTTGTCTATCTTAAAATAAACATGCAGTTAAAACACTATTTCTGATTCCAGGGTGCAGTCTTAATTGCCCCTGCTAAAAAACATTAGAATTTCCGTCCTCCTTAGTTACTGTTGCTAGGTCACTCTCACACTAGGCTACACGTCATGTTCTCACGAAGTAAAAAAAATAATAAATGCATGGCCCAGCAAATAAGAGGAAACTGACAGCGTAAAGACAATCAATTTCTGGTATGATACAAGGTCTCAGCTTTCATATTTTGTCATATTTTGTAAACGAATTTCAAACAATAAGTACCATTTTGTGGCTCTTCAATGTGACTGCATATGTATTTATCTGAACCAAGCATGAAATAAACACGAACGAACATCAGACCATGTGCTATTTTATTTTCAGGTGGACCTCTTGACTCAATAGCCAACAAATCTTATGAATTCGTACGAGTGAGGTCATACGAATTTCTACAAATTAGCCACCTGGTAAAATATGTACGAATTGGCGTGAGATCAGGCTGGAATAGCCTATACTCTTCTGTGTGCTTTGTTTTTTTGAGCAAGATGATAGATTATGATTGGTCAGATCGCCTGTCAATCAAGCTCTTTGTAGGTCAATTACAAAAAACTACAAACCATCAATGTTTACACATTAAAACCATTCAAATGGTTTCCTGTATTGGCCTGTATTGTGTTTTAAGACCGATTCCATTAAGATTTAGTGGTAATAGAAGGTGTAACAAGTAATAGAAGGTGACAAATGAATAGTAGACACCATTAGAGTTTCCATTAAAACCAGTAGACGATTCCTTACAAATTTCGTGATGGTCTCTTATCTTTCTGTTTGGGGTTTTTTTGTGGAGCGAAGGCTTAAATAATGTCAAAACAAAAGGTTGGGGTTGTATTTGAAAAAGTGCTTTTAATGACTGAAAGTATTTTTTAAGGTTTTTCACAATGATAACTTTTTAAATGTTGCGTTTTTTAATATTGCATTGTTAAATACATAAAAAAGACACACATAACAGAACAAGGGACAAAAACACAATTAACTATAGCAGTAAACAAATACACTAGGCTTTGATCCAACAGCTTGAAGGAGTAACCATGATGCTGACCAGCGATCAGTTTCGCGATATGTCGATAAAAATTGGCAGGTATTACATCACAGAGAGCTTTTTTAGCTGTGCTCAGGGACAAGTATCATTGCACTAAAACAACGCACTTTTTAGGTTTGTAAAATCCGCCTATCAACTCCTCCTCAAAAGTGACCGGATGTGGATCTCTCTCTCTCTCTCTCTCTCTCTCTCTCTCTCTGCTCTAACTTTTACCTTCTCCGCGTTTTTGTAAGATACACCGTGGCGTATCAAATCAGATTCTCCAACCCCTTCGCCAATCGATAGGTCGCAAACAACATTATAGCCCCTAATTGTGATCCCCACACGACTTCATATGATCGATCCCGTGTGATGCGCCCCCAGCTTAGGTTCCCACGGCCGCCCATGTGCTGTCTAACTCCGCTGGGACTGCAACACTTCTGGCTTCGCCTGCGCCATCTGGCCCCTGCCGGCCCATACCGTTACAGGTTCTTTAACATGCTTCTAGTTCAATTTAGACGCAGGGCAGTGAGCACACACACACACACACGGGCAGTGGGAGGGAGGAGACAGGCGTTTAGTCAGTGGCAGATGGTGTGTAAGGGTCTGGTCGCGTCTGAAGGCGTACCGTAGACCCCCTTCAGTGACTGTCCCCCGAGGGGCTCCGCAATCAATGAAAAACGAAAGCGCAAAGAAAGGCAAGAACAAGAAGCAAGCGTGATAGTGGCTGAGTTACTCCCTTCTCTGTTAGCAAAACCACCGGACCAAAGCTCTGGCTCAAGAACTCGATTTTGCCTTGCAATGTAAATAGCATAAAAAAACACAAACCCTACTGTAAAACATATACAGCCTATTTAAAGAAAAAGTAGTATAGAGCAAAAAAAGCAATAAAGAAAACAACAACAACAACATAAACACACCACTGTAAAACATGGTCAATTTATTTAAAGATAAAGTAGTATTGAAGTACCTTATACAACTGCCAAGGGAAAAAATACTCAACATAACACAGAAAAATGACAAAATATTATATATAAAAAATAGCCTAAAATGATAAATAACAGAAATATTCTAAGGGCGCCGCCGATCCCAAGTTGTTTGGTTTTTTAACAATTTATTTTTTAAGAGAGAGAGATTGTCCCACAAAAGATACTATTTCATTGCTCCACTCGACGCATGATCTATCTTTCATTGTTCAGCCACTTTCACACAAATCGGTTACCTGATAGTGACAATTTATCAGTGAACATCTACCATGATGTCAAAAAGACCGAGGCCCTGTGGTGCCCAGGGAAGAAAACATGAGAAGAGGAACAAGAAAACGGGACAAAGACAGGTTAAACTATGTAATGAATGATGATCATAATATTAAACTAGATGAGGTAAAAATTTGGAGCAATCTTTATGTTGGCCTAGTCTAGAAGGCCAAAATAATGTATTTAATAATTGTAATAAAATTTAAAAAGAAGATGTATCATCCAGTCATGAGTCATGTTTGTACATCATGTTTGTAAGGGGTAGGTTTAGGGTGGGGTTGTGTGGTCGTACAAATTAATTGTTTCCAATAAAAATATAAAAAACAAGACAAAGCTATGCAGTGTCTGTGTAAATATTTGAACACAATGATTATTGGTGGAATGGGCTGTGAGGTAAGGGGTTACCTGCTAAAATCTCACCCAGGGCAGCACATTGGCTAATAATAAATGTTCTGCATTGGTGTTTTGTGTTGCATAACCAGACCAAAGTTCAAAAAACAAATTTTCCCCTAAAAAGCATTCAAGTAAAAAAAAAGAAAGAAAAGCAAAAAAACTATGTAAACATACCACAGTAAAACATATATTTAAAGGAGAAAATAGTATATAAAATATGATCTACTTTACTCAATACAACATATGAAAATCACAAAAGAAAAATAAAATAAAAAGGTACATAAAATTAGAAATAAAAAGTATATAAATCACCCGTTTTATGTGAAAAATTGCAAAATATTGCTTTTGTTGGTAGTGTGTGTTATAGTCTTTAATACTGTTGGCATTTTTATGGGTGACACACGTGGGTATGTTAGTTGCTGGTGAACTGTATGTGTTGTCATCAGAAAATTTCACAGTTTCTAATGAAGGCAAAAAGAAAAAAAAGACATGTTTTTTTTAATTTCTTAAAGCTTTAATGCCATACACAATTAGTAAAATATGCAGTAAATTCATAACATTATTTTCACTGTAAAGATTAAAGAAATAATAAGGCTTTAAATAATTAAATTTGACAGCAACACAAAACTTTATCTGGTTGCTAGAAATGCATGTGATGGGGGGGATGCCATCTCTTTCAGCTCATTTCCAAAGTCCCACCCCGGCCCCCAGCGACCAGCAAAGTTTCACCAGGAATCCATTTTTTTCCTCTCTATGATGTCAGAAAATTTGGCTCATTTAAAGGTTGGTGGTTTGGAAATACAGAAAGAGCTCAAAGCATATCTTAACACAGTGATGTAATTTGTCTCACTTGTGTTTGGTTACTATGGACCTCAGGCGAAAAGCTTTTGTGCTTAAGAAAATCGCACTTAAATGAACGACCAAATTAACACCACCCCCCCACCACCCCCACTGCACACGCTCAAATCTGCCTTCTTTTTTTCTTTTGCACACACACTCACACACTTTTTTTTCTCCAAAAAAACGAATACTGGCTTGGGTGGTGGTGGTGGTGGGAGGGGGGGGTTCTAATGTAAGACAACAGTCGGGCATCGAAGACGTTCAAAAGACCAGGAAAAACAAACATATATTTATTTAAATGGGCTGCTGAGAATGGAACGATAAAGAGGCGATTTGCTTGTTTTTGTGGGGCTCCGCGGATCCCCCGATTATGAGAACGGTAGCGCAGGTGCTGCCTGAATTACCATACAGCTGAGAGCAAACTTATTCCGCCTGCACACAATAGCGGAGCGCCCCGGGGATGGCCACGCGAGCAACACACACACACACACACACACACACACTGACGCACTTCGGACTCTTTCACTGCACGCGTTTAATACACACATGCACACACACACACATGCACGCACACACATGCACACACACACATGCACACACACACGCACGCACACACGCACCCAGCGGAAAAAGGAAAGCAAGTAGAGAATTTGGCCTCCATACAAATGATGCGTATTCTTTTGTGAGTTTGCCTGACGCACACACACTGCTAGCCTGAGGAATGTTTTTTTTTTACACACAAATCAGGAGACTCCCTCAAGCAGGAAACGAAAAGGGAAGTAAACTGAGATTGTCCTCCTCAAATGTGCTGTTAGTAAACTTTTTATTTCAATTACGCCAAATAAAACACGCGTTTTTGTGAATAAACCAGCACAAAACTATCAAGCATTTTCAAAGCGCGTCGCATTGCACATAGATCCTAACGCAAATAATATATGTGCAACAAATAACCCAACGTCTAAAACTTAAAGTTGTAAGTTACCGGCACTTTTACGCACGCACAAGCAGCGCTGATGAGTTTAGGAGAGGTTGGTTGGTAGGGGCTGGTTGCAAGGGAGCCGCATTGTAAAGCGTGGGACAGATTGGGGGTAGTGGTTCATTAACATATTATTACCCCGGCATGTGGCACCCCGTATAAAACTGGCGGCAGGCGGCCTCGCTCCAGATACAAACGCATAGAGTCCGCAAGAGAAGGACGTGAGGAGGGATGTTGTACCAGTGACGAACCCTGGTTTAAAATCAGACCAAGAAGGAACTATAAGAATACGCACGAGCATCTTTTCAACTTTCTTCTCCGACTTCTAAGGATTATACCCTTCTGACGGGAATTCAACAAGTCCGTTTATTTTATTTTGGGACTTCTCTGATTTGGACACACTTTTGAACTGGGAATTCTGTCGCTTTGTGCGCACTTGACATGAAAGGGAACTGCGTTCACGCTCAGTATCTTTTGAAAGCACGCCTCTTCCAATGAATCAGTCGGCGAAAAGAAAAGGCTTTTAATACGAGGGATCCCCTGACTGATCTGGGAGCAGCCAAGTTGCTCAAAGACTTTCAATAACCTATTTATTTATTATTTATTCATCATGGGACGCTACTTACTGTTGCTCTTCTCCATCCTGTACATGCTGCTCTGCCAGGTAAGACTGACTTCTCACTCTAAAGCGGTGTATTAATTGCATTCAGATTTAGATCTAAAATTCAGACATTACTTCTTCTCCAGGCGTCTTCCTCAGGCGTCTTCGAGCTGAAGTTGCAGGAGTTTTTGAACAAGAAGGGTGTGCAGGGCAACAAGAACTGCTGTAAAGGTGGACTGACCTCGCCGTACCAGCAGTGCGAGTGCAAGACTTTTTTCCGCATCTGCTTAAAACATTATCAGCCCAATGCATCTCCAGAGCCGCCCTGCACCTACGGAGGCACCAGCACCCCTGTGCTGGGCTCCAACTCTTTCCAAGTGCCAGATACCTTACCGGATGGCTCTTTCACCAATCCCATCAGGATGAATTTCGGTTTCACGTGGCCGGTGAGTGCTGATGCACTGACTTTGAGAAGCAATTCAGAAGTAATAATGTTCACCTCTTTTTCTGATCGGACAAATCTGTTTTTGCTGTTGCAGGGAACCTTTTCTCTGATTATCGAAGCTGTGCATGCTGATTCCAAAGAGGATCTGACAACAGGTATGTGGTCTCATAATAGAAAATGCATGCTATTATGAATATTTTTGAATTGCGTCACTTAAAAACAACTTCTACACAGAAAACCCCGAGCGCATCATCACTACCATGACCACACAGCGGCACTTGACTGTGGGCGAGGACTGGTCTCAGGACCTGCACAGCGTGGGTCGAACCGAGCTCAAGTACTCCTACCGCTTTGTGTGCGACGAGCACTACTATGGCGAGGGATGCTCTGTATTCTGCCGGCCCAGGGATGATGCATTCGGTCATTTCACCTGTGGAGAACGTGGAGAAATCATCTGCGATGCTGGGTGGAAGGGCCAGTACTGCACAGAACGTGAGTTAAAATACTGTGTACTAATATAGTAAATATTCCATTAAATTCCTGTTGGTTTGACGAACTCAACTCAGATTTGAAAAGATTGCGGGTAACTTATTAAAAAAGAGAGGGAGAAAAAGCAAGGAAAAAACTAAGTTAACGGTTACGAACAACTTGTAACTAATACCCCCGCCCCCCACACTCACACTCCCCCTTCCAGCCCACTCTCACAACACACCACTTGATTTATTCCAGTCGGGAGGAGGAAAGTTTTTAGGAATAATCTCACGCGTGCCATAAATTTACATGCTGGCTTACTATTGGCTTCTCCCAGAGTGGGCCGGCCGCTGATTGGCTGGCGTAAGGGAGGTATTGTTTGAAGTGGGCAGCTGCCGGGAGTGCACAGACAATGGAGCAGCTGTCGCCCGCTGGCCGCGCATACACCAGCTGTCCACTCTTATCTTCCCTACCCAGAGACATTGAGAGCACAGGAGGGAGAAAAAAAAGTTTTGACCCACAGTGAAGAGAGGGAGGAAAGAAGGGTCCCCTTGTTTGTGAGCGCCCTATTGTTGTCATGTGTTAAGCAGAAATTCTTCAGTGGTGATTAGGAGATTTGAGTATTTTTCAGCAAGAGAGGCTGCTAATAGGTTTATGTGAACCCACCTCCATATTCATTTGACATAAAATCTTGTAGTTAGGATTTACAGAAAACAAAGTTAGGATAAGAAAATGTGCAAGCACGATCTTAACGCAGGTGTTTTGTCCTCCTTACAGCAATTTGCCTTCCGGGATGCGATGAGGAGCACGGTTTCTGTGAGAAACCTGGAGAGTGCAAGTATGTTTATTTCGATGTTTACATCATTATCTGTTGAAATCACCTTCAGGATTGATTTTCTAATCTGGCAATTTGTTTATTTTGTGCATCAGGTGCCGAGTGGGTTTTAAAGGCCGCTACTGTGATGAGTGCATACGTTACCCAGGATGCCTTCATGGAACCTGCCAGCAGCCATGGCAATGCAACTGCCAGGAAGGCTGGGGTGGTCTCTTCTGCAACCAAGGTAAGAAAGCGAGCAGAGCGAAGGACACACAAAAGATCAAAGAAAATCATTCAGAATGGCCTTGAAAGACTAAGTGGATGTTTGGTAAAGAGGAGAGAGGCTGGTTGAAACAGAGATATGAGTTAGATGTATAAGCGTGCAGCAGCTGTCCAGCTGCGGTCCAGCCATGTGTCACTGCTTTGGGCCGGATTAATCCACATGTGCTCAACATATGTCCACCTCTGTTACAGATCTGAACTACTGCACACATCATAAGCCCTGCCTGAATGGAGCCACTTGTAGTAATACCGGTCAGGGCAGCTACACCTGTTCCTGTCGACCAGGATTCACAGGAGCCAGCTGTGAGACTGAGGTCAACGAATGCACAGGAAACCCCTGTCGCAATGGAGGAAGCTGCACTGTAAGTTTGCCAACATGAAAATGATTTGCACAAACCAATGCTTTTGCATTAAAACACCCGTCCTGGTTCTTTTGTTGAGCATCCCATTCCTTTTGTGTTCACAGGACATGGAGAACACCTACAGCTGTACTTGTCCACCTGGTTTTTATGGCAACAACTGTGAACTTAGTGCCATGACGTGTGCGGACGGGCCATGTTTTAACGGCGGGCGCTGTGCCGACAACCCTGATGGTGGTTACTTCTGCCAGTGTCCCACAGGATACGCAGGGTTCAACTGTGAGAAGAAGATCGACCATTGCTCCTCCAGTCCATGCTCTAACGGTAGGATGCTCTTTTGGATTTGAACTGCATGAACTGCAATCAAGAGCAGTCCAGAATCTCATTCTCTTTCCTTTTTTCGGTCCACAGGTGCACGCTGTGTTGATCTGGTGAACTCATACCTGTGCCAGTGTCCTGAAGGGTTCACAGGCATGAACTGTGATCGCGCTGGGGACGAGTGCTCGCTGTACCCCTGCCAAAATGGCGGGACTTGTCAGGAAGGAGCCAGCGGTTATATTTGCACATGCCCACCTGGATACACCGGACGGAACTGCAGCTCACCTGTGAGCCGCTGCCAACACAACCCCTGCCATAATGGCGCCTCGTGCCATGAGAGGAACAACCGTTACGTGTGCGCTTGCGTTCCGGGATATGGAGGACGGAACTGCCAGTTCTTGCTTCCGGACAGAGCGTCCCAAATCGCTGGAGATGTTCCCTGGACTGCCGTGGGTTCAGGAGTCCTGCTGGTGCTGTTGTTGGTAGTTGCATGCGCAGTGGTGGTGGTTTGCGTTCGCTCGAAGGTTCAGCAGCGCCGACGGGATAGGGAGGAGGAGGTCGCTAACGGGGAAAATGAAACGATCAACAACCTCACGAACAACTGTCACAGAGACAAAGACCTGGCCGTAAGCGTCATCGGGGCAGCTCCTTTAAAGAACATCAACAAGAAGATTGATTTTCACAGCGATCATGACGACTTGAGCATGACAACAGAAAAGGAGAAAAGGAGCTACAAGACAAGACATGCGCCTGCAGACTACAACCTGGTGCATGAAGTAAAATACGAGGTGAAGCATGAGGTCAAACTGGAGCACACTGGGAAGGAGATGGCAGCGAAGGAGTTGTCCGAGAGCAGCGAGGATGTAAAGTGCCAATCTCTGCAGGACTCTTCTGAATTTGAGGAGAAGCGCAGGAAACGTCTGAAAAGGTAAAAATTGTGTAATCTCGTCTAGGATAACGATCTTTGAATGTTTACTCAATTTCCTTTCAAGTGTATGCATCGCTAACATGCCACTTCTATTTCCCTTTACAGCGATGCATCAGAAATGTCAAAATATTCAGAGTCGAGGTATTCTGAATCAAAGTATTCTGAATCAAAATACTCAGAATCAAAGTATTCTGATTCGCTGTATTCCGAGTCAGCATGTGCGTCGACATGTGCATCGGCATCCACGTCGGCTTGTGTTGACACCAAATACAAATCCGTCATGGTGATGTCGGAGGAAAAAGATGAATGTGTAATTGCAACTGAGGTGAGTGTGACATGTAGTTGACTTTATACATTATGCAAAGACAGTGTGTCCATTTAGCTTTCCTACCTTGAGTCTGAGATTGAACTAACAGGCGCTCTGTCGTTTTTCCCATCTCAGGTGTAATGGGCCTGCAGGAAGCCGATGCTCATTGTGTCCTATGGGAGACATTTTGAACTCCCTAAGAAAATGCTGCTGCTCGAAACCTGGTGGAAATGTCCCACCTCATGACTACTGCTGCTGAGAAACTAAGACTGATTAACTGATATTCAGGATGAGCTGGTTCTCTGTACTGAAAGAGGCACAGGCAGTGGTGGCCTGTAGGCTTGGAAGCTTGTGGAAATGATAATGATGGCAGGAGTGTCATTAAAATTTCAAATGTAGTTGTAAAATTTACCTGTAAAGCCATTTTAAAGGTGTTGGACAATATGTGTCCATTTTTAAATGTTTTTTAATATGGGTTCATCACACGAGAATGGCATTAGGAAGGAAATAAAGAAAGAGAAGAGAAAACAAGAAAAGTAAAGTATCGCAGTGTTTTGCCATGTGATGTCCAATAATGTGTCAGCATTGTGGCAACGTTTTAGCAATATTTTTGGCAACATTTGCTGGTTTTCCGCCAATAATTCCCACAGGCTTTTACTGTGCCCAGAGACTGCACCAAACATTAAGGATGTTAAGGACGTAGTTTAAAATAAATGTGTCACAAATTGTTTTGCCATTGACTGTCTTGACACCTTGGTGAAGATGTGATAACATTTTAGCAATATTTTGGCAACATTTGCTGGCCCCACATGTCAGTGTACAAGGGACTACATCAAAACGGTGGATGTTCAGCCATACTGGCCTGTCTTGCACTGGGTTAAAATGTCACATGATGTCATATCCTGTCACATGACCAGTGGAATCTATGTGTAAGTGCTCAAAAAAATCTCAAAGTCTTCCAAGCCTCCGCTTTTTTGCATTATGGTTTAGAAAATGTATGTAATTTGTTTTTCAACGTAAAAAAAATAAGTTTGTGTTGTTGATGATGAATAATATCCTTGTTTGTATGTTTTTTGTTTCCTTTTTTATAACAAGAGTTGTATGATTTAAGTTAATTTATTTTTATTTAAGTTGTATTTCTAAATATTTGTAATGTTTTTAAGATTATTTAAGTTTGCGTTTTTCCTAAGTTGTTCCTGTTACTTGCAAAGGCACTTCGGGTTGCTGGGATGTTTTGAGAAAAAGTTATTTAAAGAAGGATTGTAAAAAAATGTTATTAATGCTATTGTTTTCATTAACAGGCTTTTGTTTGGTTTTCTTTCTCTGAATGAAGTTTTAGCTTAAATTATTTTTCCAAATAAAGATTATGAACTATCGAAAGTCATTTGTTGTTTTAGTGACTCCACTGCACACTTCTGTTTCATATACCGTGCTTAACATAGAGCATCTTTGCATTCACATTTGAATGCTGACAAAATTGAGCTTAAAAAAAGACAAACATATAAACCACACAAACCACCAAAAACAAACTGCAAAATGTTGTGAGACGCTGCTAAATTGGAGCCTCTTTTCTTGTAAGCTTCTTTTGTGGTGGTTCGCGTTTTCTTTTCTCTTAGCTGGATTTATGACTTCTATGTGTGCCACTCTGTAAGAGTTGGAAATGGTTCTTTAGAAAATGGGGAATAGATTGGGATGCGGGTTCTTTATAGGGATGAGAACGAAGCTAATCATTAACATCTGCTCTGGCCTCTTGGTCACCCCATACTGGGCTATTCATGGCTTTACCCCACATTCTGCCTGCCGCGGGTGCATCGCTCAAGAGAAGCGCCTTTGAGAAACGCCGTCAAATAGCTGCAGGATGTTTACAAGTTTTCCAAACTGACTAGAGGGAGAAATTTAAGACTTTGGGAAGGGAAAAAAAAACCTGAACTAGTTGGCACATTGCCTAACTGGATGAAACTATTTGGCAGGTGTTTTGGTGGGACAGCTTTTCTTGATTTCAAACATAACAACAACCAAAACAATAACCAAAAACAAAACATTTTTCATCATGTTCTCTTGAGATATTTTAGAGAAAGTTTGTATGAGATTTTGTATCCTAACACTGATGCAGCTAGAGAACAAAATCTCTTTTGTTGAGCCTTTATGGCTAAACATTAAGCTCGAGGAGAAGTTCAGAGGAGTTCTGGCTGAGGTCTCTTACAACACTCATCAATGGAGCTCTGGGGAACAGGCAGAGTCACACAATGTAGCAGCGGACAATAGCCGATACAAAAGGGCACCATTTGGGAGAGGCAGTGTGTGCCTATGAATGGAGGGAAGGGAGGGGGCAAAGAATGACAGATGTTGTCTGTCCTCCTGTGTCAAAGCGTCCTGCAGGCAGAAAACACCAGCTAGACCCCACATGGCCATGAAGGAGAGACACAATGGAGACCCTTCAGCTCACGTCTCTTGGTCTACTCTGATATTTTGCAATGTAACTTAAAACTAAGCCCTATAAAGTATTTCAATTGATTTAGATGATCATTCCGAGAACAATCACTAAAATCGTTTTATACAATTTATAACACAATTATATTATAATATTATTATTACTCCTCATATTTAAAGTTAGATTTTTTTTTTAAACTGCTAACACCTAGCAACCTCATAGTAACACCAAGGCAACCACTTAGAACTTCTTAATAGCAACAGCCTGGCAACCACTCAAAACACGCTAGCAACCTCATGATAACTCCCCAGAAACAATATTAGAACACCCTAGCAACCTTTATAGCAACACCCTAGCAACATCATAGCAACACCCTGGCAACCACTCAGAGTACCTTCATAGCAACACCCTAGCAACCTCATAGCAACACCCCAGCAACCATCCAAAACATTTCAGCATCATGGTGGGTGTTTCACATGGACAAACACCACTCACTTTAGAAAGTGTGCAACCAAATGAAACGGTTTAATTTTGGGTTCCTAAAGTGTAAATTTGGGTGTGGCCTTTACAATACAATTATAATGGAATCGTAACACAGCTTGTATCAGAAGGCAAGTGCAACCCAAGATCAAGCTGGCCAAGTGTTCTCCACTTCAATTAGCACTAGAGCTCGATCTGCCATCAGTGTGACTTCATGGAAAACAAAAAGAGCGGAATAAGAGGTTTGCTCTGTGATCCCGTTGCATTTTAATGAGCCGATCATGTAGAGTCCTCAGGGATCAGACGGTAACACTATATACCAGCACAACACCGCGATAAAATACCAAACAGCAGCACACTCGAATCGCAAAGTCATCAGTCATGTCCAACTGAGCTGCCTGTGAGAGCTCGGCTCACGTCCACTGACACTGGTTACTGATGCGCCGTTACCGGCCGGGTGAAAAACTAACCGGAGAAGAACAGGAGCCAGAGCTGGAAATAACCGAGGAACACAGAGGACGAGAAGAAGAACATGTGAACTGGGAACAGGAGAACAAGGAAGTAGACTCGAGTGCAACAGGGACAGAGCAGGTGTGATGAAATAGTCATGAGGAGAGGCAGAGTCCAGCTTGAGTTACACCTGCCGCTCCTAAAGTAATGAAGGAAAGAGTCAGAGGAGGAACGCCACAGAGATGGGGAGAAGAAGGAGAGATACAGGACGCTGGCAAGGGCATTAGTGAAGCCTCTGGAGCTTTGAGAAGGTTTGTGGAGTGTTTTATTTGTGCACCTCTGCTATTGCATTGATTGTATTTGATCATTATTTCGGTTTTACATTAAAAGGCGCATGTCTTGCTCAGCATGCATGTCTGTGCTGTAAGCTCACGTCTCATACATGTATGTAGATGTTAAACTGAGTTATTGTGAAACGTATAATTGCTTGGTTAGTAGCTCGAGCTCTGGCATAAAAACCATCTAACCTTTAAGCCTCTAGGAACTTGTTTAACCCACGAGCTACATTAAAATATCCTGTTTCTGGTACAGATACTGCTAAGATTGCACTTATCGCTGTATTTAGGAGTTAAAAGTCTCTACCTTCACCTTAGAGATGTAAATTATTCAACAGCACTTGGATTCCTTCACAATCTGCCAATCAGGGAAATTAAGGTGATGTGTCCTGAACAAGCAGACACTCGGATGTCAATTTGTTCTTCGCTACTTTGTCTCTTAACAATTTAGTGTGTGCATTGAGTTGAAGGGGCTTCAGAGTAACCAGATGATCTACAATAAAACAAAAATAACATAAAAATGCATTTTATGGTTTACATGCAAAGTAACACTTTAGATTAGGAAGCATTTACTGTAGTTTAGGAATCAGTTCTCAGTATTAACTGGCTGCTTACTAGCATGCCTGTTATTAACACATTGGCTGTTTATTAGTCCTAATAAATCACAGTCTGCATGATCATATTCTACATCCTTAATCCTACCAATACCTAAACCTAACAACTACATTACTAACTATTAATAAGAAGCAGATTAGGAGTTTACTGAGGCAAACATAGTTATTGGTTTGTTAAAAGCACAAATTGGACCAAAAATGTGATCACATGCAAAATAATAAATGATTATGGCAATAAAGGATCTCCTGTCTTTATAGTAAAAAACAGTCTAGATTTAAATGTGAACTGGAATAATGAGGAAAAATCTGATTGGGTTAATCAGAGGTGCCCAAACTATTATTATTAAATAAACCTAAAAATAAAACATAACATAAAAACATAAAGTACAATAAAATAAAATATATTACTTCGAATTTTATTTCAGCTAAAAATATTTCGATTTTTTTTAGTTTTACTATTGTGTTAGTTTACTGGTTTACTGTAATAAATCAAACTAAAATAGAAATTTAAGTACATTTATTCAAATTTTAATAAAAAACTAAAAACTTAAAAATAAAAAACACAACAAATTGACTAAAATTTTACCTAAATGAAAATGAAAAATACTAATTAAAAATAGTCTTAAAAACTAATCAGATCTTAAAACCTAATTTGCATTCTAGACATTGTAATGAAAAAAAAAATTTTTGAAAAGAAGGTCATCACTGGCCAGCTGGTTTGTTTGTGCAACTCTGGTTTAAATGGTTAACAATCACGATTAGTGCAGTGAGAACACAATTTAAACAATCTCACATTTTGGCACACATCTGCTTCTTAAGATCAGTATCATTCTCCTCAAGCTGTGGAGTTGAACACTGTTGGAAATACGTCAATGTGTTATTTGACCATGTCTAATTCAGATAATGGATGAAGATGAAGACTCATTAAAGAGTGTTGTGCCATCTGCTGTAATCTACTACTAATCAATTTTTCTGCAACCAGTAACAAGCACCAAAGAATATCAATTTTATGTCATATTATATCATTTTATAGTTCCATTGAATTCCATGCTGCAGCACAAGCAACAGCTCTAGAACAAAGAGTGGACCTGAAGAACTCGTCCTCAATCTAAAGGTGCAACTGTTACTAAACTAAACCTAAAGCATGACTCGACTGGAACCGGCACTTCAGCGCTCAGAAAGTCGCTCTGTGATAGAAATGCAGAGCAGAAGAGGGAGCGCCAACACAAGCAGACGAGGAAGCATCAGCATGAGCAGAAGAGGAAGTGTCAGCCAACACACAGGTGAGATTTAACCCTGTAAAGCCTTACGTGTGAAATTCTAATCAGAAACATTTTATTTTTTTTTGAAGAAAAAAGAACCAACCTGAGCAAATTATGACATTTTGTAGTCAATTATATTTATATAGACAAAAGCAAGAGGAAATTCTGATAGCTTGTTATGTAAATCAGTGATATCTTTATAATAGTAAACAGACTAAAAAGCATTTTTTGGGGGGGTTAAAAAGAATTTAAATATTAGTTGTCACTTTATGTTTCCAAATATGTCATTTATCTATGCCGTCTTCCTCAAACAGAGACTAGAAGAGAAACAGAACAAAGCAGCAGCCGCGCCATTTTTAAAAGAGCCAATCGCTTCCTCTCACGAGACAGGGAACAGGAAGATGGCAGTTCTCCCGCTCCTGTGCGCTACTTCGAGAGGGGCCACCCTCTACCAGCCAATCACAGTCCTGAGCGCAAAGCCACAATCCCCTTCCGAAACCCTGACCTGGGTCTCCCGTCCTACAGGAGGCGCACTGACTATCTTAGCAACGAGGCAACGAGCGGCCTCTCCCCCCAGCGACATATGTCCTACTCAAATTTCAGACGCGGAGACAGCCAATCCCGTGCAAGCCCTCGTTCCGGCAGCCCGAGATCTACCAACGTCTCACCGCAGAGGCGAGGGGAATCGCGCAGTTCGTCCCATCACAGAGGTTCCACGGGACACCGGACGTCCCACACGTCCTCTCGACAGGCTTCTGGGAAATGCACTCCTTCACGGAGACGAGATTCGGTGGCCACGCGCACCACGTCTCCCTCGCGAAGCTCAGGTACAAATAAATATGGGGAGCTCTTCAGCCCCGCCCACAAAAGAAGCCCCTCCCAGAGCTCCTACGGACACAGCTTGGATTCTGAAAAGCTGTATAAAAATCTCAAATCAATCGTGAGTTCAGCAGAGTCAGACGCCTCCGAGGAAAGGAACGGCTGGTCGAAAAGACATTCTGATGTGGAAATCGATGGCGATTATAATGAACACAAACACAGTGGTCGCAATAGTGGTCGCAGCAGTCGAAAGAGTGGTGGACGTAATACTGGATACAACAGCCGGGATTTCTCTCCTAAAGGAGGCTATTGTGCTGACAAAACAAACCCTGGTAGTCGAAATAGTGGTTTTAACAGTGGATCTAACAGCCCTGGTGCCTCAATGCTTTATCAAGATTACGATGAACACGATATACCAAAAAACGGTACCCCGAAAAACAAAAGCCGCAGGAATGGCGGATACTCAGACACCTTGGACAAACAATCTAGATCCGATTCCCGCCATTCGCTAACCCCCACCCACTCCCCTCTAAGCCCCGCTTCACCTGCATCAAGGCGGAGCCGGAATCAGGTTCCATCCCCGGATGTGCCCAAATCCCAAGCCTTAATTGCAGAGATGGACAAGCCGGTCAATGGTCAAAGCAGAAGCAACATCAGGCGGGGATTGGAGGCGCTCATTCTTTCGGAGAACACCAGGTCTTCCAGCCAACCAGCAGTGCCAGAGATGACCATTGAGGACTATGTGATCATTGCAGATATTCCTCGAACGAAGCTGTACCCTGAGGAAGAGGAAGCAGTAATAGTGAGGAGGAGACCGCAGAGCCGGAGCCCACGCAGAGACAATCAGCACAGGTCAGAGATATGAAGAGAGATGGAGGACTTTTCCACTAACATGGTGCTGGTGCTAATAAAGAAGCAGAAGCACATTAATAAACAAGTAAAGTAGTACATTATAAATTGTACATCACAGGTTTTACGTTTTTTTGAATCTCTGAGGACTGACTATTTTTATAAAACTTTTAAGTTTTTACATAACTATATATATATACATATATAACTCTAAAGTAAAAATATGGACTTCCATATCCTCATCAAAGCACCGCATCATTTCAGTGGCAAAGTAAGTGTGAGAGAGAGGAAACCCTGTCTGTTAATTCTGCATCTCTTTTCTGTGGTTAAAGCTATGGTGATGGGAGATATGACTATGAGCGTGAGGTTTCAGAAGAGCGTGGCAGAGGAAGAGAAAGAGAGAGGGGAAGAGACCGCAAAGAGAAAGAGCGCAGACGTCTCGACAAAGAGATGGGAGGGTCATCAAAAGCCAACAGCACAGCCTCAGGCCATTCACAGGTGCCTGAAATAACAGCTTCATACACTACTTCCCTTTCTCTCTGAAGTCTGATGTCAACTCACCTACCATCTATTCGGCTGAATCTGCAGAGGGAAAAAAAGTGGCATAAAAATGGCACATATTTGGGCAGATGATAAAACAGGCCAAATTAAAAATCCCATAGACTTACACTGAAAGAAACATCTTAGACATCCTGAGACTAGATGTTTTGATGTGTATATAACCACCTAGCAACCACACAGAACCTAGTCACTGCAGAGTAGTCCACTAACACACCCAGGACACCTTAGAAATCTCATATCTAGCAGTTTTGGGAAGGTATCTTTGGAAATGTAATAGGTTACAGACTACAAGTTACCCTATTTAAAAAGTAATACTACTTCATTAATGTAACCGATTACATTTGATAGTTTAGTAGCTATGATACTGTTTTTGAAATCAGATATTTGCATAGCTAGGAAACTGGCATCTAACAATGCCATGGGAAAAAACTCAATAAATCCAACTAAATAAATCAGTTATTAAATAAGCATGTGCCTTATTCCTGAAAAATCTCATACTTTGGAGAAATCAATGCAGTTTATGAAAGATATCAAATAAAATATGTGTGTGCATGTTTATGATGACGCAAATTTGTATAATGACATGGGTATGACATATATAGGTGTACAATATGAAGGTGATTGATGAGGACATTTTCAGTGTCCCCGTACTTCAAAAGGCTTAAAAAACATACCAAATGGTGTTTTTTTGAAAATCTAAAAATTAGGTAGGTTTAGGTCAGTGTAGGGCAATACCACATACAGTCTGTACAGTATAAAAACCATTACACCTATGGAGAATCCCAAAAACCAACATGAGTGTGTGTAAAAATTCATATATAACCCCCTTTGTAATCATTAACATTTTCAGTAAGTAATTTTGTTTATTTTTTTCACATTTTTCGTTAATTGTAACAGATTAAAGTAACGTTTATACTAAAATGATTAATTAAATGATGCAATTTAGTAAGCTACTCCCCATCACTAAAAGCTAGTAATGTTTTCTTGAGACACCATTTTAAAAAACACACCTAAAATTGCTCAGCATCTCTCTAAATATGTTCTCAGAGGTCCAGCAAAAATGGAGAAAGCATTAGGATGGTAAACGGAAAACACAAAGGTCCAGAAGAGCCCCCTCAGATGCAGGTAAAGTCACCTCAAGTTACATTACACTAGTGCTGTTCACCAACGCTGAGGCATTCGGTTACTAGCGCAGAGGCTAGCTTGAGCTCATAGACAGCAAGTATATTATATTTAGCGCTAGATATAGAGGTTTTAGTTAAGATGTGAGAGGTTTCGTGGGTTAAAATATGCCGAGAGAAGCTGTTTATGTGTCAAACCGCGAGCAGCTTCGCGGAAGCTTCTGGTCACGTGAGCAACTCTTAGAGATGCTCGTCTAGTCACGCAGGGATAATTGATCGTTTTTGGACAAGTTATGTTTATTTTAAAGCAGCATTTAAGAGCGGGAACTGCTTAAATGAGCGCGAAGTTGTATTTATTCAATGCACGACTATGTGCATTTCTGTAACACTACGTACTAGCAAGAATTGAGCAACTAAAGCAGCTTCTTTCCTCTTTCATGCATACAACCGGATACCCATGTCGGTGAGTCGTTGAAATGTGTGTGTTTGTTGAAATATATGAATTAATGGTGTGTGTGTGTGTGTCCCGTGCTCTGGATTACTGAGCTCTGGAATGTCATATTGTTGCTCTGGGAAGATTGTCTGTAGATGTTGAGTTGACTGTGTGTGTATATATACATATATACATGCACTTATTTTAAAGCAACTGATTCTGTTTCCTAAAAGCTTGATCTTCCGCACTGTAAAAAGGGGTGGATGTATATGCTGGATGAAGATGAAGAGGTACAGGTCTGCTTCTGTTGAACTAGATCTATTGCATGGCTGTTATAAGGAAGTTGCCAGACTAGATATACTTTTACTGTTTATATTTCCTCATATTGTTTTAGATTTATTAATGCATAATTAAAAAGCATACTTACAGGATTTAAGATAAACATCTTTTGATTGTGCCTAAAAGAGATTGAGATCTGATTGTTGTGCAATATTAGTCTCTTGCTTTTATAAATATGCACACCAAAAAAAAGTTATTTTTTTATTTGTAGTGGAGGAAGCGCTGGTTTGTGATCTCGAACTCAGGATTGAGATATTATAGAGACTCTGGGGGTGAAGAGGTAAGTGAGAATAACTGAAATTGGAATAGAGAGGTGTACGGATATGTCAGGTGGAAGATTTAAACACAATCTGATTTAACAGCATTATCGTGAATTTTGTGTTTTTTCTCCTTGATAGCGAGATGAGGCGGATGGTGAGATTTATTTACGTCACTGCCTGCGAGTGGAGGAGTTTGATGCAGATAAAAACTATGGACTTCAATTGCATGTACGTCACAAAAGTTGAACTCATCAGGAAAACGTCAGAATATTCCTATGTCTCAGACCTCTGTGATTGATTGACAGATGCGTGATGGACTGGTGAGTCTGTCAGCGATGACCTCCAGAATCAGGAGGAACTGGATCGACACGCTGAGGAGGAGAATATCGTTCAGGGAATCGGCTGAGAGCGCTCGGTAGGACAAAACTGAAGAAATAAACACAGAGAATCAGCCACGGGCAAATATCATAAGAACTGTCAAGAACATGTCTGAAAAGAGTGCACAAAAATATATTCATTTTGAGACATGACAATGAAACATGTTTTAGGACCATTTATGTTTTGTTTTCATGCCAATTAAGCATATTTAAGCAATTCAGCGTATATTTTATATTAAGCATATTGTATTTGCTGTAATGCCTTTATGCATGTTTAACAGCTATTTGACATCCATACTGTGTAGAATTACAATAATGTGCATATAATGATCATTTACATTAAAAATTAATAGTAAAATATCTGGATTGCAGTGACGATAATGCAAACATATCTTAATGCTCATAAAATTATGTTCATAATAATATAACAACGCTTAATATTTGTGCTAAACAGAATTTTGAATATTGTAAAATACATTTTTGTGTGAGATGTTTTTATGGTATTCACACAGAGAATTTATACGGATTTTCAAAAAACATTAAATATGCACAATAAAATCTATATTGAAAATCTATATAAAAGCTATATTGATTATGGTTTTCTGAAAGATTTCAGATGTCTAAATGTATGAATAATGTTTTGAGAAAACATGAAACCTATTTTTCAGCCCATAAAGTGTTTTTAATGACAATTAAGCATATTTTATAATATACAATAGTGGTATTTGCTATAAGGCAACTATGTAGCATTACAATAATGAGCATCTAATGAGAATCATCATTGATAATAATAAGAAAAAATAATACAACATAAGCTTAATATTTGGGCCAAATCCTTTGCTTCTGACTTCTAAACTTGACATGTTTTTCTATATTCCCTCATCAATCATTCATATCAAAATATATAAATTCCTTTATTGATGGATATTTGAAAGGTTAGGCTTTGGGCTTTTTGAAACTAAAATAACGTTACTGATGTATCGCTGGAGGAGGTTTGAGGTTTGATTTAGGTTCCTGTTTTCAAATAAGTAGGAAGTTGATATATCTGCCTGTTCTCAGACACCCAGGCAACAGTGACATCAATGACAGAGATAACTCCAGTTCCCAGAATGCACCGTCCCGCACCTCTCCTACACCCCATGACCCGGGGTCAGATGTCGGCCCGTATCAGGATGAACCCCACATGACGTCCTCACTGCTAACAAACCGGCGGGAGGCTGGCGAGGGCCGGGACCGTGAGCTAGAGAGACGTCTGGAGGGCCGAACCAAGTGGTTCCAGGACGGTGTTTCTGACAGGGAAGGCGAAGACCCCTGGGATAAGGTGGAGTTGAAGAAAGGTGTCAGTGCTCCAGTGATTTTGACCCGGCTGCAGGTCCCTGATGCTCAGACCGGGCCAGACATCGAGAGGAAGTGGGCAGACTTTGAGCAGCTTCCGATCGGAGAGAAAAGGTCGCCCGTGGGTGCCCAGAATCCCCAAACAACAAATGAGGTGCTTCAGCGAGAGGTGTGTTTTTAGACTTAGATGTCCTTTTGGTCCAGGTCCATTTGATCTGCATCGTCTGTGTGTGTGTGTGGTCAGGTGGTGTCTCTGAGGCAGCAGATTGAGGCTCTTCGACAGGTCCGTGTTTGTGGTCCTGATGCGCCCTGCGCTATGAAACTGGAGCAGATGGAGAAAGAGCACAGAGACAAACTGCAGAAGACACATGATGAGCATGAGAGAGAGCGCAGAGAGATGGAGAGAGACAAACAGAGACTGCTGCAGGAGGAGGCCAAGAACGCAGTCCAAGGTCAGTGTGGGCTGCACAACATCACAAGAGCCAAATAAAAGGGATGGAACGTTGTTAAAGAAAGAAATTAACCCATTTTGATCCATTTTCCCAGAGAATTCTGGGAAAAAAAATACATATATATTATGCTTTCCACAAAAATATGAAGCAGCACAACCGTTTTCAACACTGATAACGATCAGAAATAGTTCTTGAGCAGCAAATCATTGTATGATTTCTGAGGGATCACTGGAAAAATCATGCTGAAAATGCTTTTTTGATCACAGTAATAAATTACATAATATTTCACAAATATTCATGTTTTTACTGTATATTTCATTAAATAAATAACCTCAGTGAAGACCTCAGTTTTAGGCTTCTTTAGAAAAACATTACAGACCACTTGTGAACAGTGTATATATAAAGCTGTAAATAGAGTAAATAAATTGAGTTCAGAGTTATTGTTAACTAAACCTAAAATCATAAAAAATTACTACCTATTGTTGCCAAAGCTGCATTTCTCATCATTTTTCATTTAGTTTAATTAAACTAATAAATAAAAATTAATTAAACACCAGTATGTAGACTTGTTAAAATATATATAATTATAAATTAAATTATTTAATAATTATAAAAGCCCCAAAAAACTATATCTTTAAATAAAAAAATGTAAATAGCCTATCTTATTCAACATGTTAAAAGCCGTAGTAGTATATCAGTGATACTAAAGTCACACTGATTTTGATGATCAGACTTTGACTTTTTCCCATCATTTGAAGTACTAAGCTTCTCATCTTCAATCCTGCAGCGATGGATGCTCTGAGGAAAGCTCATCAGGAGGAGATTGAGAAGCTGAAAGCTCATGGAGGAGGAGGGATGACAGACCCCTTCATCAAACAACAACTGTATGTCCACATTTCTACATTCATACCAAATACATTTAGCAGGATATCCCATATCTATGTACAGTCAAGTAGCCCAAATTACAATATAGGTTATTCTTACGTTTACTGTATAAATGAGTAAAGATTGCAGCAGCAAAAACCCATGTGCAGCATGACCTGAAGGTGGACATTTGTACAATTATACAAAAAAAAGTATCAACAATCAAACAAACAACAAAAGGCATGTAGTAGATTGTGGGTTTTTCAGCAAAATTTGAATCATGCTGCGTAATAAAATGTGCTTTATAGGGTCATTCGATGTCTATTAGTTTTCTAAATATCTGAGAATATATCGCATGCCAGAAAAGGCATCTTGTTCATACTCTCATGGAAATAATCAGTACTGTACATAAACTGTCATGCGTCCCGCTCAGCTGTGCTGTAATGCTTCTCTCAGAACACAACAGCGTCATTTGCTCTGAGAAGCGGCAGGTGTTTGACTGACAGTTTGTAATTGACAAGAATCCCACGGAGAGAGTGGACTAATGGCTCATCAGTCAGTGATTGAGTTAATCAATGCATGGCTTTGTGTGTCTGTCAGGCGCGAGTCGCTCTCTCTGCAGCAGGAGTTGGACGGTCTGTCAGAGCGCTATTCCCAGCAGTGCGTGGAGCTCAGCCGCATCCAGAACAGCACCGAAGAGCGAAACGGAGAGATCCGGCAGAAGGAAAGAGAGATGGAGCAGCTCCGGCAAGAGAACCAGGTACACAAGAAGTGGGATGAGATATTTGACAAATTCAATAATGTGATGATATACACTTTGTGTGGCTCTGAGATTAACACGGAACAGCAAACATTGAAGTCCTGCACCTTTACGTATATGAGGAAATAGTAATAGTTTCATTATAATCAGTTTTTTGAAACATTTTTACTTCTAGTATGACATAAAACATTAAATGTGAAGCGTTTTATCATTATTTATTAACTTTATATTATATTTGAAAATGGCCTTTTATTAAATTCAGTAAATATAGTGAAATAGCAAAATGTATTTTACTATTTAACTAACTGTTTACTATGCCAGTATACTGTAAAATGTATTTTACTAATGTAATCAAAGCTGAATTTAACATTGAAGAATGCTGTTTGTGACTCTCATACATTGTTCTCATGTTATTTGTTAGTTTTTTTAGGACACAGTCAAATTTTTACTTGTCAACTACCCAGATATATATATATTTATACATTTTATTATTCGTATATATTATATTATAATTAAATTTTTCAGGATTCTTTGATTAATGAAAGTTCAAAAGAACAGCATTCATTTGAAATAGAAATGTAAAAGTTTAATGGTTGCTTTTGATCAATTTAGTGCATCCTTGCTGAATAAAATGTTACATTTCTAATGTGAAAGGAAGCTTACAGAGCATTTCCCGCTAGTAATTACGGTGTGTTGTTTTCACACATCACATTTAATCCTTATGTCAGATATTGAAATCTAACTCACTGCACCTTTAAAATTACAACACGCATATCAATTAGTCAGAGAGGAAACAGATAGAGATTTCACTGTCTGAATAGACAGCATCCTGTTTCATTGTTCTGACTGTCTGGGTCGGTGTGAGTTTGGTTTACTCGCCCGGGACTGGATTACTAATACTAATCAGGGTTATCGCCATTACACTAATGCTACAGACCAGGAAAAAAAACACATGATTGCCTTCTTGTCAAAGTGTGAATGAGCATGTGTTAGTTTTTTCATTTATAGTTTGAATGTGTCAAACTCACATTTCCTCTTCTTGTTCACACAGGAACTGCAGGCGCATCTGACGGAGGAGATAAGTCTCATGCGATCCTTCATCACAGGTCAGAGGTCAGGAGTTGTTCCCCTTGGCAGTTACGAAAGGAGCACCTCGGAACTAGAGGTAAGGCTCTGACCTTTGACCTCTAGCCTACATGAAATAAAAATACCTGCCACCATTTCATGATCAGCTTTTATATTTTTTAATGTAAAGTGAATCATTCAGAGAGATGTATGTTGACACGGATGTGTCTCATAAGCATGTTAAATAGATTTAAACTGAAGCTCAGGCAGATTGTCCCCAGAAGTCTCCAAAAATACAAAGAATACAAATGTACTGATCCCAAACTTTTGAACAGTAGTGAAACAGTAAACTACTGTAACAGTAGATCTGAACATTATTATCC
>JAUMHI010000033.1:20721743-20734701 GCA_032359435.1 Enteromius unitaeniatus
TTCAGTTATTTCACCTTTTTTTGTTAAGTACATAACTCCACATGTGTTCATTCATAGTTCTGATGCCTTCAGTGAGACTCTAACAATATTAATAGTCACGAGAATAAAGAAAACACATTGAATAAGGTGTGTGCAAACTTTTGGCCTGTACTGTATATATATATAAACCATGAATAATCACTGTATTTAAAGTTGTTGTATGTGTTGTAACATGTCCTCTGCCTGTAGGAGAATGAAGCGCTGAGCGAGCGTTTTAAGGAGGTGTATGTAGAGCTGACTGAGTTACGGGGCCGCAGTGAGAGAGACATCAATGCACTTAAAGAACACCTCAAACTCACTAATGCTGCACTGGAGGAGGGGCGTCTCCTAGGCAACAGCACCGACCAATGAGAGCACGAGATGGATGGGACGCACTCGTTTCTCCATCTCCGTTCAGTTATGTGTATACAGGATATTGTGTTATGTGAATCATATGTGAAGACTACAGTGGTGCTGAAAGAGAATATAAACATTCCAGGCTCTTAAATCAAGATATATTTTAAGTTAAACACAATAAACTACATCTGTTGGACTTGAGTGAAAGTGTATGAATGTAATGTCTTTGTAAAATAAACCATGTATGATAAAACACATGCATAACAAAAACACAACCAGCAACTAACATTCAAGCAATTTATTAAATAGAAGAGAGGCAGCGGATGAGGGCAGCCTCAAGTCATATTGTCTTTGACAATATTGAAAAACATTTAAAAAAACAGCATTAAACTTTGGCTTATGGACATGGTTAGTGTAATGCAGGAATGTAAACACAAAAATGTGTTCACAATCTTAATTATTGCATAAATATATCCTGTTCATCTGCATCTGGAACATGCTCTGAAATACAAGAACATTAATATGTCAAAACTGCATACAATTTAATACAGGATATACATGGTTATTAAATTTACATATTACTTGTGCATGAACTCAGTCGTCGTCATCATCATCATCCGGGACGAAGATCTCATGTTCCTCCAGAAGAGCAGCGAAATTTTTACTGATCAGATTACCGACATAAAGGAACGGAACCACCACTATAACCATACGGGTCAGACCGAACGGGACCTGTAAACATATAACATAAACGACAATATTAATTACTAACAAAAATAAAACTATGTGTGCGGATCGAAAAACTGAGTTTAAAAAGAAAAACCTGCATTCGTTAAACAGACATATCTTTAAATAATTAATAAAAAAAAAAGAAAAAAACGTACACGAAGTACTTCCTTGTTATATAAAAATATGTGCCGCTCTAACGATCTGATTGGCTATTAGTCACGTCAATCAACCCGTTCTTGTTTTCCATTGGTCAGAACGAAACCCCACCCTGCTCACTGCGTCCCCTTCGGGTGTCTCCAGCGACAACACGTATAAACGCACCTTAACTGGTTTAGGAAGGACAGCCCCCGATGTAGTTGACACGACGGTTCGGCTCAGAGACGGTCCTGTTGCTTTTACCGCTTTTGGGCCAGCGTTGCGGCTCAGTGTTGCTGTATTTCTAACGAAAAAAGCCCGAGAGAGACGAGCTGCCAACGACGCCATGTTTCCTGCTTGTGCGCTTTAGAGACACGCCCAGTGGACACGCCTCTTTTGGGTTTGTAATTAGGGGGCGGAGTCACTGTGAGCCATTCATCCAGTGCGGTTACTGAACTCAGCCAAAATTAAACCGAAATAGTTGTGTTTAATTATTACCACACACTATTAATTAATCATTTGATTTGTATATTTTACATTAGTAATGTTAATAAAGCTTAGTAATGTCTTGGCATGTATTAGATAATAGAAAGGGAGGAATTTCACACAAACATGTCAACTATTTCAACAGAGACACACCTTTAGATCATAGGTCCTCCACCCCAAGTCCCGACAATAACAATATAACAGTGTGACATGTAATGAAACATGAAATGTAGCATGTAGAATGGAAACTTAAAAATAAATAAATAAATAAACATTCATTTGCGTTTAAAAACGCTTCATCTGAAAGTGATAATGTTACAGGATATAAAAAAACATTTAAAAATGTAAACTAACACTAGTTTTTCCAGTGTTTTTGTATTCAATTTGTTTTCTTTTCATTTATTATACAATTAACAAAAGCAAAACATGCCTCTAATGTTATTTGCTCTATTCTTTTTATGTTTTATATTCTTTTTATTTATTGCATAATTAAAAAAAAAAACTTATTTTTTTTTAAATAATCTGATCGCTTCCATTTTACTCATTTGTAAGTCGCTCGGATAAAACATCTGCAAAATGACCGCAAGTGTAAATGAATATTAAATGTATTATAGTTTTATAAATTACTGCATTGCGTATATTGAGACGGCGTTAAAATTATTAGCAGACTAATCAGAAACCTCATCAAATATGAACTCGTTTGCAAACAATTACACTTAATATGTATATTTAGTAGATAAAATTGAAGTTGTTGATTGGTGAATAATATGCACAACACCCGCCCTTGTTTCTTTGATTGACCGCGTTTGCGACCAATCAGAATCCTCATCTGAGAGCGCAGAGCCAATCAGCGAGCTGGCCGGACGGGACTGAGGGCAAATCCAAAGGGCTGGCAAAAATCAAAAATGGCGCCCAGCTCGAAATCAGAGAAAGATGACAACAAACAAAAACAACAGAAAAAACACAAAGAACACGTCGTCAAACTCCTCACGCGTGGGCGGGTAGGCAGGAAGGGGAAATTGGGCCAAAACGGGCGTTTATGATGTGAAATGTTTTTTCCTCTAAGCGTAATGTGTGTGTTATTAGCATGTTTAGCTGTAGCCTCATTTAACGCCATTATGTGTTTCTCAGTGCTTATTATTTATATATGTCAACCTTTTAATGGACGCAACCGTGGCCACATATTGTTTTTTTCGCAGTTTGCGGTTCTTTGGGGCAACAATAAATGCTCAACAAATAACGTTCATGATTATGAATCTGTCATGATTGATATGCCCTTCAATAGTCAAACGTAGATCATTGTGCATTATTCTCCACTGACATCTATCATTCACACTAAAATAACAGTTTCCATCCTAAATGCTATCTCATTACTGTAAATAGGTAAATATTTAACATGAATAAATGGTTGTGTTCAGTGCAAACATGATCACCATGAACAATCATGGCTTTAATATTTCAGCAAAACAACTTTGATTAAATGGCTAACATTTCCTGGTATTAATATCTCTCTTTATGTCTGTCAGTTGAATGGGCATCTCTCTCAGAGGCTCTTCCGGAAACTCCCTCCACGTGTCTGCGTCCCGCTGAAGACCATCGTCAGTGAGGAGTTCCTCAGAGCAGGGTGAGGAGAAGATGCGATCGGTCCCCTCCGCTGTCTGGAAGCGATGTGAAGGATGTATCTGATTGGTCTGTCTCTTTCCTGTCACAGGCACATCTTCCTGGGCTTCACCAAATGCGGCCGGTACGTGTTGTCCTACACCAGCGACTGCGGAGAGGACGATGACTTCTCCTTCTACACCTATCACCTGTACTGGTGGGAGTTCAATCTGCACAGCCGCCTCAAACAGGTAGTCAACTCAGTTTGTGTGGTTGGGTGCTTATCACTCTAAATCAGTTCCTCAAGCAATTTTGTTGCATTGAAATGAGTGCTTGTCCGTCTGATATTATCTCTTATCTCTCGCCAGTCCAACTGTTATTTATGGTTGGATTGAATTTACATACCCAAGTTAGATATCCAGGGTCATCAAATTAGAAACTCTTGTTGGTGTCTAGGCTTCCTGTGTCTGGCACAATGCAGTCTCTTTTTTTTTTAGACACGAGACTAATGGCTTATAAGGCTCGAAATGTCTCGTCGTCATCGTTCTTTTAAACAATACTGTTCAATTGCACTTTATACATCAAAAAACCGAGCTGAACTTGTGTCTGTCTCTCTCCGCAGGTGCATCATGTGCGTTTGTTCGCGGGCGAGGACATTTACAGCGATCTCTATCTGACCGTTTGCGAGTGGCACAATGATCACTCCAAGCTGGTGGTCTTTGGCTTTAAGTAAGAGTCTTGCTCCTCTGCACTGTGTGTTATGAACCGGTGGCGGTAATCTTAACCCGTGCTCTCTGTGCTCTCTCAGCACGCGCAGCTCCAGTTCAGCCCTGATGAACATGATGATGAGTGATGAGAACAACAGGGACATCTACATCACCATCACCTCAATGCCTCCCGCACAACCGTGCAAACAGTGCTGCCCTGCGTCCTCCGTGTCCACCATACGCACAGGTGCATTGGTGTTTTATCATCATAGGTGCAATTGCTCCTTTCCAGCTCCTAGCAAACACTTTCCTCTGTTCACACGCGAGCAGGTGGTGAGTGTCTGCAGCACGGTTACGTTCTGAACGCTCGCTATCAGGTGGTGTATCCTTTCCCCACGTTCCAGCCGGCGCTGCAGCTGAAGAAGGACCAGGTGATTCTGCTCAACACCAGCTACTCTCTGGTGGCCTGCGCCATCTCCCTCTGCTCAGGTACACAGCCAGGGTTGGTTTGTTGATGGCTACGTGAACTTGTTTTAGGGAATCCGATTGCTTGGACAGTTTTGGACTATTTGATTTGATGTGTGATTTCCTCTCTGTGTAGGAGATGGACAGCAGGATGGTCAAAACAATCAGATTCTCTACCGTAAGAGAGATGCTTCCTCCTCTTCTCCTCCTGCCGGACCTACATCGCCTTCCTCGTCCACCTCGTCTCAGGGGTCACCCGACCCCAGACAGTTAAAGCCCCATTGCGCCCCGCTCTCCTCCAGCCAATCACAGGCAGCCGTGCGGGCCAGAGAGTTCGCGGCTGACATTTTCCGCCGAGCTCAGGCTGGAGCGAGGGAACACGACAGAAAAGCCAAAGAGAAGGAAGAGATGGACACCCAGCGATTGCACGGCGAGGAGGAGCGAACGAGAGAGAAACAGGAACGAGACACAGAGGTGCCGGGACCCTCGTCTTCCTCCTCAGGACAGAACCAGAGTTCAGTGCTGCCCGCAGAGGACAGTAACACAGTCATGTCTCCTGGATCCACCTCCTCCCTCTCCTCTCTGTCTCCACATGCTCATGAGCCTTCATCCTCCTCTTCCTCCTCAGAGCCTGCTTACGTCAACTACACTACTCTCAGATACAGACTACCGCAGGCCAGAACATCAGAGCAGCCGAGCGGTACGACATTTACCATCTATCATCCAACACACACTTGGAGTCAAATTCAGAAACTGATCTGGCACGTTAGGTTCAGTCATGTATCCCCCAGACTGATTCAAACCCACTTGAGCTGCTAAAGGGATTCTGTCAAATCTTAAATATCTTTGTTTGTGTTCTGAAGGTGAATGGGTGAACTGTCCCTTTAATTTCCAGAACCGGGTCATTTGAGTCAGACTCTGCCGGGCACACTGTGTGTTTTGTGATTCACTAAAAAGATTCAACTCTTAAAAGTCATTTGGTCAAGAATCAGACTTTGCCGGTGATGCTGTGATTCACTGATCAGAACTGATTCATAAGAGCCATTTTTAGATGCAGACTATGCCAGTCAAGTTGTATATTTGTATTATCTGTAAAAAGATGCAGTTATTTGTTAATGAATTGGACCGTACTAGTCACATTATACATATGTCATTCACTCATAAGAGCTAGAGCCATTTTTAAATGATTTAGACTACGCCAGACATGCTGTACGTTTTTGATTCACTGAAAAGAACTGATTCATAAGAGCTGTTTGTTGATGAATCAAACTACACTACAACTACTGTTGTATGTTGCACTCACTTAATGGTGAATTATTTTCATTTCATTTTACATTTATTCATTTAGCTGACACTTTTATCCAAAGCGACTTACAGGTGGGGAAAACAACAAGAGATTAGTCATACAGAGGCAAAAACAACTTCATAATAGGAAGTGTTCATAATACCGTACAACAGGCAATCTTCAAATAAGTGCAGGCTAGAAAGGGAAAGAAAGAGTAGGGTTCTTTTTTTATTTATTTTTTTTATGATGTGAAATAGTGTTGAAAGAGATGGGTTTTCAGCAGTCGTTTGAAGGTTGTAAGGGAGTTGGTATTTGGATATTTTCGGATTCTGGAGGGAGTGTAGATCGGTAGCAGTGAAGCTGAAGAGAGCTGGGCCCTTTTGGGCTGGTTGAAGACCTGTCGTGCTGCTGCGTTCTGGATCATTTGTAGAGGTTTGATAGTGCATGAAAATAATGATTATAAAGCATGAAGCGTTCGTGTTTTTTTCTAGAGCTCGTCTGAACTGGGATGTAATCTGTCTTGTCTGTAGGTGATGAGGATGATAAAGTCCTGCTTCCTTTCACTGTGACGGATCTGAAGGGACGAAACCTGCAGCTGGTGACGGGACAGTTCAGCGGTCAGGTGTGTGTCGACGCCGCACACATCCGGTGCCTGCAGGACTGTGTTTGACCTCTCGTGTGTTTGCGTCTCTCTCAGTGTGTGTGCATCGAGCAGCTGACGCTGGACTTCGAGTATCTCATCAACGAGGTCATCAGGAACGACGCCGACTGGGGCTCCCAGTTCTGCTCCTTCAGCGACTACGACGTGGTCATCCTGGAGGTGATGGGATTCGTTACGTGCTTCATTTTCGTTAGGGCTGGATCTCTTTTTATCTTTTTTAAAATGTGTTTGTTAAAGTGTTCTAAGCTACGAGGAGAATCACAGCCTCGTTACAGAAGTAGAAAAGTATCGGAGAAGCAGACAAAGACGAACGGAATGTTTACTTTGTTGCGCTCTATTGGTGCAGCGTTCTAATTTGCATGTGTTCTGCTGTTTCTATGGCAACAGGTTTGCCCGGAGACCAATATAGTGGTGATAAACATCGGGCTGCTGCTGCTGGCGTTCTCTAACAGTGAGGATGAGCACTGCAGGCCCAAGTCATATCACTCCAGTCTGCAGGTCAGTTGGGATTTGAACACCGGAGCGTGTCGTACAGTCGGTGTCGGTGACCTCACTGAGGTCAAAGGTCAGACCAGGTAAGGCTTTTGGGATGCGTGACCCATGCTGTTTGGCCTGGCACAGATCTCCTCACGTGTTTGTTTCTGCCGCAGTGGAAGCGTGTGGAGCTCCTACAGGAAGTCGTGTGTGAACACTGTCATGCGGTGGCTGGTTCCTGAGAGCAGCTCGCGCTACATCAACCGCATGACCAATGAGGCTCTGCATAAAGGTGTGGTTTACACACACACGAGCGATACACCTGTATATCCAAAGGATTTTGTGCAAGACGTCTGTTCGGTTCACCAACACTGCGTTTATTTGACCAAAAATACAGTAATATTGTCAGATATTATTCCCATTTTAATACAACCGTATTCTGTGTGAATGTGTCCTGTGATGATCTTCAGTGTTACACGGTCCTTCAGAAATCACTCTGATATAATGATTTCATGATCAAGAAACAAATACTTCGTGTTTTTGATATACCGTTTTAGGATAGGAAATAAAAAGTTTAAAATAAAAGCATTTATTAAAAAAAATACAAAAAAAAACCTTGAATATGAAATGATTTCTATGTTGATCAAACATCCTTAAACAAATGAATATTTTTTTTGTCAGATTTAACAGTTTTTTGCATCAGAATGATAAAAAAGTTACTTTCAATAGAAGAAATAAAGCCACATTGGAAGATGAAATCATTATTAATTAAATATAAATATTTGATTCAGAAACGAGCTTCCATATTTAAAATTGCACTATTGTAAATGCTAGAAATATTTTTCAGTAGAAAGATCTTTAATAATTAAAACTAATTAATAAACCAATTGTAATTAAAAACTGTATATTGCATATTTTACCTACAATATTTTTGTTTCTGCTCGTTGCAGGTTCTTCTCTTCAGGTGTTGACTGATAATGACAGAGGCACGTGGATCGTCCTGTGAGACGTCACACACACACTCCTCAGTGCTGCTCTGCTGTGTCCAAGCGCAGCTGCTCTCAGTGTTTCCGTGGTGTTTGCTGCATGTATCCGTGTGATTGTGAGGGACATGAAGACACATTTGGGCCGAGCAGATCCACGGTGCTCAGCTCACTCTGAGAACATGAAGCACATCAGCGATCACCATCCCAGTACAGAACAGAACTGAACGTCTGTCTCTGTTAAACTTGCACACTTATACACGCTTGTTTTGAGGTCAGTGGTTCTCCACCCTGGTCCTCGCTCCCCCCTGCTCTGCTCTTTGTTAACGCACCCGATTCTGATAATCAGCTCATTTGAATGCGAGACGCTGCAAATCTGTGAATGAATGTTCCGAAATGAAGTAAACTTTAACGGACACTGTGTAGGGACCATGTCAATTGGAACACAGCTCTCTTCTAATGAGCTGATGATCAGAATCAGGTGTGTTAAGAAAGAGCAGAGCAGGGGGGCGTGAGGACCAGGGTGGAGAACCACTGGTTTTTGCGGACTGAAGCAGTTGTTTTTCTGTTTTAAAAATGCCCTTTATTTGTAAAGTGTAGCTGGACAGAAATAAGACCTTGTTTTGGGTCTCCTCTGTATTCGTTTGCTCGATTTATTTAGTTTGTTTCAGGATGCAGTTGTTTAGTCCCAGTCATCAGCCCATCAGAAGCTGTCGACCCCTCCTGTCCTTTTTTAATACTAGTTGTGGCCTCACAGCTGGACTGGATGAGAATATGGTTTTTATGCAACGTCGGTTTACTTTATTTTTGATAAAAATTAAATATTCCTTGGGTACATCACTGGTTTTATGACTTTTCATTGCATCAAAGGGAGCAGTGTTATTTCAATATTACTTATATGCAATGTTTAATTATCATATTTATAATTGGCTTTGTTATTCAGCTTTTATTTTAATTTTGTTGTAGTACATTTATTTTTATTTAGGTAACATTTCTCATTTTCAGTTTTTCATCTAAAATGTATTTTCAATTAACAAAAACAATTAATAGGCTTTAGTAAACAACAACGCTGGAAATAAGTGAACCAATACAAAATATCAGAATGCATCATTTCCTTAAAAGCCTTTTTTTTTTTTAAAGGGACACTAAACTTGAGGCACAATAATACAGATTTTGACATGGATCTCTGCTACGGGTACACTTCAAATAAGGCCATTATGGTTTCAACAGTACAAGATCATGAAACTATATCATACATTAGCATAATCATACACAGGAATAATTTCACACAACTAAAATCATAGCATTTGCAGCAACTCTTATAGTACAATTATATATATTTAAAAACAATATAAACCTGTGCTAAACTCTGTTACATTTTCATAATCAACACTAGCATATCTTTTTTATTATTAAAACTGCTGCAGAATTGTTCAACACATCAGATTTGGCTCTAGAGGTACACACTGGCTGCTGATTGGCTGTCAAAACCACCATAATTAGATACGGAATATTTATGAACTGCACCAAAGCGTTCAATCACAAAACACCTTTATACACTTGACTAATACATGTGTTCAGTGTTTGTAAGACATAAATCGTTTGTGCTCAGCTACATTTGTGTCAATGATTTGCGTGAAATGAGGAAAAATGACAGATGAATCTCTTCATGAAGATGTTTTCATTTAATGCAGTGATTAAACATTGAATCTCATTCATGTCAGACTTGATGACTGAAAAGGGTTTTACATTTTGCATTAAATTGATTCTGCTTTTGTTTTACTTATGAGATTTCGGATTAAAAAAAAACATTCTCGTGATTGTTTCTCACATCTATTAATATGTTTATGGATCTCTAGATTTAATAATCCTCTGAAGGCACGTTTGATCCATTAGCATCAGACTCAAATCATAAAGCATCAAAGATAAACAGCTGATTAAAGCACAACAATTGTATATATCAATTTCATCATAATTAAAAAAAAAAGTAGTCAAAAGCATGGATGTGGCGTTACAGATGTGAAAGGCAAAATCGGCCACTCTCCTTTTCAGCTACACCTTAAATGACCAGACTCATGAATATTAATGAGTAGCAGGCCTAGGTGACATATGATTGGCTTTGGCAAACAATGATTTCTATGGCAGCATGGAGCAGGTGGAGGTTCTTCGAAGCAGGATTGTTAAAGTGACAGTTCACTCAAAAATTAAATGCCTATCTTCATAAATTCACTATCATTATATAACTTTATATTTAATATATAACTCTTTTTTTGGAGATTGATGACTTTGGAATGACTTCACTGCAAAATATGCTTTTCTTGTTTTTGATTTCCAGCCAAAATATATTATATAGTTCTAAAAGTGCCCGTATTGTGGGTTAGGAAAGGTTCACATTTTGGTTTTGGGAGTCCCCAACAACAGCTTGACAAGCATGCAAGGTTAAAAAAAACACTTTCATTGTGATATAACATGCATTTATTTTTACCTTTCTCGCTCATCGACTCATGATTCACTCAACAATTTATTTTTCCAAACCCCTCCTTTGTGTGACACTAATCTGCGACGATTGGTCGATTGAGTTTCCGTTTAATAATAAAAGCAGTCTTTGTAAGTGCATTGCTGCTTTGTGTACAGCCACCCCAGAAGTTCCACCTAGTGGCAAAGAATGAATTTGCATTTTCATTTCAAATTACGCTATTATTTCATGTCAACATAAAAACTACTCATTTCAGTGATTCAGAGTTGACTCTTTTGAGAGACAAACACTTTTTTATACGGTGTCTTTCAGACTTAACTTTACAGGATGTTTTCATTCACTCATTTTTTTTTAAAATATAATAGGGTTCCAAATTATTAAGAATTAAGTGAGCTCTTGCTTAGAACAAGTTTTTTTTTGTTTTCTATTTTGGCTGGAAACAAGACCAAAAAAAAGCTTTTTTTGTAGTGTTGAGGGCGAATGGGTGAACTGTTTCAAGAGGCGAGACATGACACACATGGCAGCTTTGATTAACAAAGGAAAGGCGATGAAAATGTGTGTGTTTGTGGACTTAAGGCATATGAAAGTTACAGTTTTCTAGAAAAGCTTCATAAGATCATACAGCAGCTCTGAGGGCGGATTCTCCTCAGGAAACACAAAGGACTGCTCAGTTTCGCTGTGTTCACAGGAAATTAACTGAAACCGAACTTCCTCTAATAATTAGCAAAACTGAAGATTGTGTTTCGATCCCAAACCGTCTCCCAGAGAAATGAGCTCAGCATACAGAGTCTTTGTTTGCACAGACTGAGTGTGTCAGTGTTAGTTTGGGGTGCTGCTGCTGCTATTGTTGTAGAGCTCCGTTCGGGCGAGTTTGGTGGGCGGCTCCAGTGACTCCTCCCCCACAACCACAGGAATGGCCATGTCCTGATCCTCATCGGTCTCGTCATCCTCCTCCTCATCCTCCTCATCTGCACACATTCACACACCAGCACGATCAATGGGATTTCCTTATGCTACAGCGTTTGGTGGGATGCTAGAGTTTGCTGTATTTTCTGTACGTACCTTTATCTTCCATTGACCTTTGACTTCTGTTCAAACAGGCGAACTGAAACAACAAACACAATGTTAAATCACTGCACTGTCGGTCAGTATGCATGTGTGTGTTTGTATGTCTACCTCTCCCATGACAGAGATGGGCGTCTCTCCTTTGGCCTGTGCGACTCTGTGCTCGATCAGGTAATACATGTACTCGTCATACAGCAGTCTGATCAGATGAAACGAGCCGAAACTGGCTGCACTGCGCAGGGTCAGGTCTCTGATCACCACAGAACTACAAAACACACAAAAACGCTGTGAGATCAGGGCAACCGAACACATACTAGACACGGCATTAGCTTTTTGACTCATTATGTAATCAGATACATTGGGGACTAAGCAGGACTCTCACCTGTAGAAGCTCCATTTGAGCAGGAAGAGTTTGGCCACTTTGGGGAAGGACGGGCTGCCCGTGTACGGCTTTAGGACCTGCGTGACGACCCCATCCAGCCACGCGGCCCACTGCTCCAGAGAGTTCTGCTGCTGCAGGGTGAGTTTAAAGTCCTGCTCCAAGCGCTGCACCACACCATCTTCACAGCCACATACCCACGAGGCCTGCTCCTACACTCACACACATCCAGTTGTAAATTAAGAACTGATTTGGGGATGAAAGCACGTGAACCGAGCGAGCCGTGTTACCTGTACATTGGTGAAGTCGACACGGTTGAGGTCGCTGAGCATCTGTGTGATCTGAGCCGTGTTCTGCAGGACGGCGCGGGCCGCCTGAGCCAGATGATTGAGAGATGTGTAGCGTCGCAGAGTCTGAGCGAATGCTCCCGCACACACAATCTACACAACACACGGTGTTAGCACGAACACAAGGAAAACACAGGGAAGCCAGAGGAGACCTTTGTGTGTTTCAGACCTTGATGCGGACCATCTCCTCCGGGATGTTGATCATGGCGTTGGTCAGCCAGTTCTCCAGACTCTTAGCAAAGTTACGGATGGCTTGAGTTAAGGCACCTACAGGAAGAGAAAGACAGATTTCGTATCTGTAAGTATGGTATTTATGTACGTCCATGGTCATTCGCTAAAATTATTCGCAACTAAAAACTATAAGAAAGTGTTGGGAATCTTTAGCGGTACTAAGTTCTGTTGAAGTACATAATAGAGGGCAAAAAAAAGTTAAGATAGGGTTTACACTAGTTGGGCAACTGTTATGTATTTTCATCAACATTACTGCATTACTACAGGTTTTTTATCAAGTTGTATAGTGTGTGTAAAATTATATATTTTTGTACAGCTCATGGCTGAGCTTGTTTATAAAATGTATAAAGTTTTTGTGAATTTGTAGAGTTTTGTAACTGAAAAGAATTGATATTGAATTTGTATTAGTGCTGCACGATTAATCATAGCGCAATCGCAACGTCAGCCTATGCGATTACATTACAGCAAATGTTGCGATTATATTAAATAAACAAATGCATTTGTGGAGGTAACAAGACATTCATTCTTGCGTTCAGACCAGACGCTAATGAAGCGTTAAGG
>JAUMHI010000033.1:20745790-20757327 GCA_032359435.1 Enteromius unitaeniatus
CACACACACACACACACACTCTCACTCACTCACTCACTCACTCACACACACACACACACACACACACACACACACACACACTCACACACACAGTCACTCAGTTCTCACATCCATATCCTCCTATCTGTCTGAAATGTCATCTGGGAACAGTGTACAGTACAGTGTACAGTGTTGGGTAGTAACTGATGTTCTCTGTGTAATCTGGATTATGTTATCAGAGTGCTTGATTACTGCTCAGAAAAAGATTGCTTTTAATGGATTATATGATATTTAAGTTGATTGCCAGTAAAATATACATAGTGTATTGATTCTCTCTAATTCCTCTTTCCAAAAATCCTATGCCATACATTTATCTTTGACTGTAGTCACAATATAGAATGGTCATGTAAATTTACATTTAGACACTTTTATCCAAATTTATAACAAATTTGCATGCAAGTATACAAGTGTTGGGTTTCAGTTTTCTGTTCGTAAGAAAAACGAATCTGTGGTCAAAGTGTACCATATACGTTTCAATAACTTGCATTTAGTGTATGAAGTATTTGTTCTAGTATTACTAGAATCATAACCTTTATATTAATATTATTTATTTTCTTTAAAATACTTTATTTATTAACAACATCAAAAAATTCCAAAGGATTAAGCATTGTGGTATCAATGTAAAATATAATAAACTTGGTTTAGAAAGATGGATTAGACAAGATGTGACACTATAGGCTAATAATGTGAGTATTTATATGCATCTGACTAACAGTGCCGCGTTTGTGTGCAACTTCAAGATTCATTCCACATTTGTGCGATTATACAGAGTGTATGGCAACAAAAAGGTCAGGAGTGATGAGATTAGGTCGCTTCATTCGAGGTGCACAGGTTCATTATAGAGGCGCTGGGCCTGGCCTTTGTCTTCCTAAAGGTCTCTGGCCTGCTATCACGGTCCATCTGACTGACGCGCAGCAGCACAGCCTCCATGAGACCCTATAAAACACACAGCAGGGCAAGAAGAGGTTAGACCATCTTTCTGACCAACTAGAAGCACTGAGAAACCCTTTGAGCGCCTCTAACTCTTCCTGGTGGTCATGTGTAAAGCTGCAGTTCTCACACTCGGCCTGCTGGTGGCGCTGCTGGGCGGCGCTCGGGCCACAGACGGACACCCGATCTACGGAGTAAAGCTGTGCGGCAGAGAGTTCATCCGGGCGGTCATCTTCACCTGCGGAGGCTCGCGGTGGAGGAGGTCTCTGGACGTTTCAGGTATGAGACAGATATGAAGGAGAACTTCTGTATATTCGTTCATTCCAATGCAATATTCACACCCATTTAGAGGAACCCTTCCATAACCTTAATACAACAACATGCAAGTTACAAAATATATGCACACAATGCACTTATTAACCTTTTTTCCATCTGTTTTATTATTAGGGCTGTCAAATGATTAATTGCATCCAAAATAATATTTTTTTCATCATTTGTATGAATATAAATATATACATGCACATACATGCAAAATATATATTGTGTGTTGTGTGTCCTTATATACAATAATTGTGATTAATCCTTTGACAGCACTAATTATTATTGATTATAGACACAGAGACCAAATTTAAATACATATGTAACTTATCTAAACTGTCTTAAAAAGGAATAAAATAATATTAATAAAAAAGCGAAATTAAGCTAAATAAAAACTACATGATCTTTACAACGATAAAAAGATATATTAAATAGTAATAATTGATATATTTAAGTTCAATTGTATTATCAGAAGTTATATCTCTCAGAAGTTATATTCTCAGAAGTAAAATCTAATTGTTATTCAATACATTTGCTTAATTGAAATATTGTTGTATATACACATAAATATGTACTATATAGTACAGTATTATTATTAATGAGATATTATTAATAATTAAAAAAATACATATGTATATAAACCATTTTAAGTCATAATTGAATGATTACTAGTGTGTGTGGTCTGTGTGTGCTGCAGGTTGGCAGGGTGTTGCTATGCAGTTGCTAGGTTGTTTGGGGTGGTTGCTAGGTGCTTGTTTACTAGTGTCACTTCGAGTTTCTGTCATATTCTGGTCTCTGTGGCTCATGTTCGTCTCATCACAAGTCTAATCACTTAATCTTCAACGAGATGTGATTTGAGGATCCATTCACTTCCGGTACTCAAACTCTGTGTGATGAGTTATGTGCTGAATCGCTCATGTAAACTATAACAATAACAGTGAGTGTCCTATCTTTGCGGTGTTGTTCTCTGGTCAGGTGACCTCTCCAGTGATCTGATCTCTGCTCATGACGAGGAGGCCTCTGACAGCTGGGCCTCAAACCCCATCAGCCCCGAACTGTCCTACAGGCCCCATCCTGACTGGGCAGAAGAGGGCCAGGAGAGCCCTGTGTTCAGCCGGCCGGCCCGCTCGCTCATCTCAGAGGAAGTGCTGGAGGCCTTGCGCACGTCAGACAGGAAGGGGCGGGACGTGGTGGTCGGGCTGTCCAATGCCTGCTGTAAATGGGGCTGCAGCAAGAGCGAAATCAGCTCACTATGTTAAAGGAGATTTCTCCGCCTTTTCCTCACCTCTATGTTTACTCCAACCTGAGGAAAGAAGGTGGAGAGATTGTGGAAGTTTGTTCCTATGAAATAATGAAGTATGTCTGTGTCAAAGATGTCGGAATAGCAGATTTTAGCCAAAGTGAAGAGCCTTGTTTGACAGTCAATTCAAAAACTAATTGTGATTCTCTTGTATGGTTATTGATTTAATAACAGCAAAACGGAATAAAGTTTTGATTGCGATAGAGTTTGGGGTGCTTATGAAAATCATTTCAATATACATTTTACAGACACTTGAATTCTAAGCTATGATCATATTATGCAAAATAATTGGAATAAATTCACAGAAAATCTAAAGAGAAAAACAAAATACAACAGTATGCCCGCAATGCTCTGAAAGATATATGTCTCTTTCTTCACTTAATATTTAATTTAAAATAAAAATAAACATATATTTAAATGAAGTTTCCCTCCCTCAAAATCATAAATTGGTGTAAAACATGAAACACAAATGTTTCAGAACAGGACATGTACTGATCTGTTTTATGGCCTTTTTTAGTTTATGTATGCTTTATTTTATTTATTTATGTATTTTTTAGATTAACGATATCTATGTGTATTTAACATCAGAATGATCTCAAAGTAAAAAGAGCTGTTAACGTCTAATTTTGTGGTGTTCTTTAAATTAAAATGATTATAATCTTAATTCAAGTGATGTAGGATCTCAGTAACAGCAAAAAGGGAAGGATTTGTAGACATTTAAAGTAACCAAAAAGTAATACATAGTAATTAGTTTTACATTTTAGTAAAATAATGGAGAGCTACACTGCTTCCCCATCACTGCTAATTTGTAATTTCCAAAGTAATCTCCCCGAACAGTCACCTCAGTGTTTTAGTCAGCCTGCCCCTGAAGCTGCTGCGGGTGAAACAGTTGACAGGAACATTGCAGAAACTACAGAAAACAGGCCAGACAAGCCTGATACTATCATACAACAGTAACACAACATATGTGAAGTTAATATTGTGTGTATACACTTCTGACTGTAACAGTACTGCCTGATTTTGATCAATTTGGTCAGCTAAAATAGTTGAAAAACATACAACTTAGCAGCTTGTTTAGTTCATGAACGAATCTGCGTTTTCAAACGAATCTATTGAATCGATCTAATCACCCATTCATGAAGACAATGTGCATATTATCCATCCTATCCTAACTATTTAGGGCAGAATGGGTAGGTAGTATGACCACTGGGACGCAGGGACTAGTTTGTTCCCGAATGAATCAGTCGTTCGAATGAATCAGTAATGGAATCAGTAACTTCCTGCAGATTTAGTTTACTTTTTAAAGTATCATTTCAGTTATTTATATCATTAAATATTTCTATAATCAAATTGTTATATGTAAACACGAATCTCAACATGAATTTATGTAGTTAGCCACCTCTGAGGCTACCTTCAAGCCACTTTTGTTTTCTTCTGTGCCACCTCTGTAGTGCAAATGAATATGCTGATTTGATTTGATTGGTTACTCTATTGTTTTGATTAGAAATTTAGAATTTGGTAACATAAATACGTCACATGTTGAAAAATTAAAGCGTTTCCAGGCCAATGCTTTGCTGGCTGGGGTTTCTAAAGCAACAATTACAGCTGGTACAAAATTAAATCCTCACAGGGACCTCTGCAAGGGAGCACATTAGTCCAGGGCGTACTGTTTGTATTACAGTATACTCACTACAAAACTCACTACATACTTGGGTTCTTAGTACGGAGGCTAATGAACCCGAATGACCCGTTATTTCTTCTCTAGCTCCACCTACAGGTCACAGGATGAATTACAGACTTCTACAATCAGGTTATATCCCTTATAAACCTCCATTCACAAAAATATACAGCGCGATTAATATATGTTAGTCAATAAACCTAGCGGTTTCTTTAAATAAAACCCTAACGGTGAGTATTTGGGTGTCATGTTAATGGAGCGTGACGTCAGCGTCACGGTACGGAAGCCGCTCAGATCCACTCCGCGCGATTAACGCGTCCGCCATGCACCAGGCGCCGCCGGTGGAAGAAGAATAACAGCAAACGCGCCGATTAAATCCCTACAGAAATCACGCAGAAACCCGCGGCGAGCCATCCGTTACCGCCGACCGACGGCTATCAGCGCTTTGCCGCGGCAGGGAGAGCTACACCCAGACACACAGACAGAAAGAGAGAGACGGGGACTGAAGGTGAGAGCGTTTGGCGGGTTAGCACCGCGGCTAACGGCTACATCAGCGTCTGTGTGTTTATCCCGCATCGCTTTACGTCTTCATCACGCGTGTATCACGGCCTGTATGCGTTTTATTCAAAGTGCGATGGGTTAACGCGTCTGGTGTGAGCTGGGGAATTGGGTTAAACCGGGCTGCGTAAACACACACGGCCTACACACACACACGGAGATTATACACACACACACACACACACACACACACTACAGTATGCGCACAAATATCTCTCTCACACACACACTACGCATGAATCATAAACACACACACTTCGCAGTCATATGTGTAACGTTATATGTTTATAACAGTGGTCAGTTTTTCGATATTGAGATTAATACGTCGCCTGAAAACTGAATACACAATCTTTCCACTGAAGTGTGATTTGTTAAGATGATAAAATACCCAAAATATAGTGAAAGTCGCATTTAAAGCTGTCCAGATTAAGTTCTTAGTGTTACTAATCAAAAACTAGGTAAGAGATGTGTCTGCATGGAACATGATCTTTATTTAATAACCTAGTGATTTTTGATCAAAATAAATAACTAAAAAATAATTTCGAGCTATCTGTGCTACTTAAGACTGCTTTTGTGCTCTAGGGTCATATAACTGACTCGATTTATGACTGGCCTATGTATGTGTAACTATATGGATAGATATATAGAGAACTCTCAGATAGCTTAATATGTAATGAACTCAAAAGGATGGATAGTTTACTTGTGTACACAAAAATACTAAACTTTGACAAAATGAGATATTCTATGTGTCGGAGAGGCGTTTATAATGTGCGTATTAGTCTTTAATAGTAGCATATGCAATGAAGCGTTTGGTATTAAGTGAAACTGGACATTTGCAGAGTCCCTGAAGAAATGCTCACACATTGACACGTACGTCAGACGCTCACAGCCTCCTCGAGCATTCACGCTCTCGATCCCACTAAAGCAGATCAGATGGTAAAGCTGATGTGTAACCCTGCCGTGCAGGTGCTCGCGGTGGATTAGCCTGGCTTCAACAGTTCAGTGTGAATGCGTGGGTCTTTGGGTGATGCTATTTGCTCACTTCAGTTCTGTCTTCCTAAAACTGTTCCAAGAAAGCAGTCAAGGCCAGGGGAGGCATGTGTGTTTCGATGCTGTGAACTCATTTGTCCTCTTTGTTTCCTGTCTGTCTGTGTGTGTTTGTGTGTGTCAGGATGGAGTGGCAGCCGGATGAACAGGGTTTACAGCAAGTGCTGCAGCTGCTGAAGGACTCTCAGTCTCCAGACACGGCCACACAGAGAGCCGTTCAAGAGGTATTATCATCACTTACATGTTATAGATTAAATGTCTTTAAAGTTTACCTGATCAAATATACTGTACGTTTTGTCTGTAACAACTGCAAATGATTAAATGTTTTCGGTCAGATTTTTAGTCTGTTTTTCTTTGGTGCACGTGTGTATTAGTGATGGCTCATATTCTCAAGTATGCTTACGTTTAAAATGAATATATTACTTTTAAAGTATGTTTAAGTAACTTTTCTTCACCTAGGACACATTCAAGTGATGATAAAGATTGTCAAAGTATAATATGCGTTCCCTAAAAGACTTTAAAACCTGAATCGCATATTCTGAATGTTTAAAGAGCCCCTATTATGCCATTTTAAAGGGGGCTTATATTATGAGTGTCTTAAAACAGGTTCACATGTATGCAAAAGTCAAAAAACACTAGTTTTCTCCAAAAATAAATGTAATTTTACCCCATTTCTAATTCTCGTGTGAAGCAGTTCGAAGACTCAGTCGATCTAAACCCCGCCTCTCCGTGAGCCCTCACTGCTGTGATTGGTCAGATGGCGCAGTGCTTTATGATTGGTCTGCGCTCCACAGAGCTTGTACCAAAACTATACTTTCTGACATGACTAGAGGTGCTTTCTGAGAGAATACGCCAACTACTGCAGTTAGCAAGGACTACCGTGGAAAGTGCTCGCAATTTGCTTTTGTAAGTGAATCGGACACAGGTAGAAGTTCAAGCCGGTCCAAATAAACTGGGCTCTGATCCTCCTTTTAAGACCAAGCGTTTGAGAATATGGCGTTGTACTCCAAGATTGGAAAAGCAGTCATCAGTAAAATGACGTGAACACAACAAGAGACTGTGCTGCTGAGGTGTTGTTGGAAAAAAGAATGTTAACCACTCAATCGTTGTAGATTCATCTTTCAGAAGGGCATATAAAACAAATTGATAGGATACAGCATCTTCTTCTCATGATGTAATCCACGTGGAAATTGTAGTGTTTGTGGGCGGGGCAAGCTGTTCAGATGCAAATGTTACTTTGTGACGTGTGGCAGTAACAGAAAAAGATTCAAATTGCTGACGACTCGTTTAGGCGAATGTGAGCCGAGTTTTTTGATAGAGAGTAACTTTATTTATCGTTCACTGTCGGCGTCACAACTTTGCAGACAGTTTATGTTCACACACAGCTACATCACACACTGCATGAACGATCATGTTTGAAATGGCATAATAGGGGCACTTTAATTAGAGTCTTAGAAGTGATTTATTGATATAGTAAATGACTCTTTTAAGAAAATGAATCAAACCTTATCCCTTTAGTGCCTTTTTTAATCTCTAATCTACTTGCATAGTTTATAGGCAACAAAATAGTCTGTTTTTAAACGTTACATGAGTAATTTTTTTTGTGTAAACACTTTTTTTTTTTCCTCTCTATCTCTGTTGAAATGATCCTAATGTTTTCCTGACTCTCATTAGAAACTGGAGCAGCTGAATCAGTATCCCGACTTTAACAACTATCTCATCTTCGTCCTCACCAGCCTGAAATCTGAAGGTCTGTAATATTCCCTCTTCCTCGGTGTGTCTCACACTCTCCTGTCACGTGTCTAAAGGCCTGTCTCTGTGTCTCTGCAGACGAACCCACCCGTTCTCTGAGCGGTCTGATTCTCAAGAACAACGTGAAGGCTCACTACCAGAACTTCCCCCCGGCTGTGGCCGACTTCATCAAGAGAGAGTGTCTCAACAACATCGGAGACCCTTCCCCGCTCATCCGCGCCACCATCGGTCAGTCTGAACCCGTGATAGATGTGGAGTAAACATCTACAAAACTCTGATTTCGATGCTTTGAGTTGATTTCGTTTCTTTTGATTGGTTGTTACTACAGAAGTATTCATTGTGTTCAAGTGACACACATAGCTTACTCAGTTGAGTTTGTGTCCGTGTGTCCACAGGTATTCTCATCACTACTATCGCGTCTAAAGGGGAGCTGCAGACATGGCCTGAACTGCTGCCTCAGCTCTGCAACCTCCTCAACTCAGAGGATTACAACACCTGCGAGGTAAAACAATTACACTTCTAAAACAGAAGGCAATCTAATCTTAAAATAAGAGGCACTTCTAAAATGAATAATTTGTGGTGGTTATTTTTCTTTTACACTACAGTAGGGAAATTACAATACTTCTTTCCTCATTTCTGAACTTGGATTGCCTTTAAACTGGCTTTGGCTTTTATTTTATTTAGATGGGAAACTCCTGCTTCAGTGAAAACAGATCTAGTCAAATTCTGTAATCATCTACCATCAAAATAAAGTGCTATTATAAAACCAGTAGTTCAGTAATGTGCGCTTAACTCTCTGCTTTCATTCCGTTCAGAGATCACAAGCTTGACATGACCTTCTGTCTGAACAACAGTTGCACAAATATTCATTGAAGCTAATGCAGTGGAATTTCTCACAGAAGTAGTTATTCTTATTTGCTTTAATATGTGTGTGTGTGTGTGTACAGGGTTCTTTTGGTGCGCTGCAGAAGATCTGTGAGGACTCGTCTGAACTGCTGGACAGTGACGCTCTGAATCGACCCCTCAACATCATGATCCCCAAATTCCTGCAGTTCTTTAAACACTGCAGCCCCAAGATCAGGTGAAGATCCACACACACACCCCTCTGATACCCTGTCTGAGTTTGGTAATGAGTAATAACATATTGATTCACTCTCTCTCTGTAGGTCTCATGCCATAGCGTGTGTGAATCAGTTCATTATTGGCAGGGCTCAAGCTCTCATGGACAACATCGACACATTCATAGAGGTGAGCTGACCTCCAGACAACAGTGGCTTCTGTCCAGCAAAAAATTATAAGTAATATTTCATGCAGTAATTGTAATTTTAAATTTGTCGGCAGAGTTTCCATCTGAGCTGATTTAATGAGGAAATGAACTGACTAATTGATTCAGTCCATAATTTCTTCTTTGCAGTTCTTTTATATGTAATTATATATTTGTTTTAATATTTCTTGTGTATATACAGTTAAGGCCAAAAGTTTACATACAGCTTTCAGAATCTGCAAAATCTAGCAAAAATAAGGATCATACAAAATGCATGTTTAGTACTGATATTTCACATAAAAGATGTTTACATATAGTTCAGAAGAGGAAATAATAGTTCAATTTATACAAATTACCCTGTTCGAAAGTTATTCTTAATACTGCGTTCCCTTTTAAGAAAAACAACACAGATGTGTTTTCTTTTGTTTCTCCTGAACAGTTAAACTTTAAATGCTTTAGGTCCCAGTTGTTCAGCATTTTTTCTTTATTTATTTAAACCCTTTTTCAGCTGTACGATACTGAGATCCATCTTTTCACACTGACGACAGCTGAGGCAAATATAACAAGCTTTAAACGCTCCCTGATTCTCCAGAAGCAAACGTCGTGCATTTATTTTCGCTAAATGTCATTTCATTTAGTACTGCCCTTCTGAGTTTACAGAAATTTTTTTTGTTTGCCCTCCGGCTCTTAATGGATTGTTTTTCCTTCTGGAGCATCAGTGAGCATTTAAACCATCTGTAATAGTTGCATACGAGTCCTTCAGTTGTCCCTTAGTGTTAAAAGATTGATACGGTCACTGTTGGAAAGGGTTCAAATAAATACAAAGACAACAAGTTTGGTCAAAACAAGCTTGTATGTCTTTCAAGGAAGCACATAAGCATCTGTAGTCTTTCAGTGGTGAATCTGTAATCTGTTTGCTTTGTTTTTAGTCTCTGTTTGCGTTGGCGGGTGATGAAGACTGCGAGGTGAGGAAGAACGTGTGTAGAGCTCTGGTCATGCTGTTGGAGGTCCGGATCGACCGCCTCATACCACACATGCACAGTATCATACAGGTGAGAGCAGCACTAACATCAGATGTCTTACTGTCACGGAAAGGTATTGTGGGATCTTTGTGTGTGATCTGTGTCTCTCTCTGCAGTACATGCTGCAGCGCACGCAGGATGCGGATGAGAACGTGGCGCTGGAGGCCTGTGAATTCTGGCTGACGCTGGCGGAGCAGCCTATCTGTAAAGAGGCTCTGTCAGGACACCTGGTCCAGTGAGTACTGCAGGGCATCATCATCATCATCATCATCATCACACACAGATGAAGCCTCTGTTTAGTTCTGTCTGAGGGATCTGCTCTGAAATCATACTGATTGAGGGAGATGATCTAATGTGATGCATTTCTCCACAGACTCATCCCCATCCTGGTCAATGGAATGAAGTACTCTGAAATAGACATCATTTTACTGAAGGTGAGTCACCACATATGAGACATGAGGCAGGGATATTCCTTGAAGTTAAATCATGTTTATTACATTAGTTAAATTGGCGTTCACGTAATATTCGGTTGTTTCACAAGCATTCAATTCAGATTCATTTAGATTTGTTTAATATTGATGTTACTGTAGTGTTATTGATATACTATTATACTATTTATTAATGTGAATTGGCTTTTTATATTGTATTTTCAATTTTAGCTTGTAGCAATTTTTGCTATTTATTTTTACTAATAGTTCACTAATTTTACTGCTCAACTTCAATAATTTCACCAGTTGCCAAAGCAAATTTAATTTTTAGTTTTTCATATAGAATTTATAGTTTTGTTTCTTTCAGATTTATGTCAGCTCCTTAAAATATTAATATAATTTTATGTACATGTACATTAATAATATAATTTTATTACATATATAATTATATGTAATTTTATGTTTGACATTTGTATGTTTCTTGTTTTTAATCCTATTTAGTTGTATTGCGGTTTTAATTTTAAGGCAGCATTTCCAATTTTAAGTTAATCAATATTTATATTTTAGTTTCTGCTGTATTTCAATGTTTAAAAATGATTTTTAATTGCTTAATAGATTATTAATACTATTAGTAGATTTTTATTTTTTTTTGCTAAATCATGTTGGAGCTAGAAACTTCAATTTTAGAAAATCAATTTTGTTCCCAGCCGTACTGTTTTTGCTCTGTAGGTATTAGGGATGCAACAGTTTTCGGTTCTTTATCAAACCATTCGGTTCACCCTGATTGGTTCGGGACACCCACGTGAACCGCGATGTTTCTGTAACCTATTTGAGGCATTAAACTGTGGCATTTTCTGTGTATTAAGCGCTTAGACAATCAGGAGACGGTCAGAACTTCTCAAGACTAGTGATGGGTCGTTCTTGAACAATTCATTAATTTTGAACGAATCTTTAACGTGCCTCTGGAAAAACAAATCGTCTTGTGGGAGTGATTTGTTCAGTCGCGCACGGCTCAGTCTGCATAGGTTAAGCTTACGGGGCTGTCACGTGATGAACGAACGACTCAAAAAACCCGAAGCCTCCAGAGACAAACTAAATAATTCTGTTTCTGGCTCAGGTTGCGTAGGTTGCAAAATAAATCCAGAACTTTACGACGCGAGTAAGAGTGAAGCTGAAATAGACTTGAGACAAGCCCCACCTG
>JAUMHI010000033.1:20758633-20766133 GCA_032359435.1 Enteromius unitaeniatus
ATTTATTTATTCATTCATTTATTTGGAGATAATAGAAGTAAATCTTTCTAGTGTTTGTAATATTAGGCCTATAGGTTTTTTAACGTTTATTTTATTTATCTGTATTTCGTTATTTTTGCTAAACAAACAAAAAATAATTAAATAAATAAATATTAATTAATTTATACATCTCTGCATTATTTTATGTATTGAATTCTTTCATTATCTATTTAACGATTACTTTAAATCTTTCAACATTTATTTAATCATTTAATTTAGAGTAAATTGGCCCTCCATAATTATGTTCATTTATTATATGATAAATACAATATTATTTTTATATTGCATAGTAATATATTATTATGCTATATTTTATATTATTAAATGTATTTATTGTAACTTTGATATTATATGAAAATATATAATGTAATTCTATTCAAATAAAAAAAACTAATATTTTAAAATGAATGAAAATACAAATTTATATTACATAATAAAATATAATATTATTCTAATTAAGAAAATTATAATATATTAAATGTTATTAAATTATGTATATCTTTAAAAATAAGAGAGATGGAAGAGAGGTTGAACTCAATTGAACAGTATCATGTGCACAACATGTACACTTCTTATACTTCACTTTAATATTTATTACATTTTTTCATTATATTTATTACATTATATTATGCACTATTTATTTTAGTGTTGATTATATTGATTTATTATAATATACAATCTCAGGTTCAGCACATAATAATTGTTGGTCAGTGTTTGTCCAGCAGGTGGAGTGTGAGGCCACATTACTCCCCCTTTCTGTGGAGCTGCCTCTTCCTCTTCCTCTGTTTGAAGAAGCCTTACATAACAAACTTTCATCTGCCATGTTTTCTCTGTCTCTGTCTGATAATAGAGTTTGGGGTGTGTGGGTTCCTGTAGCCGGTCAAACACAGAGACTGATGTAATGTATGTGAAAGTCAGAGGCTTCCTGATGCTCAAACAAATGGCAAATAATAAAAGGTTTGTCAATGACTTCCTAATAAAGTGCGTCACAAACACATCACTACGCTTCTGAAGAATCTTATTCATAAAGTGCCATGTATTAAATACGTCTTGCATTTTGTTTTTTATCCTGATGTCACATTGTACTACAGATCTAAACGTTGAAATTAAATGATTTTTAACATTTTTTTTTGAATGCGAATATTATTTTGAATTTAGATGCTTTGGCCTTACTGTTTGAGCTACAAGAAAGCACATAATAATAATAATAATAACTGCTGCTCAATGGTTAATCGTGATTAATCACATCCATACTAAAATAACTTTTTGTTTACATAATATATGTGTCTGTACTGTGTATTTATTATGTATATATGAATATACACAAACGTATATATTTAAATATAAATTTACATTCATATATTTATATATTCTTATATATATATATATATATATATATATATATATATATATAAATAAATAAATATAAACATACAATTTTTCTAATTATATATACATGCATTTGTATTTATATATACATAATAAATATTCACAGCACACACACATATTATGTTAAAAAACATTTATTTTGGATTAATTATGAATAATTGCTTGACAGCACTAATAATAATAATAATGCATTAATATGAACAACTTATCATTTTAAATTAAATGCTATAATTCATTGTTCCATTTTCATAATTAATTGTTAATGTACTATATTATTAAATTATTATTAATGTTGTTCCATAACTTTTGGAGCTTAACCCCTTATACTACATATGTGATGCAAATTTCTTCAAAAATGTAAAAATTTTGTTGAAATGGAATTTCATTCAGTTATTAAAACTACTATAAATAAACACTGCTGAGTGAACTAAACACTATTTGTCAGTCATAATTACCGATCTGTCTGTGATAATTACAGAAAACAGCTCAAATTAAATCATTAGGATGGATTTGCGATCTGTGACGATCACAGCATCTCACACACACACACACACACACACAGCTCTAAACTGGGACGCTCAACTCAAGAAGCAAGCAGCGTTTCTCTTTATTAGTGTAATCTGGCTCTCTTCAGAAATTGAGTCTAATCTGATCCAGTGCTGCTAATCTGGGCTGTAATCGTGTGCCCTCCTCCTCCTCCTCCTCGTCCTCACCTGGATGAGCCGGTCTCTGGGCCTCAGGCCGGAATGCTCCGCCGGAGAGTCAGGGTCCACCGAGCGGATGAACTGACCCGCGCGAGACTTCTTACAGTGCAGGTTGAAGCCGTAGCCCTGTTCGCTGACGGTCATGTGACACAAGCGCGGACGCAGGTCCTTCGTCACCACATCCTCCTCCAACACCGTCTCCTCCTGAGAGAGAACGAGAACACAAGCAATGAACTCCACAGCATGTTTACAATCACAATTGTTGATTATTCCCATGAAATTGTAATTGCAGTTATTAAAAGGAACACTCCACTTTTTTTTTTTTTATATTTTCCATATCAGTTCAGATTTTCAATCCATTTAGCTGATCTCTGGGTCTGACTGCAGCACTGAATCTGATTAGACCGTTAGCATCTCGCTCAGAAATGACCAAAGAGTTTCGATAATTTTCCTATTTAAAACTTGACCTCTTGACTCACCATATTTTCCATCGGTCTTAGTAGACTATGTAACTACAGAGGAGTCAAGCTTAAAATAACAAAACTGATCAAAAATGGATTCGAAGAGTGCTCCTTTAAAGGAACAGGTCACCCAAAAATGAAAATTCTTCAAAACATCTTCCTCTGTGTTCAGCAGAAAAAAGAAATCTGTACAGGTTTGGAAATACTTGAGGGCGAGTAAACGATGACAGAATTTTCATTTTAGGGTGAACTATTCCTTTAAATGCAATTATTACAATTTACCCTGAGTTTTACACTGAATGCTGCTCATACAGTACCATTGTTAAATTACATGAACAACATCAATAAGCTAACTTATACACTAACTTCTCAAATGTCAATCATACACTGCATTGGTTTATTTTTTAAATAAAAAAATTATTTGTTTTATAATTAATTAAAAATAATAATTTTCATAATAATCATGCCTATCAATAAAATACACAACTGCGTTTATTTTTATTATTATTTTTGACTATTTTTAACTAATTAGCCTCCAGGAGTCTACACAAGGACTCACTAGTAATAATTTGTTTTTAATTATATTACAAATATTTTTGGTACAACTGTCTCCGATTACATTACAAATTCATGTAATGTAGTTTGATAAAATAATCTTTTTGTTTTTATTAAAACTAGTGCTGTCAAACTATTAATCACATACATAAAATAAAAGTTTTTGTTTGCAAAATATATGTACGTGTGTAAATGTATTATATATATATATAACACATGCAGCATATATTTTGAAAATGTTTAGATGTATTTACATTTATATTCATATAATTTAAATTATAAAAACATATTTTATTTATAAACATAAAATATTTTTCTGAAATATATACTTTACCTGCAGGTGTGTGTATTTATATATACACCTAATAAATATACACAGTATAAAAGTATTATGTAACTAATTACAGCACTAATTAAAATGCATGAACCCCTTTATGATACTCAAAGTAAAAAATATTATTATGCAAAAATTGCATTTTATTAATATAATAAATAATTTTTAACTATGTTAAGGTGTTGCATTCTCAGTGTAGAGGACATTAATATAAACAGTCAGTTTTCTCCTTCTACAATCAGGTCAATTAGTGCCTTAATAATAAATGGTTAAATGACAGACATTTGAAGAAAACTATCGCCCACTTTATGTATTTTTGTTGCCGCACAAGCAGACCTTTATCAAGTACCTTTACCAAGCATTTACGCCTGCATTTGTGCAACGTTTGTGTCCAAAGACAAAGGAACAAACCCCCCTGTCTATTATCATGCGGTGTATGATACGATGCACGCACAACCCTGGGCCATGCACGAGCATGTGTGCGTGACCATTGGCTCATTTCCTTCAAGAAGTGAAATACGCCCAACAGGAATAAGGGACATTCTGTGAGACACCATGTCACTTCCTGTTCTAAGACAATACAAGGGTGGTGTCTGTTTGTGTCCCATGGGGTAGAGTGACTGAAGAACCTCGCCTTACACACACATGTGCTTCAGCTCCTGAGGCTGAGACGCCGTTTAATCTAATCCTGCACACACACACACACAAACAACACTCTCGCTGAATTCTGGGAAAATACCCAGAAATCAGACACCTAGGACCAGAGAGTGGGAACACAAAGCAAGTAAATGAGAATTAAGGTCAGAGAGAGAGAGAGAGGGAGAAGATGAGGACAACAAATGAAAGAAAAGAGACGAAGAGAGATGCAAATGTAGTTTCACTTAAAGGGGTCAGAACTATTTTTCTTTAGTTTCCTTTGGTCCTGCACTGCAGAAACTATTTATAGGAGCTATTTTTTACCTCCTTTACATATTTACACATATTTTACTGTATATAATGTAAGTTAAGATTTCTTGCACAAAACAAGAAAATACGAGAAAATGACACTGTCGTTTTAATTCAATAAATGCAGCATTGTTGTTATTGAAAACATCAAATCTAACTGGCTTTTGAACTGTAGGTAAGGCAGATCTCTTTTATGATTGGCTGGCCTCTTTGTATGAGAAATAACAACATACTATCTCTAAACTCTTGGATATGTAAAAGCATTTTGGAAAAATGTTTATACATTTATACTGTACTGTCCGTATCCAGGTCTATTCAAACTACTTGCACTTTCAAATACAAATAAACACACTCTTAAATATCAAACTGTCTGAAACGTTCTCCAAAGCGATGCAGAAGCGAACCATCTCTTTCTTACCCTTTAAATAAACTGAAGAACCTTCTTTCACCATAAAGTACCTTTTGTAAAACAGAAAGGTTCTTCAGAGGGTATGGAACCATTTAGAGGAAGAGGTTCTTCTATGACGCCTTTATTTTTAAAAGTGCACCAATACTAGTCCTACACTCTTAATAATAAAGGTTCTTTACTGGCCTCAATGGTTCTAGAAAGAACCTTGAACTTCCATGGAACCTTTTAAATTCAGAAAAACTTTTTTTAAATGTTCTTCAAAGCGGTTCTTTTAGGAGCTGTTCACTGAAAGGCTCTCTGGAAAACTGGTTCTTCTACAGCATCACTGTGTAACCACCCGAGTGGATCCTCTGTGTGTAATCGGGTCAGAAATGCGAGACTTTTCAGATCTCATCATGAAGGGCCTGCTGCCTAAACTCACCTGTGTCCTGGTCTGTGATCCACTGAGCTCACACTCGGGGTCACGCTCGACTGTGGGCTCCACGCTGAGTTTGGTGAAGGGTTCGGCCTCCACTTCAGTCCTGTGTTCACCGGGTGACGGCAGCGGCAGAAAAACGGGCGACGACAGACGGGCATGAGCTCTGTAGAGCGGAGAGCCGTTCATCACTCCTCCAGTGCTGCTGGGACTCTACCAGAACACAGTGAAGAAGACATTCAACTGAACTGAACGGCTGCGGTCGGTGCTTCTGTACTCTCCGTGGTCCAGCATGTGAATGGCAGTATTGTTTGTGTTGGGTTTGGGGAAGCTGCTTTGAAACTGTTGTTCGCCACAAAACAACCTACTCATCATTTACATGAGTAAAACCACAGTCAAACTAACCTTCGGTTTGGGACCGGTAGATGTTATCACTCTCCGCTTTGGTGCATAAATCAAAAAAATCTACCTAAAACTATAAAATCAAGTGAAAGCAATAAACCAGAAGAGGTTGATCCCACCAAGTAGTTTAGTTGTGGTTGTGAATGCATCTTATTCAATCAGAATTAAGAGGCAGATTCATTAAAACACTTGCCTCCAATCACAGCCAATGATTTTCTGCGTTTTTAAATCTGTAGCAAGCATTTTGATCCAAAAGGATAACGATTATGAAAAAAATCTCCCCCAAAAATGCATATGCATTTGTATGTGACTTTCTTCTTTTAGACAAATCCAGTCGGAGTTATACTAAAAATTGTCCAGACTCCAAGCCAACAAATTTTGTTGGTTTGAATCCCACTGCAGCTAACAACAAAACAAACGATAACATGACTGCAAGTTGACCATCTCCTGATTATGTTGTTTACAGGACTCTTGCTGTGTGCTGATCCGGCAGCCGTCTGTTACCTGGGCAGGTGTCAATACACCACACCTGACCTGGACACATCCAGATCTGTAAAGAGCTTAGACAGCTCCAGGCAAGCACCTCAGATGAAGCTCCTGATGGAGGGCAGGTGTGTGTGGATTACATTTATCCCTCATGTTTTACCGCACATATACAGTAATCTGGGACATGGCTGACTTGAATAATTTTGAGATATACAGTATCCAATCATTTGCATAAACTCCGAAATCCATCATTTTTTAGCTTATTTGTCTTACATGCTAATAACTCCCTCCATTAAACACACTGTGGTCAGTTTGTACTTGCTACTTATGAAGCCACATTCAACCTGATTATTTTTGTATCATTGATGTATTAATTTTTTTTGTCAATGTTTAATTTAATAACCCTGCTTTGCATGGTTTTGGTTTCCAGAAAAGTCACATAACCTGTCCCTGTTCACACGTCTAATTTGACTAGCTTCTAGGTGACACATTTCCATTATGCAGAGCTTACTAAGCAGATCCAGAATACTCCTATCTTTAATAAACCTAACTTTAAAAAAACTTCATTAATTAAATATCATTTCCATATTAGAGAATTAAATAGCAATTTATTGTAATGCACTGTATATTTAGTGTCACATGCAGTCAGATGAAAATAGGCTAAAAAGAGGTGTCGATTATTGATTATCTTTGTATTATTTTGCATGATATTATTTTAGCAGTAAATAATTTTAGCAATAATTGTCATTATAACCACTTGGATCTGGTATTTCTTTTTCTCTTTTAAATGTAGCTGTTTTGAATTCTTGATTCCCATGCCTGTGTATGATCTAAATATAACACTCTGCTCCTCTATCTGGGCTGGATTTCCTCCTGGACTTCCTCTCCAATATGAGGGAAGTTCTTATACAGAGAAAGAGACAGCATGGCCACTATGTTATGTTTCCAGCGATCCAGAAACCATCAGCACAGTCTGATGTCTCTGCAAGCATTATAGGTCTTCTCACCTTATTAATGAAAATGCCCTCGGAGCTCTGTCTGCTGTAGGGAGGAGTGGCGGAGTCTCTCGGGGAGGCGCGGGGAGAGGAGGCTGCTGAGGAGCGAGAGGACAGAGAGCCCATCTCAATCGCCCTATCCTCCGTACACGGCAGATCGTGAAACTTCAGGAACTCATCGGTGACCCGGTCCACCACCAGCAGCCTGGTGCGGTGCTCCACCTCCAGGATCCTCTGCACAACCTGAGACACACAGCACATAACACTCACCAAAACAGTTCATCAGAGGAACGTAAAACTTTTGCAAACAAACACAAAGTTTATCGAGGGAATGCAAAGGCTTATTGGGGGAACCCCCAAACATTG
>JAUMHI010000033.1:20777831-20817443 GCA_032359435.1 Enteromius unitaeniatus
AAAAATGGTCGACCTCAATTAAGCCTAATTTTTTTCATTCACATTAAGAAGATTTCTTTAAAGTGCCTCTATTTTGAGGCTCCTAATATTGTTTTGGGAGTCTGCTACAATAGGTTTACATGCATGTAAGGGTTTCTCAAAATGTGTGTTTAATATCATATAGCTACATAGCACACTGCATGAAAGGCAATATTGAAATAAAGTATGCATAAAAGGGGCACTTTAACATTTTGTCAGTGTCTGTGTCTGTTTGTTTTTTTTAATGTATGAGTGTGTGAGTGTAACTCTCCTGTGCTCCTGCAGGTGGCTAGTCGTCCGTTAAGCTGCTCTCTGGAGGGAGAGAGAGAGCTGTCTGTGGAGTCGCCCATGGAGGACGTCTGGACCGCTATCCTGGGACTGCTGGACATCCTCCAGGTACTGCAGCACCCCTCCTGTTCAGTCACTCACCATCACTGTCTGCAGCAGCTCCAGTGACGACACTCTGTTTGTTTCCAGAGCAAACTCTACAGTCTGCCGGCCAGTCACGCCAGTCGAGTGTACGAGCTGCTGATTTCTCATCTGCTGCTTCACTACAAAAACAAATACTACAGTGCCATCGGGAACTCAATACGCCTCAAGGTTAGGCTTTTGACTCCGCAGAAAACTCACAAAATGACAATACCTAACCTTCTCAAATCACCCTGACTTCAGGAAAGCCAATGATGTTGTTTTCCCTCATTGTTCGTGAGTCAGGTCTTTGATTTCTTACTGATGATGAGGGCTGACTCTCTTCATCGGCTGGGTGTCCCCAATAAAGACGGAGTCCTGAGATTTAGCCCATACTGTCACTGTGACGTCGGGTGAGGACATGAGCATGTTTTCTTACACTTATTGAGGAAGGTTATCAAATTTAAAGTATAAATGTATTTAAAATGTAAATACAAATGTTTATTAAATTTAAATAAAGTGTTAATTGATTTACAGTTATTATCAATATTAATTTAAGTATTAATAAAGGAGGATATTTAGATAATAAAAACAAAAGTGTACATTTATTAACATCTTTTATAAATGTGAGGTTACACTTAAATGGGGTGAACATTCATTTAAACGACTAATATTAAAATTATGTTATTAGCAACAGTAATATTCAGATTGAATCAGTTAAATAGCAGTGTATCATATTATTACATTTAAATGAAGTGTAAATGTAATTCAGTTTATTATTAATGTTAAAATAAGTATAAATTAATTAGAATAAGAATAGATTATAATACTATTTGTGACCCAGGACCACAAAACCAGTCTCAAGTGTAATTTATTTTCCAAACTGAGATTTATACATCATCTGAAAACTGGTAAATAAGCTTTTCATTAATGTATGGCTTGTTCGGATAGGACAATGTTTGTCTGAGATTCAACTGTTGGAAAATCTGGAATATGAGGGTGCAAAAAAATCTAAATATTGAGAAAAATCGCCTTTCGTTCAAAACTAAAAGTCCGTAGTTTGATATATATCAAAGAAAATGTGACCCTGGATCACAAAACCAGTCTTGGGGTATATTTGTAGCAATAGCCAAAAATACGTAGTATGGGTCAAAATTATAAATTTTTATTTTTTTGCAAAAAATCCATAGGATAGTAAATAAAGATCATGTCATGTGAAGGTATTTAGTCAATTTCTTACAGAAAATATATTAAAGTTAGTAATATGCATTGATAAGATAACATTTGAACAAACTTAAAAGTGATTTTCTCAGCATTTAGATTTTTCTGTACCCTCAGATTCCAGATTTTCATACAGCTGTATCTCGGTCAAATATTGCCCTATCCATCCAAATCATACATCAATAGCTTATTTATTCAGCTTTCAGATCGTTTATAAATCTTAATTTTGGAATATGAACACTTATGACTGGTTTTGTTTTTCTAGGGTCACAAATATCTACATGGAGCATAATCTTTGCTTAATATCCTAATGATTTTTGGCACAAAAGAAAAAAGGATCATTTCGACCCATACAATGTTTTGTGGGCTTGTGCTACTTATGAAAGCTTTTCTGCTCCAGGGTCACATATTTATTATAAAATGTAAAGAAATGATTAATATTTTGAAAATAAAAAAATAAAAATATATTGCATTTAAATGCATGCATTTATAGTCAAAACTAAATGAAGGATATTCAGACTGACTAAACCTCAAATGTCTGGTTTTCAGGGAGTCGGAGAAGAGAGTGACTGATAAGAAGCCAGCAGGAACTGTGTCGCCTCCGACAGGAAGTCCCACCCCAGCGGCTCCGCCCTCCTCCATTCGCACCGCCTATCTGCCCTACAGCCTGGCCTTTAACGTGCTGCTGCAGTGCCTCAAGACGGTACACAAACACACACAGATCACATCCTCTTCGATGTAAATGATTGATGATACCGCACGTATCGTGATTTTAACACAGTGTTTTTGCATTCCTGGAACATACAGTTCAATTTAATAATACACTTAAATGTAAACGTGTTTGATGCAGATATTTACATAAATGTATTATTAAAGTAAGTAAAGCATCAGCTCTTTGTTTGATTTGCAGGAGACTGACTGGAAGGTTCTGAAGCTGGTTCTGGATAAGATGTCCTGCACAATCCAGTACAAAGTTCTGATCCTGACCTCACCCTGCAACATCGACAGTCTGTGCTCCACTCTCTGCTCCATGGTAACACACACACACACACACACTTACAGTGGTGGGCAAAATTATTAGAACACTAGTATTTTCAGCAGGGATCTAAGTAACAGTATAGAGACAAGGTCATTTGTGTGTGTGTGTGTGTGTGTGTGAGTGCAGGTGACGGACCGTCAGATATCAGACCGGTTGAAGAAAACCCCTGACGGTTTCTCCCTCACTGATGTCCAGCTCGCTGTGGTTCCTGTTCTCACTGCCCTGACGTCCTACCACAGCTACCTGGAGCAGACCCGACAGGTACACTTCTGCTAAACAGATGAGAGTGCAGTGAAAACGTCATGTGTTCAATATCCCTGTGATTCGCCTATCTGGACAGTTTCATAGCACTCTCTTAAGGGTGTTTGAAAATTCTGTGTTATCTTGTTAGTTAAGTTTAAGAATTACATTACATTACATTATTGTTACATTAATTGCAATTAATCACATCCAAAATAACTTTTTGTTTACATAATATATGTGTGTGTGCTGCCGTGTATGTTTATATATATATAAATACACACACATACAGCATATATTTTGAATATATATATATATATATATATATATATATATATACATATATACATATAAATTATATTGTTTATAAATACATATACATATTTTTCTTAATCGTATACATGCATGTATGCGTTTTTACATGGACATAATAAATATACACAGTACACACTCATATATTATGTAAACAGAAACTTTTATTTTGCATGCGATTAATCGTTTGACAGCAATTATCTCATTTAAATGAAATATTAATTTATTTTAAAAAATGTGTTACTGTATTTACAATAAACAAAATTACATAAATGTGTTTTTAATAAATTATTACATTTAATTTATTATAATTAAATAAAATATACATTTACCATTGCATTTTTTTGCAAGTACACATTTAAGCAATTACATTTGTTATTAAATTTAAATGGTAAACAAACATGAATAAATATTATCTAACGAATATTCATTTATTTTTTTATTTTTTTAATTTATAATGCAAGTACATTTATTCTGACACTTGAATGAATGAATGAATGAATTGGTCAGCAGCAGATCAAATCTCTGGAGATGATGGCAGCCAATCATCTGATGCTTATCTAGGAGCTCGTTGATAAATGTGTTTCTCCCCCTGTTTTCTCAGAGAGAGCTGGTCCAGTGTTTGGAGAAAGGCCTGATTTACCGCTGTGCTAAGCAGTGTGTGGTGGCTCTGACCATGTGCACCGTGGAGATGCCTGACATCATGATCAAACTCCTGCCCGCCCTCATCGTCAAGCTCACGCACATCTCAGCAACCGTGGCCATGGCCTCTCCCATGCTGGAGTTCCTGTCCAGTGAGTGCAAGCCTTTAGTCATTCTCACATTCTGAGCAACCGGAGCCGCCCTGCTCAAGTGCTGATGCCTTGTGTCTCTTCCTTTTAGCATTAGTACGGCTCCCACATCTGTATGCCAACTTCGTAGCCGAGCAGTATGTCAGCGTGTTTGCCATATCACTGCCGTATACCAATCCGTCAAAGTGAGCCTCACACACACAGAATATGTAGCCTTCATCAGCTGTTTGACTACTTGATGTTCATTTATAATCTTACAAGAGATAACTATAATAGTTATTTTAAACTGTAATAATATTTCACTGTATATTTTACTGTAGCTGAATGATGCATTTTCTTGTTTTTCCTTGTTAGCTTCTGGTTGAAAACAACTATTTGCAACACTGATGATCATCAAATCAGCATATTTTCATGATTTCCTCAGGATCATGTGCCACTAAATGCTGTTCTCTGCATTCTCTGCAGGTTTAATCAGTACATCGTGTCTCTCGCCCATCATGTGATTGCAATGTGGTTCATTCGCTGCAGACTGCCTTTCAGGAAAGACTTTGTTCAGTACATCACCAAGGTGTGTGATAGGATTGTCGGACTCATGTGTTTTATGGCTCGTTCTGTGGGTTTTGAGTTGCAGTGTGTGTTTTTGTGTGTGTGTGTGTGTGTGTCATTAGGGTCTCCGCTCAAACGCTCTTCTGCCATTCGATGACACTCACGACACTCAGAGCAGCTTCAGAGCGCGCAGCACCAGCCTGAACGAGAGGCCCAAGAGGTACACACACTCACTCATTCACACACACACACACACACACACTCACAGGGCCGGATCACAGTTTGTCTCATGTCAGGTTTTGCCGTGGGAAGGACTCAAAGCATGATTGTCATCCAGGCGCCTCGTTGGTTCATTTTTTGATGGCAGTGTGGTGATTTCTGGCTTTGTGTGTCGTCAGAACATCAGCTGAGTTTTCACGGATGCAGGACGTCTCGCCTTTCTCTCTCTTTTCTTATCAGTCTCGTTTCTTTCTCTGTGTGTGTGTCTCTTTCTCTCCTTATCTGGTTCTCAAAGGCAGACTGACTGTCACATCAAAACCATTAACTCATTCATTCATACGAGCGTGTTTCTTCAACTACAGCCACTTTATGTCCCAGGAATTGATTTTTAATCAGATTAATATATTGTATATGAAGGACAGATTTGAGATTTCTTTTAAGTTTTGATACGTTTCAAATGCCTTTATGTTTTTAATAAAAAAAAGCTGTAAAATGCTGCTATAAATTAAATGTAAATTTATATATTGAAAAAAATGTTTTGTGTATTTTCTATAGGTTGTTTTGGTCATTTTATTTCAAAATAGTAATAAAGCATCTAATATCCACCAAAATTATGATAAATAATGGTTTAAGATGTGCTGGAAATGAGGCAGTGGTGGACTTTTTTTTAGGAAACATTAGGATTATTAGCAGACAAATTGAATTAATGAGTTTAAAAAGTGTGTTAATTAAGTTGACGATAGTTGAAAAAACACCTGAATACAAACAGTGCACACATCTCTAAAACTTGACATCTTGTAACTGTCAAAATGCCTAGTCATGTGATGTCTCTATCAAAGGGACTAGAAGTTAAGAGTCCTGCCTGCTAACATCTGGATTTTAACTGAAGCAAGTCTTTTCTTCTCCATTCCATGTTAATTTTTCATTCATTCTTTGTCTTCGCCTTGCTTGACTTCGCTTTTTGTATTGGGTGTGAAAACAGCCATTGTCCCATGAGCCAGTGTACTTTTAACAGGAAGTCTCTATAGTGATGACTAACTAAACCATTATAACCAGCACACCTGATTCAGCTAACAGTGCATTGTAACAATGTTTTTGCAGGCATATCACTAATACAGTCCATGATCAGTTATGTCCAGAGTCACAAAACCATCTCATTGTGCTGAAACTGATTCCATGTTAATTCCCTGTGGAAACCATCAGTGTTCATTTGCATTCTTGTCTTGTCATCGAGGCTGGAGCTTTGAATGAAAAGCTTGAAAAAAAGAAGGATAAACCAGTTAATTCATGCATTTAAAATGTAGTCAAAATCTGATTTATATTCTGTTTTATTAATTACATTAATGAGCATCATTAAAGAGTAGACAAAATTACTGTATGAAACCAATTTCCATTTCAGAATTCACTGATGCATGTCAAGTAAGGGATAATGCAGAGGCAGCCGGTAGATATCGCAGAAATAAGCCCTGACAGTGTGATCAGGATCTTGTATCATGCTGAAGGGGCTTATTTCTGCGATAACTACGGCTGCCTCTGCATTATCCCGCTTATTACACGGCTACTTGCCACATAAGGAAAAAAACTGGACATGAATATGAAACATTTTATTGGCATTTGTTTTAAATTAACATTTTCATCCTTCCGTATTTTCAATACCTTTTAAACAAAACATTCATAAATCACTAAATATGTGTTTACCTGTATTCAGTGGGACCATTAAACATCATCAGAAAACTAAAACTGCTAATGTGTTTTCAAAACATTAAATAAAATGTGCTTATTTAATTCAGGATAAAACTTTCACTAGAAAACCAACCTTAATCTAAAATGATGTGCATATAAACATAGATTTAGATCTTTTTTAAGTCAGGCTTTACATTTTCTGTTCCAGTTTCTTGTTTCAGTCATTCATGTAGTAGTGTTTGCTGTATTAAATCACACACACATACACCTGATCATATCACTGTTCTCCTATTGCTATTAATTTCCAGTATGATGATCATTGCAGTGTCTGAATGCTTTTTTTCTTCCCTGTACCAGTATGTTTGTGCTCTCTGACGAGTTTATTTATTTATTTTCTCCTCTTTCGTTCCTTTCGTAGAATGCTGACAGTATTGCTTACTTTATGCCTTGTTAAGTGTCTGTTGATCTTTTTATGCTGTTTCTCCTTCCAGTTTTTTTTTTTTGTGTTTCCTCCTTTGTTTTAGTTTTTTTGAGTGTCGTCCCTGTTTTCTGGTTCTCAGTGTGCACCGCTGACCAAGTTACTTTTGTTTTCCTTTCACTTCCTTATTTGACCCCTCCCCCTCCTCTGATTGGGCCATGCGTGGTGGGCGTGGTTTGGGGGGGTGCCGACACCTCGGATCCGTCACCTGTGATTGGTCGCTGGCCCCTTTCGTGACACTTCACAACCAATCGCACTCCCCCATCCACCCATGCCGACGTGGTTAAAATGCCCCAAATTTCCCGCGACCCTCCCTGGTCACGACGTTATGCTGACGCACACCTGACCTCGTTTGCCCTCGGGGCAGTTTGCGGACGACCAAAGTGGCGAAGCAAGGCCCCAGCGCAAACTCTCCCGTTAAAGACCTGAAAGATCTGTCGGCCATGGACGCCTTCCGCTCCCGAAGCATCAGTGTGTCCGAGCATGCGGTGCGCAGGTAGAGCATTTTTGGTCACCTCAGAACTCAACAAACCGATTGATATCCCTGCTTTTCCTTTTCTGTATGCAGGGTCGGTCGGTGGGTGGGGCTTGGGCATTCAGGGGCGGGGCGTTGTCTTGGCGATGCGGGGTGGGCGTGGACATCTGGTTTGGGCTAATTCTGATTGGGCAGGAAAAGGGTGCATGCTGGAGGAGGGTTTTGTCATTTTCTTTCGTTTCGTTGACGGTAATGTTGACTGCATGTGCTGAGCTTTGCGAGCATTTCTTTTCATTTCAGCCTAACCCCGTTTTGTGTTTGCTTTTACCATGCTTATTGTGCCGTTTGTGATGGTGTATTTTTCCGCGGGCAAACGGCTGTGCTATGGAGCCCCTGAAGGGACATTGTGATGGAATGTTTGCGTTACCTTCAAAAGCTTTGCGTTACCTGAAGAAACGTTGCGTTCACTTGCCAAATTTTTCCGTTTTTTAAGGAAACGTGTTATATATCAACGATATCACAAAAATCTAGTCTTCCCTAGAAAACCTTTACATACAATTGTGGCGTTAAAAAAAGGATTTGCTCTTAAGATGTTTGCAGTTTAATAGTATGAGGTCGGATGAAAAACTTCAAAATTTCAATGAAAATGTCTTTTGCGAGAGAAACTTTGGGTCCATTTGCAAAACTTTTACAGCGCGTCTTAGCTACAAGTGCGCTGCACTGGAGATATATCTAATGTTATATATTGCAATGAAATTAATATATAATCTAATGAATAAATATTAAACCTTTTTTAACATTATTTAATGTACACAGGGGAGAAGCTATGGTTTCTGGGTCCCCTGGCGGTCAAGTTCTGTGGCCGTACAAATTCTGTTCTGGTAGTTCTCCCTCGGTAGAAATCGTGAAAAAAAAAAATTCTTTTTTAGATTTTTTAGTTCTGTCGTAAAACATTTGCGTTCCCCCCCCAAAAAAAGAATAGTATTTTCTTGCAAAAACCTTTACATTGCATTCCTTTGCATTCTTGATAAAGTTTTTCGTTCTCTTATAAATAACTTTTGCGTTACCTCTCAAAGCTTTGGCATTCCAAAAAAAAAAAAAAGAAATGAGGTGAGAGGAAATTATATTTCAATGCTTTTGCAAGCTAACAAAAAGTTTCTTTTTTTTCAGACATTGCATTTATACGTAAAACTTTCTCTCGCCAATGATTTTGGTCCCCAGAGAAACTGTTATATTTCAATGATTTTACATTCTCTTGCAAAACTTGCATTCTATTCCAAAAACATGTTTCTCAGAGAGAGAGAAAACAAATGCATAGAAATGTAATATTGTCCCATCCCATTTTTTCCATCTCCATGTCCCTTAGGGGCTCTGTACCACTCAAAGGAAGCATGCGCAAATGAAAGTATGCGTTTTACACATGTGACTGTTTTGCTGTATGTTGAATGAGATGGGTGGCAGAAATTTAGCTCCCAAACACTAGGGGGCGCACTCCACTAGCTCAGCCTGCTGCCTGTCTGAGCCTGTTTTAACCTTCACTTATTCACATCATAATTACACTCTTTACACATGATCCAGGTACAGTATCCATCCATGTTTTTATCATACTGCATTTTGAATCATGAGCCAAGAGTCGCGCAATTACACGCTGCAAACACTTTGAAAATGTTTCACTGAGGCCCTCTTCAAATGCTTAAACTTAACCTGATGTCGTTTCAAACCCATATGATTACGTAAACATGAAGTCTCCTGAAGTCATTAAAAAACATAACCAGCAGATGGCAGCGAGGATTTACAGCTGCATCCTGGAAGAGGGAGACATTCCCAATAATATTTGCCCTCAAACGTCTTTTTTATTAATCCAGCGCATCTAATTACCATAAAACCTATTAATCAGTTCAGCGCCTCCAAGTTACAGGATGTTAATAAATAGAGCGTCCGCTATTAGCAAGCACAGGGACTTCATACGCCATATTTGGTTTATTATCTAGCATGTCTGCAAATTACCCTGCCATCGGTTTACTAATTACCTAAAGTATTTCTGTGCCCAAGGTTTTTGTTTGGGTCATTTCAAGGTTGCTTGTTATGATTTAATGGCATTTTTGGAAAAACCGAGCCAAAAAAAAGCAAGCCAATAATGCCGAACTTGTTTTAAGCCGTTTTAAAAAGCTTGCTTTCTTAGATTTTTTTTTTTAGCCAAGGTACCTAAAAATAGTCAAGTAAATATGTTTACATTAATCTAAACCCCGCCTCCAGCAGTCTAAATGTTTGGAAACCGTATACAGTCACTCAGAACTTCTTTTTTGTCCTCAAACGAAGAATGAAAAGTATATAACCAAGATTATTTAGCTTAATGTACTGCAGCCACGCGTTCATACTCCGCTTAATGCATCAATAGAGTAAAACTGCATCGACAAACTCCATCATGTATTATTCCACAGACATCAAGAATTGTCAGACTGCAGCTAATAGAGATGATTGATGTGCGTGTGAAGAGCTGGCGAACAGTGAAACGTTTTCTCTGTGGCACTCTCCCAAGATTCAGAGATTTTATGGACATTTTGCGGCTTGAAAAGTGCTGAATTCTAGGTTTGATTTTAAAAAGTTAGGTTTTTATGCATTTACAGCAAACAGTTGAGCTTGAGGAGTCCGCTTCAGCTGAAGATTTGCTGAAGGATCAGATGTAAAGACACAAACTGGGACTCCCTGTCCGTATGAATGAGTGTGTGTGTGGTGGATGACTGTATTGACAGACACTCAAGTGATTCGGTTAAAGCTCAGATTGTTGGGTCGATGATCGATGAGGAAAAAGTCAGTTGTGCCCTTGAGCGAAGCAGCTGAATTATTGCTTCAGGTTCAGCTCATCTTTATCGACAGCATTCTTCAATTATTTTGCTAATTTTTCGTCCCACAACGGATGAATTGATTTGCATCAGTCTCAGTGTGCAAGGTTTTAATTTTTTTTTAGGAAAACGCATATGAAAAATTCTGACTCTGTGTGAAATGACCATTACTGTGAAAAATCTAATTTAGGCATATTGCCTAAAATGTCAATTCCATTTGTAAGTGACCTGGAAATATGTGCTATTTGATAACTGAGAATAGAGAATACTACAGTTTATTCATTTTAGAAAATTCTTAAATACGAAGTTATAAAATGCATTTGAAAAAATAAATTAATATGAGGTAAACCAAATGTATAAATATAAAAAAATATTAAAATATAAATGTAATATAATTTAAATTGAATTCAATAAAAATTATGCCAAATGCAAAATATATACATTAATGTAAAATGTTATGAAAAAATATAAAAAAATAATTTTGTAAATATAAATATTTTCCCTCTTTATTAAATAGTATAGTGGCGTAAGGAGAAGGTACAGGGACTCGAACCATTTTAATGAACCCCAAAACAGTGTTTTGAATCAGTGTGAGACGTTATGAAACACAGTATAGTTTTATTGTGATAGATGATGTGTCGGTGTGGGAAGCATCAGATGACGTGGGTCACACTGACTCTCTGCAGTAGATGCATCTGTCTTTAGTCTGTGTGCTGGTTGTCTCTGACGCTCGCACGCTCTTATCCACATTCATCCCTCGTTCCCCATTGAGATAAGAGGAAATGGCCTTTAGTTGATCGCATGCTCATGCGGAGCTCAGTTTGTTGTTTCTATACCTGAAGTTTAGAAGACGTGTAATTGTCATCGTGATTCAGAGCGGTTGCTAGGTGTGATGAGGTTGATGATGGGATAAGATGAGATACCACAGATGGGTTTTTAATGCATCTGCATTGATATTCCTGGAGTGTTCTGGTTAGGTTATAGCACTTTTCTACAGATTGTTCTGATTGGTTGCTAGGGTGTATTTGATGGTTGCTAGCACTAATGTGCTTCACTTTTTTTTATTTATTTATTTTTTGTGGACTCAATATAACCTGGGTTCTGAATCAGCTGTCAGTTTGATTAATGTGATCATATTATTTATTTATTTATTATCAATAATATTTATTTATTGTATATATTATTTTATGTCTGACTGAAAATCAAAAACCATAATAATGTGGGTGTCTCCAAGAAGGTTATTTTCATATTTAAAAAAAAAAAGTTTTTATTTGATATGTAATTAAATTTATTTATATTTTGATTTTATGCTTTAGATTTTATTTTATACTTTTATATTATTTTTAACTAAAGATATTGAATGTACTGAGACAATTCAATTATTAATGTTTTTAAGTATATATTTTGATATTTATTATTTTTGATGTCATTTTTAATATATTTGAAATTGTCATGTGTTTTACTTCATTGTTCATTGATGTATAGCGCGCGCACACACACACACACACACACTCGTGCTCAAGGACTGTGGTGTTTTGTGTGTGTGTGGTGTTAACGAGCTGTTCACCTGTGCCTGTTTCTCAGGTCAGAGAGTCGATGTCGCAGTCAGAAATGCTTTAGCTCAGTGGCGTTGGCAGCAGTGTGTGTTTACGCGGGTTGGCGTGTGTGTCATCTTAGCGTATGGAGATGATGTGGGCTCTGCTGATTTCTCCAGGGATGCGGTTGTCGTGGTTACAGAAGGGCAGTATGCTGATGGCAATCTTAGATTAATGCCATCACCTGGATAATCACACGGCTCTCCACAGGTGTGTGTGTGTGTGTGGATCGCAAGCTGGCAACTGAACTTTTCTAGGTGTGTGTGTGTGTGTGTTAAACAGCCATGCTCTCTCCCAAGGCTTGTCAGTCCCAGTTTTGTGTCACAAAAAGAAAAAAACAAACTCTTAGACTAAAAACAGATAAACAATAATTTGCTCTATAATTTGACATTTTTAAAGACCTTAAATATCGCACAAGTCATGCGGACTGCTTCTGCTTCTAGGGTTTAATTAAGAAATAGTCCTGGTTTTAGAATGTTATTATAATGTTATGGCATTTATTACATATATATATATATATATATATATATATATATATAAAATTTTTATTTATTTTTTTATTTATTTTTTTTCAGTTATTTTAATTTTAGTATAAGATTCAGAAATATTTTTATAGTCTTTTTTTAATATCTCAGTTTCAACTGTATTACTTTAACTTGTTTTAGTTGCAGTTTTATCTAATATTAATATTGAATTTTATTTCAGCTACTTTTAATAGTTGGATTAGGGGGTGAACAGTTCTTTTAAGCAAAGATGAACTCGCACAGTGTCTCCAATTCGATTTATAAATGAGTGTGAGTGTGTGATTTAACTGCATGTGTTTGTTTGAAAGGCCCACTTCGGCTTCCCTCAACTGAATCTGATTTATTCCCCGCTGACACTCTGGCATCTTAACATCTTCACAAACACAAATCTCTCATCTCAAGCTGTACGCTGTGTCCTAACCAGCTGTGACGAGTGGAAAAATATCGCCACTAACTTTAAAGACCGTGTAGCTCCACCCAGAGTGAACCGTCAGAATCAGATGACTTGGAATCAAACGAATCTGAATCAGCCAGTGGTCATTAATTCTGGTTAGGACATGGACTAGCTGAGATCTCTGACTTGACTTGTCCCAGTGCGAGCTGGTTCCTTTGACCTGTCCTTTACTGACTGTAATCCGGTGCCTGTGTGTGAACCCTGACCCCGTCCTGTGCAGGATGCAGACGTCTAGCACCACCTGCAGCCTGGGCTCTGCTGACGAGAACGCGGTGATGCAGGCGGACGACGCGCTCAAGACCGTTCATCTGGAGCTGACCGAGACCTGCCTGGACATGATGGCGCGATACGTCTTCTCCAACTTCTCCGCGCTGCCCAAGAGGTGATGCAAACCACACCTCACACTTCCTCTACATTCACCTCCCTCATGTCATCTAATCAGCAGCAGGTTTCGCAGATTTAACAGTCTAATTAATCATAAGTATGCAACATTTAACATTTACATTGTATGCATCAATTAAATATCTGCCATTAATTGAAGATAAAGTTCAAAATGTTACGTTATCGTGTCCGATAGAAGCATTAAGACATGATTGATTTAAGTCATGTATATTTGAGTAATTTAATTAATTAATACACAATCACACATTTTTGCAAATATGTTTGCAAGTATGATTTAACAAGTATGTTATGCATACCAATAAAATGTAATAAAATAATAGTAATTGCACTAAATGAATTAAACTGACAATTTTACATATGTTAATAATATGTAATATAATATCTATGTAATAATATGTTAAACTGAAGCAGTTAGTAATTTGTGTATTTTTAAAATAATAGAAGTGTTGCTTTACTTTAAATGTAAACGGTTAGTAATAGATATTTATGATTGATGTTAAACTAAAATAAAACCCTTTAAAAAAAACCTAATAATAATAGTTTTGAGTTTTTTATTTATATATTAATGTGTATTTTAAGTTCATATTTAATTGCCCTACTTTAAAACTGAAACAATTAATAATTGTATAATTTTGTGTAATGTTTTAAAAAAAATTAAAATAAATAAATGTATATTAATATATATAATATATGTATATTTCTAATTTATAATATAAATGTAAATTGTACAAACAGTACTAAAACAACGTAAATATGTTTTGTTTTGTTTTGTTTTTTTTTACAAATGCCAATAGATCTCACTGATGGGTTTTTTAGGATACATTTCATTAATTTATCAGTCACTTTGAGATAGAGAGTCCACTTAATGAGTGAAAGCATTGAAGATATGTGCAGATATGTCTCTTTTTTTGATTTTAGGCACTAAGTTTTTTACACACTTCTAGCTAGAGCTGTAATTGCTTGACCTTCATCCTTTTGTTCGGTGTCTGTGTGCAAAGCTTAATACTTGACTTTTATTTCTGTGGTTGGTGATGAATGCAGGCCGCCCGATTCACCTTTTCTGTCACTCCTATAGTGGTTGTTTCACTCTGTGTGTGCCGATATCCTTATTCAGCCTGTTGTTTTGGAGAGTGTAGCATCTGATTTTAGCGCACGAGCAGCAGACTCCTGTCAGAGATGGATGGGTTTCTCACAGTGACACTAAATAAAGATGATCAATAGGTTTCATAAACTCTCTTCCTCTCTCAGGTCTCCCATCGCAGACTTCCTGTTGTCCGGTGGCCCTAGTATGACTTGGCTGGTGGGGAATAAATTAGTCACCATTACGACCAGTGGCGGATCTCGAACCCAAGCCCTTCTGGGTCTGGACATGACAGAGAGGCCCGGAGGAGGAGAAATGACCAGGTTTACTAACATATCAGCACAGATGTCACTAACCTCTCATGCTTTTGCTGTAGGTTAAAGGAATAGTTCACCCAAAAATGAAAACTCTGTCCTCATTTACTCACCTTCAAGTAGTTCCAAACCTGTGTGAATTTCTTTGATGTTTTGAAGAAAGTTTGCAACCAGGCTGTTTTAGTCACCATAGACTTCCATAGTAAGAAAAAAATACAATGGAAGTCAATGGTGACCCTGGGTACAAACTTTCTGCAAAATATCTTCCTTTGTCTTTCATACAGGTTTGGAACGACTCATGTTTCACTCATGGATGGATGGATAGATAATAATCTATAATAATCTTCGAATAATATAAGATGCATAGACTGATAGATGATGGATAAACAGACAGAATTTAGGGATGGATGAATTATGGGTAGACTAAAAGTCTCATCAGTAGGGAAAACATAAAAATAACCACATCTGACTCTTCTGCAGGTCTGATCCGTCTTTACACACCCGACAGACCAAAGAGGCTCCTGCTAAACTTGAGTCTCAGTCGGGTCAGCAGATCAGCAGCAGCACCCGCACACGTGTCCGCTCCATATCAGGTGGTCACGCTCTGCGGGCCGGTCCGGCTCAGAGTCTCAGTCCTTTGGTGGCATCTCCTGAGGGCGAGTACAGTGGGCCCCTTCCCCCGCCGGGCCCCCCGCTGGAGGTGCTGGGGTCCCAGAGAGGAGTGGAGGAGCACCCGGCGACCCCCGCCTCGCAGCCCACAGCGCCGCTCAAAGACAAGCCCAGCCTGGCCGAGTTTGTGCCCATGCTGACGCAGGGCTGGGCTGAGATCTTCATCCGCAGACCCTCAGGTACAGCTCACCGCAGACATCCAGCAGCACTTTACCCCCTAACCTTGTCCCGAGCCGTAATTATCACCCACTCACTCTCAATTATGACACATTTGTGCAGGCACTAAAATTAAATCATCGTAACTCCATTCCAAGGGCGTTGGAGAGGCGCTCGAGCGAGCATGCGCCCCACAGGGCATGCCATGCCATTTCCAAAGTTTCATAATAGTTTGACTCACACCTGCCGTGCCCACGGGCCCGATTTTCCTCCGTCTGCCTCTAAATGAGGACTAGCTCAGGAGCATTCTGCAGATTAAATTTTTTTTCTTGTGCATTAATTGCGACGTGTCCTTGAGTGCTTCACTTCTTGAAGAATAACACATGACGAGATGCTTTTTGATGCTGGGGTCACTTTTTCTGTCTTTTTTTCATGAGTCAGTTTTATAGCACTATTTCTTTTCTCTGAATTCTTCTTCTCTGTATCTTTTTTTATAATCTTTCTTTTTTTTCTTTCTTTTTTTCTTTCTTTCTTTCTTTCAGTTCAGTTTGGTTCAGTAGTTTATATTATGGGAAAAAATTCAAAATCAAAAAGTCAAAATAATAAAAATGAGGTTAAATAAATGTTTATTTGGCATGTTTAATATTTTATTAATAAATTCATGTACATTTGATGTATTTAAATGATAAATATTAAATTTTTTTTAAAGCTCTTTTTACACATAACATAAAAAATTGCCTTGTCAAATTTTACACTGACTATTAAATGTGCTCTGTTTCGAAAACAAAAACATTTCAAGTAGTCAATGGTTTAAAATAATGTTTTGTACAATTTCATTGTTTTTAGGTATTAATATGTATGCTTTAGGAACAATATGAACCCTTTGGTAAAATTTACTTTACTTGTACCTTTTTTTCTCTCTCTCTTCACATAAAAATGAGGTAAAATAAACACAAAATATTCATTAATGGTATTTCTCTGGATATGCTGAGAGTTTGTTTCTGTGTAATTGAGTTTGCTGGATGTGTGGTGCGCTGGACAGATGCTGACGCAGATGTTGGTAAAATGGGAACATGGGTGTATAGCTGTGGGTGTGAGCAGACAGCTGGTGGTCTCAGTGTGATGAGATCCAAATCCGTAATGTGTGTGTGTATGGATACTTTTTTCCTTTCCATGCAACAGTATTTTACATTATTTAATTTTAAAAAAGTATTTGTGTAGTTCTAATGACTATAATAATTAAGGATTTCATAATACCTATATTCTATTCTCAGTTAAAAAAAAAAAACAAGAATCCATGAAATGCATTTAGACCATTTTCCAAAGTTGCCACGATTTATAAAATCAATTTGAGAATCAAAATAAAGCCTAATGCTTTTGTGAATTCACAAACACTGCAATTCAATTAAATAAATATATGTGAAGCCGTTTTTTTCCATGCGTGTAGATAGATCTCAGAGCGGCTCTGTTCACAGTTAATGCTGCTCCACGCAAACTTATAATATCACAAACTCAGCATATTGCTGTGAGTTTGGGTTTAATATAATATTTATCTGGGAACGCAAAATGCCCCATTTCATCAGATTTGTGAGATTTATAAATCAATATTGTGTTGATTGCGTGTTTTTGACAGGTTATGAAGTGCACATATTGAAGAGATTGTGGTGGCTGTAGCATTTAAGTTGTAGAGAAATGGCCAAATATTTAAGATACAGTAGACATTTGAATTAAATGTTGTTGTTTAGTCAACATTGAACACAGATTGGATCACACTGTAACGTATAAAAACAATCGTCACGTCATTGGAGCCCCAGCAGGCATTTATTATAATATCATCATTTCTGTTCAATAAAACCACATTGTATTTTAAACTAATTAGTATTGCCTCATTGTTGTCTCTGTAAACGTGCTCCCAGGTAACACCAGCTGGCTGATGTGTCTGGAGAACCCTCCGAGCCCGTTCTCGTCCGAGCTGGGGAACGTCCCGCTGCAGGAGCTGTCCAGTGTGCTGATGGCCATGGACGGGGTGAAGGAGCCCCAGAGCGAGGCCCCTGTGCCCCCGCCGCAGGGGAAGCCCTGCCCCATCCAGCGCTCCAACACTGGTGAGCTATTCAAAATAACATACTACATTTACTATTATATGGCAGAAATAGTCAAATAAGTATGCTATTTCAGCCTGAACCGTACTGTGTACTGGCTATTATAGAGGATGTATGCTGCCTAGGATTAGTTTTTTTAAACAGCATGTGAAAAGCCCGCATTTGTATATATATATATATATATGTGTGTATGTGTATACATTACTGCTGGCAAATGATTAATCGTGATTAATCACATCCAAAATAAAAGGTTGTTTACGTATGTGTGACTACTGAGTATATAAATACACACATGCATGAGTGCATAATTATATAATAAAATTATATTATTTATTAGCATATTTATTATATGAACTTAGATGCATACATGCGCGTGTGTATTTATGTATACATAATAAATAAACGCAGAACGCACACATATTATGTAAACAAAAACTTGTATTTTTAATGTGATTAATCACGTTTAATCAGAGAGAGAGAGAGAGAGCCCTGTGTATGTACAGTATCTAGCGTATGTTCCTCTTCCTTCTTGAGGAGAAAGTGACATCATGCTGCTTTATATAAACTGGCCTGCTGAAGACATTTGACATATTTAGTTTTTTGCATTAAGGTCCTGCTGAGAAAACATTTGATTTATTTATTTCCAGGTTTTTGCTTTTTATATAGCTGCCAAAAACCTTGTTTTGTTTTTACATGTATTTAAGCAAATATTTAACATTTTTCTTCTATTTTTCCAGCTCTTGCTGTCTTATATAAACAGCCTTCTAAAAACATATTTATTCACTCATTCATTTCATTTTCTCTTACTTTACTGGAACACTTCACTTCAAGCTTAAATCAGCAGAATCACGTGTGTTTCATTCCTCTTAAAGACAGCTTCACCTCCCAACGACGCAATAGAAGCAGCGTCTGTCAGTATTTGTAATTGCAGAGCTCTTTGAAGGCCCTCTCCAGTGCTCTCTCTGACTGTTTCTGTGTGTTTCCTCTGGGTCCATGCGCTGTGTTGGTTTTGTCTGGGTTTGTCGCTGCAGTGGGTGCTCTGGGCTCTCTCTGCTCCCTCGAGACGCCCGGCAGGTTACACAGGAGTATATCGTGGGCAGGTAGATATGTGTATGTGGCCTCGAGCGCGTACACGCGCCACTCTAGAGTGTTTCTGTAGCTTCCTGTCTTCATTAACACTCAACAATCCAGAAAAAAACAACTAATCAGCGGTCAGCTCAACCAATCTCCACAGATCCGACGATGGACTGATTCCTGATTCAGGACGCTCCTTTTCCTCCGCTTTTAGCTTCCCTTTGCTTTTTTTTTTTTTTCTTGCGTCCTTGAATTTGACATGAAAGGCATCTTTCTCTTGTGATGTCCTTCCTCTCTCTGTGTGTGATTTCAGTTTGACCCACGTAAAAGTATTCCTGTTAGAGCTGGATGATGATAAAAAAGGTTTTGAAATGTTTGAAGATGTTTCAGTCGTTTTATATAAAACATGAATATAGCTGTAGGTAGTTGACATAACTTGTCTGTTTACTTGTTTTTACTCAATATCAATATTTTAGGTTATAATGTACATGAATGTGAAAGGAAAATGTATTTTTGCAGGTGATTTAAAAAAAAAAATTACTGTGGCCTTTTTTAGCTTTAGTGTAATACATTTATGAAGTATAAATGCAATAATAATAATAATACAATCATTTGTTTGTCATATTATTTATTTAAAAAATAGTTTATGAATTGGCAATTAATTAGCTAAATTAATGTCAGTGCATTGATATTTTAAACATTTTGAAGGCTAATAAATATATTTTTTTAAATAAAAAACTAATTGCAAAACAAATAAATAAATATTATTTAGATATTAAAATGTAAATGAAATTATTTTAAATGTAAATTGTTTATATGACCCATTTATTCTTACTATTACTTGTCAAATGTATCTAATATTTATTATTAATTCAATTTAATGTAATTACTTTTGTCACTGCTATCAGTTAATTTAATAATTTTAATGCATTTGTATCAATATGGCAATTTATAATTAATAAACGGCAATATTTACCTTTGTGTTTTATCTTTTAGTTAAAAAACTGAAACAACTGAATTAAATACATGATATTATAATTATTTGTTACGCGGCGCTCTGGAATGCTTGATTCTGATTGGTCAGTTCAGACATTTGCATTCTTTTCAAATAATAACCGCTCCAAAGTAATAACGCATAGCCGGTGCTACTTATTTGTTTAAAATTCCTCCACGCCAACAAAGATTACCGTTTGGCATCATCTTGTGACAAACACTGGACAAGCACAATTAACAATGGAATATTTTAAATACATCTGTTGTTATATATTCATATGTAGATGATATAAATTGTCTTACTAACGTTTGAATGTTAGTCACGTGGTACTATATCGTTTCGAGGAAGGATAAAAATGTTCATTTAAAACAAATATGCCAATAAAATGTTTCAAATTCATATTCATGTCCAGTTTTTTTCCTTATGTGGCAAGTAGCCGTATAACAAGCGGGATAATGCAGAGGCAGCCGGTAGTTATCGCAGAAATAAGCCCCTTCAGCATGAAAGCTGAAAAACAAATATTAAAGGGCTGGAAAATGTAAAAGAAAAAGAGAGACTTTTAACTGTGTGTCTGCTTCAGTCCGCTCGTAGGACCCTGCACTAGACCTCAAATCTAACACACGTGGACGTCAACCCGCATTTCCATTTCATCGGGTCTCTAAAAGCATGTTTTGTAAAGCCTTTCAGTGTCAAATCCCATACTGAATCTGCTTCAACTCGATCGGCTTGTGCGTGTTTGCTCAGGTTTGATCTTCAGATGGCGCTGCATGTGTTAGAGTGAGTTTCTAGACTAACGGCCTGATATGACAGATATGATGCTGCAGTGTGTTGGTGTTTATTGTGGTCATGCCGCTGTCTCTCAGATTCGGTCGTGTTGGAGGAAGGTGGCCGTAGCAGAGCGACTGTGTCCACAGCGGAGTCTAAAGAGCTGGAGGAGTTTGAGGCCGTAGTGTCTGAACCCATCTTCATGAGCGCTGCTACACCAGCCAGCTTGCTGAGCCGAGTAAGTGAACCCACCCCTAAACATAATGAATTACAGCATGGCCATACTCCGTAAGTATATTATTGCATTAGTTACCGCATTGCCTTAGTGTTGCATTGCATTACTTTTGTGTTTATATAAATATACGCATGCATATAATAAAGAAATTTAGAGTATTTGTATGTAATATAAATTATTTTAATATAACTATATGCATAATAATAATAAATTATTATTGCCTGATATACTTGTCAGTATTGGTGGTTATAGAGTAATATTTAAGCCAGCCCAATTAATCAGCCAGTATATTTATTTTACTGGCATTGATAAACCACAGACTGATATGTGTGTCCTCTCCTCAAGTCCTCCTCGACTTCTAGTCAGGACGATGAGAAGTCGACTCTGGAGGAGGTGAGTGAGGGTGGTATTCCCATCGATCAGCCTCCACCGGCCCTCTCCACGCCGGGTCTTCAAGAGAGCATGCCGTTATCCCAGGCCACCACCCTTAGCAAATCCAGCTCGTCCCCAGAGCTGCAGACTCTCCCCGAGGCCTTCACCAAAGCTGCAGCCCAGAGCGCCGCTGGTGGAGACTCGCTCAGCTCCAGGATCCCCACGGTCCAGGCCAGCGAGAGGGAGGCCTCGGGGGAAAGCACCTGGCCGGGGGAGAGCGTGACGTCAGCCGGCCTGTCCAGCTCCAGCGCTAGCATCTCTGTCTCCTCGTCTTCCACCTCCAGGATGAGACTGGAGTTTCCCACGGCCCAGCCGGGGCCCCTGTCTCCCACCGGACACAGACCCCGAGGACACACCATCTCAGTGTCCGCGCCCTCTTCCCGCAGGGAGAGGAAGATGGACCGAGACTCGTATCACAACCGAGGAGGCCCATCCAATGCAGAGAAGAGCTCAGGACTCAGTCCCAGGTGAAGTCCAGTCTCGTATTGCACCTTCATAATATTTCTGTTTTTAAACTCATTTTAATTGGCCTTTGTGAGCAGAATCAGTCGAAATATAGGGCATTTAGTTTTTAAATGACCTTTTTCATCATCTAACTCTTAAAACAATAACTTTATCTCACTGTTGAATGTAATCTTTGAATGAAAGCAAATGTTTCCATTATTTTGTGGTGGCTAACACATTGTAAAATCACAAACAACCGTTTTAGCATTTTATTTATTAGACAAACTAGTGTTAATGGTTTGATTAAGTGTATATTTATTTAATTTAATATATTTGAACATTTAATGTTTTCTAGAGTTATGGTCTAGATTGTAGAAGTAGTGTTTATGGCAATATCCCTGTAGAAATACATTTGCATGTACATGCATTTATATAGTTATATCCTAATATTTTATATTATTCATAAACAACATTTCTCTAAAATATATACATGCATATGTTTATTTATATATATATATACACATAATAAATATACACATTACACACATAATATGTAAAGAAAAACGTTCATTTAGATTTTTTTTTTTGATGTGATTGTTTGGCAGCACTAATATATATATATATATATATATATATATACAGACACACACACACACACACACTTTGAATAAAGGCGTCTGGTAAATGTCTAAATCTAATTGGTAAAATATGATATTATTATTACTTGAAAAATACATTTTAGTATGCAATAGTAATATATTTGTCATAATTTCTTCAAGTTAAACTATTTTGACAGGTTGTGGTGAAGGTCTTTCAGTTTTGCTTTTAGTTTGAATGCATTTATAAAAGAAGCTTTTCTCAAATTAAACAATAAAAACCATATTATAGTTAGGCTATTAGTGACAAACACTGATTTTCTGCTTTTAGATGAATCCATATTGAGTAAAAATGTCTGAAATGTCCATAAATCTCCTGACGACTCAATATGGTATGGTTTAATGGTAATGGCTGACAGGAAGTGTGGCTGTGATTATGTTAACGCACCTGTAATGTCTTTGAACAGCATTCATTTGATCCCACTGCACAGAGTGCTCCATTTTCTAGGAAAAGCAAAGCATTACACGGAGAGAGTAATGATATGTCTGTAACGCCTCATTTTTTTCATTGCTGTCATCATGAAGTCATCCTGCCTCCTTCGCTCGCTCGACTCATTTTGTGAAGTGAACTCTTTCTGAGTTGAGCGCTTTCAAATTGTTGCCTTGAATTGGAATTAGGTGTTAATGACTGCCATCCGTCTTTGTGAGGTTCAGTGCTGCTGGAGTCTCACGATCGATAGACTCGCTATTTATAGACAGAAGTGCAGGAAAGCCTAGCGAGTTTCCCCTAAGTGTTTTTTTTGTCCTCCGTCACGGGCCGTATGTGTCTCGTTTAATGGGCTTCAGTCAGACACTAAGAGCCTAACTCCAAACAGTTCACAATGCCTTTTTGCAATTGCTGTTCGATTTGAAGCATGTCTGTTTTGATAAAGCCACAATTACTTTCTAGTAAGTATTGAGGGCCTCAGAAAACACTTGCTGTATGAATAGAGGCATAAAACGAGTAGTGTCTGTAGTGAGACGTCCTGGCTTCTGTTTTCCATGCGGTAAAGGCAGATGTGGACAGGAGCTGGAAGAAAGCACAGTAAAACTGTCATGAAAGTGTTTCATTATTTAACAGAAATTAAGCACTTATTCATTAAAGGAATAGTTCACCCAAAAATGAAAACCTGTGTGAATTTTTTTCATATTTTGAAGAAAGTCTGTTTTGTGTCACCGTTGACTTCTATAGTAAAAAAAAATACAATGGAAGTCAATGGTGACCAAAACAGCCTGGGTACAAACTTGCTTCAAAATATCTTTGTTTGTCTTCAGCAGAAGAAAGAAATTCATACAAATTTGGAATTACTTGAGGATGGGGAAATGATATCAGAATTTTCATTTTTGGGTGAACTTTTACTTTAAGTGTTCCTCTTTGCCATAGCTGTATTTAATACGTGTGTGTGTGTGTGAAATGAAAAGCAAAATAATTTGTTGTATACCGTAATACCAAAAAAAAAAAAAAATGAATAGAAAAAAATTGTTATAATAATGGTTGCATGAGAACAAGTCAAGTAAAATTGTCTTTGTCTCTCTGTGTATGCTAATAAAATAATTGTATAGTTCTATAATATATTCTATATTTTATTCTATATTATAATAATATTTTCTTTTAAATTATATAAAATGTTTTATGTATGATTTATATAATTAATTAATTGATTTTATATAATTAATATATAAAAAAAATATTATTTTCTTAAACCGCTGACTAGTAATAATCACTTTTGCTTACAAAAAGAACAAAAATAATACAAAAATATTTTTTTTTATAACCTTGTGTGTTTGTTTGTGTGTGTGTGTGTGTATGTGTATATATATATATATATATATTCATTATTATTTAAATTTGCATTACATTTGACTAATTTAGCAGAATATATATTATACTATAATATAGCTGTGGCAGATTTCATATGCGTCTGATCATAAATATGAAATGTAAATCTGTCTGGCATTATTATTGGGATGATTTCAGAACTTCTGATAAGTCTGTCTCGATTTGTTTTCCATTGATACTGTCAAGGCAGGATTTATGTTAAGTCTAGAGTTGTCTCCTCATTTACACAGTTGTGCTGGGCCGGATTTAATGGGTCTCCTGAGGTCTGGAGAACATTTCAGGACACATCTCCAGATCGAGTTCTTGTCCTCTCCAAACTTTTTCACCTTTAGCTTTGATAATTTCCTGTGTGATGAGGGAAGTTGCGTGTAGGCAGATGAAAGCTGTGCGGACTTTAAAAACATTAAATGTAGTGTGCACTAGGGCTGGGCGATATATATCGAATGATATATTATGCGCATCTCATCAGTAAAGCTGGTGTTGTGCCGAATTTTGACTCCGATGAATTATGACTCCGCTAGTTGAAATCAATAGTAATCCTAACCCCTCCCCCACACCTAACACTAAACCTACCAGAACTAGGGGAGTCATAATCTGGCAGGGGTCAAAATTCGGCACTACACTTGCTGCACTACACTTTACGCTTGTCTGACTCTTGCTCCTCTTTCTGTCGACAGCTTCGTTTTCCTGCAGCTCTATCACTCTCCATTCTTTGGCAATGAAGCCAACAAACCCCTCCTGCTGCCCAAATCTCAGGTGAGGAGAATATCTGTCTGCCTTCAGATCTTGTATACATTACATCTAATTTCACAACAAATCAGGAAAGGGAAAAAAAAGAAGAAGAAGAAGAATAATAATGAAAATCTATTTTTTCCATTTTAATTTATTTATATATTAGTTCTGTCAAACAATTAAAGGGTTAGTTCACCCCAAAATAAATATTTTATCATTAATTACTCACCCTCGTGTCGTTTCAAACCCACAAATATATATATATATATATATATGCGTATATATGTTATTTATGATAGTAGTATTTGTTATAATTTATGCAGATTTTTTTTTTTTTTAAACTAATAAGATCAGGGTTATCAACAGTATTAACATTAACTGTAAAATAATAGTAATATACAATCATAACACATTAATACTTATAAAGTACATCTAAATGCCTATTATTATTATTTAATATTCTTTTAATGATTTAATAATTTTTTTGTTGTTTTTTTTATAATATTCTGCAATGTTTTATAGAATTTTTTTATAAATTGCAGTACAGTCGAATGTATCTATAGCTAATACAACAGAATTACTGAAATACACAAATAAATACGTTTTTGAAAAAAAAAAAAATCAGCAAACCAACATTTCACATTTTTGTTGAAGTATTCAAATAACTATAACAACAACAAAAAGATAATAAAATTAAACTAAACTAAAAAACTTAAAAATGACCAAAACACAAAGGAAAACTGCAAATTCTAAATATATTAAAAAAACTAACAAAAATAATGGTGTATCTAGTGGCACTGAAATATCAGACTGAATTCATCAGAATTGCTTTACATTACAATGATGAGAACTTAAAGTGAAAATAATGATTTATGATTTATAGAAAAAAAAAGTAAATCAAATTTCCCCCCCAAAAAAACAAAACAAAAACTTAAAATTAAAAAATGTTTAGCCGTTATAATAGAATTAGAATTTTTCTTTGACCCAGGCCTCATGTTAATGTAGTGTGTTGTCTGGTTCAACAGCTGATCGATCGTGCCGTTAAAGTCCTGGATCAGATGCCTCCATACGACACTCATAAGATCGGCGTGGTGTTTGTCGGAGTCGGGCAGGTAGAGTCGTGTTCCTCTGTGTCAGATGATGTAGGAAGTCTGATTGATTGACGGTTGTTTATTATCAGGCCAATAACGAGGTGTCCATCCTGTCCAACGAGTACGGCTCCAACCGCTACGCTCAGTTCCTCACGGGCCTGGGGAAGCTCATACACCTGAAGGACTGCGACCCGGACCAGATCTTCCTGGGGGGACTGGATCAGTACGGAGACGACGGAGAGTTCACCTACTGCTGGCACGATGACATCATGCAAGGTCAGGGTCCTCATCAGAAGACGGTTTTAAAGAAATACTGTTGCCCATAAAAATAAAAATTATAATAGCTATCATTTTTCTAAATAACTATTATATTGTTAAATGTTACAGTTCATATTAATAGTAAGCACTTAATTATTATTAGTATTAGCAGTTAGAAGCTAACGCAGGTGTTTTGTTCCTCTGCAGCGATCTTTCATATAGCCACTCTGATGCCGAACCGCGAGAGCGACAAGGGCTGCTGCAATAAGAAACGACACATCGGGAACGACTTCGTTGTGGTGGTTTACAACGACTCCGGAGAGGAGTATAAACTTGGCACCATCAAGGTGTGTGAGAGAGTCCCGATGCTTCTCATGTCTGATTCTTTCAGAAGCGTTTGTCAATGATGATATTTTGTGTTTGTTCGTGTGTTTAGGGACAGTTCAACTTCGTGGAGGTGCTTATAAAGCCTCTGGACTACGAGAGTAACCTGGTCACGCTGCAGTGCCGGAAAGGTGACGCAAGCCGCTTTGATTCAGACGTGTGTGTGTTCAGTACGGCTGTAACTCTCCTCTTCTTTTAGATCTGGAGGGTTTGGTGGACACCAGCGTGGCGAAGATAGTTTCTGACCGCAATTTACCGCTGCTCGTGAGACAGATGGCACTCCACGCCAACGTGAGATCCCCTCTTGTGTTTTTTTTGTCTTTCATGTGGAAGCTTAATTCTGACACAGAATTTAAAAAATCATCAGTGAGTAGGTGTGTGCTCAAAATCGAGATGTTTCACCCCGAGTTCATATCTCTCAAATCCCAATTCTGAGTTTACATTTTGCATTTCTTCTTACAATTCAGTACTTTTTCCATAGGTGTAATGGTGTTTCTACTGTACAGACTGTATGTGTTATTGTCCTACACTGACCCTACACCTAAACCTACTTCCTAAAAGGAAACTATGTGCATTTTTTCACTCTGTATGATTTATAAGCTTGTTTCCTCATGGAGACCTAACAAATGTCCCCACAAGGTCAACATTTACTGGTATTCCTATCTTCGTGGGGTCCCCATAACGTGATAAATGCCAGGTGCACACACACACACTTTTTCCATTTTTTTATTCTTGGAATTCTTTAAATGCTGTAAAAAAATATATGTATAAATCTTAGTTAAGATCTTATAAGTTCTGACTTATTTCTTTGGATTTCCAGGGGCTTTTCGCTCTCACAATTCAGATTTATCCCCCTTGTAATTCAGGTTTTTTTCCCTTCTTTTAACAAAGTTTTTTGTACATCTCACAGTTCAGAATCTTTTTCTTGGAATTCTAATGGATTTTTTCCTAAGACTATCTAATACTTTTTTGTTTTGTTAATCTAAGTTTGCGTCATACAATCTTTTTGCTTTCACTTAAGTATAATGGAGTACTTTGTTAGTTATGTGGAAGGGTTGCGGAGCGAGCGCAGTGTTAAAGATTTTTTGGCCTTAACTAGAAGCTCTATTAAAGTCATAAAAGCAGAAAAGCTTGTGACGCACAGATTTCAGCACACATTGCTCTCACCCCGCTGTCTTTTTTCAGGGGTAGTTCTCTTCCCACCTGCTGTGATAAGTGGAGAGTATGTAAAAAGGTTGTTTGGTGTGAGTCACAAACCCACGCTTTCCTCAGAGACCCTCCACATCACTGCAGGCCTCCAGAAGAGAGCGGCCCACTACCTCCGGCTCCAATTAGCAACACATGCCGCAAAATGGCCGGCAGGTCAGCGGAGGATAAATGCAGGACTCGGGTTTCACCCGGGATGCAGTCTATTTTAGTGCGGATTATTAACTTCTTGTTTCCATGGTTACCAGAGCACTTTAGGAGACAGCAAGTACTTTAGTTTGGGAATTTATGTGTGATCCTGGCACCATGGTGCTATCCTAGATCAAAGTGTATTCCAGCATACAGCACTCAACTTTCACAGTCCAATCAACAACTGACTGAGAAAATCCAGTCCAATCTGTTCCTTTTGTTGTGTCATGGTTCAGAAGGTGGAAATTAACAACCGTCATTTCAAGTGATCATATTGCATTTGAACCTTTTTAACGAGAGTTTTATCTGCTTTCTTGTAGATGGCATCGCTGGTGCATCAGTGTAGAGCGAACCCATCAGACGCCTACGCTTCGAAATGGCTGGCGAGATTGAGACACATCAAGAGGATCAGGACACGGGTACTAAAACTCTAGATTTCTATATAGTTATATGTAAATTTGGGATCAACATGTTTTTCAAGACGTTGCTCATCAAGGCTGAAATTATTTGATCAAGAAGCAGTATTATTGCAATTGAAAAGAATGGTTTTCTATGTTTATGATCTTTCAAATTAGTGCTGTCGAACAATTAATTGCGATTAATCGAATCCAAAATAAAGGTTTTTTACACAGTACATGTGTGGATACTGTGTGTGTTATATATATGTATAAAAAACACATGCATGTGTATATTTAAGCAAAAATATTTGGTTCATATATTAAATAATTATTTATAATGTAAATTGTCAATATAAATATATACTAGTTATATTTTTCCAAAACGATATTGAATGTGGGAGTATTTATATATACATATTAAATATGCACAGCACACACACATATATTATGTAAACAAAAACTTTTATTTTGGATGCGATTAATCCTGATTAATTATTTAAGAGCCCTTTAAAAAATATAATTTTTGTAACAGCACTACTGTTTAAATTTTGGGGGTCACTATTTAATTTTTTTTTTTTACATTACCCCAAAATTTGGTTTGGTTATATGTCTATATATTGAATGAAATATATGTATCACATGAAGGATGTTTTCTCCTTCGACAGGCTCAGGAGGAAATTCAGTCACGCTGCACTCACGCAATCTCTCTGACCCAAAGCCACGCCCCCATGCAGAATAAACCCGCCCACCAGCCCCCAGGCTCTGCTTCAAACCCAGACGTCGGTCAGAGGAAGAGGCTGGTGTCCACCGTCGACGATTTCACAGACTTTGTCTAGCGAAAGACCAGTGATGTTTTTTTTTTTAACCGAGACCGAGTGACGCTGCGTTCCCATCAGTCCAGACAAACCAATCCACTCCTGAAGGCGGAGGGCAGTAAGGTTTGGTGTTAGTAAGATTTGATCACCTTTAAAACCACCCAACGTGCCACAGGAAGTAAGAGATCCGGGACACAGCTCCACTCAACGCTGTGACTGCATGAATGAATTTCACAAAGATGGATGTAAATGCACGCACTGTCATTATCAGCAGTCGTTTTTAGCCGTACGACTAAACTGCACACACACACACGGTTAACACACTTTCCTGTCTCTGCCCACGTTTCTTTCTCTAGGGCAAACTCATTTTCTCTGGATATGTGGAAATAGTCTATGATATTAACCGTCCAACCGTTTGGCTTGGTTCCTGTTGTTTTCTTTGTGTGTGATGGTTACTTATCGAATGAGTTTCTAGTAGAACAACAGATTCACAGAACAACAGCCAGTACGGTAAACCGCGTCAGAAGTGTGTGCATGTGTGCGCTTCGCAACCAAATAAAACACTGAAATGTGCAAATACGGCTATTGTTCAGACTCTGCTTAAACTTTTGTCATCTTTTATTGTCTAAATCTTATGTATGCTTTTGTATTTTGTAAATGAACTTTATATTGAGGAGTTGATATTGAGTTGAGATTATTTTTATTATAGCACCCTTCTACAACTCAAAACTCAACTCTGATACTTCTAGGGCTTCGCACACTTTAAATGGTTAACCCTGGCTTATTAGAGGAGAAAAAAGGCAATGTTTTCAGAATTGCAAATTTTTATTTGTTTGTATCAGGCAATTCTGTGAGAAAAAGAAAAAATGTAGATGTAAATTAACAGTTGTGAGAAAAAAGGATAGTCGATAATTATTTTTTAATTCAGTGGGAAAAAGGGGCTTCCTTTAAACGAGCAGTGTTAAATAGTAATTGTTTGCTAAGGTAAAATATTTAAAACTATATAATTGTTCGAAATTTACACAATTTTTATTAATTAAAATAAAATGATAATAATAATAATAATAAGCTGGGTTTTGATGATCGTTAAAACCATAGACTTAAAAAAAAGAAAAAAAAAAGTTTAATCCTGTCAAACGCATTATCGCGGGCTGTGGGAGGGGTTTGCAGTACCAGCGTCATTGATTGGACGAACGCAGCACGTGATCTGTTAACATAATAGGCCGATAACGGCTCTCGTGTTACGTTTAATCTACAGGCAATTTTCCTGAGTGGACTTTTCTCACCGTAAAGATAAGAAATCAGTTTCACTCTCACCATTCGACATTTTCCCCCTCAAACGAGCACTTATTGTGTTTATTTAGTGTTGTATGTTTCCATGACTGTCCACGTGAATATGAATATGTCTGTTGCCGTAGCAGTTCAGAGCGACGATAACACGGGTCGAGTGTAACATAAGCCTTTTTACAATGTGAAAAAAATTATCTTAATATGTTAGTAGTGTGCGTAAAAAAAGTAATTTTCTAAAAGTAGTTCATTTCTATAGCTAATTACATCTACCAACAGTGTAAGTAATTAATGTACCAATTGTTCCCCCTAAAAACATTGTATTGCTTATTGCTAATTACGTTATAAATCTACAAGAATAGATATAAAACTGGTAAAAATAAAATAAATGCTCAAATTATCCTTGAACTGATCAAAGTATTTAAAGAGAGGTTATATCAAACCATACAGGTTACGATTCAATATTAATTTCTTATTTTAAATCCACTGTTGTTTTATATATAATTGTTCTGTAGTATATTTAATGCATTTACATCAGAAGTAACACTAAGAGCAATCCCTTATTTTGCTTTTTCAAGGTAAAAGTAAATTACTGTAACCAATTAAATAAGCATGCATTACACTCAACTCTTCTGATAATTTCAGCAAGTCAAAAGCTAGTGTGGGGTGGATAGGAGCTATAGTTGTGATTTGAACGACGAGAGAATGGTGAATCAATATCTTGATTTGAAGCCCCTCAGGAACCACAGATGCTCAGCTGTCAGACTCTTTATTTGACTTTGTCAAGTGCAAAAGCATGTAAAGCGAAGTGCTACAACGTTACAAATACAACAGCACAATACAACACAAAATGTCAAACCTGCAATCAACACATTACTGTACCTTCAGCATTTAATACAAAAAAATTAAGACTTTACAATATTGCATGCAAGTATGTTTTGGCACTTGTGACTGGTTTGAAATGGCAGAAATGATTTTTTTTCCTGACAAAAACAGAAATATTATTTTTGCGGCAGTGCTATGCTGTAAAGAACTACTAAAAAGCCATTGTATTTTAAATGACTGCTTGTGCCGTGTGTAGTTCTGTTGCAAATAGCAACGCTTTCATATAGATGTCTTTTGCTTTGGCCAGTGCCAGGGAGAAATGAAATATGCAGCAAAGCATTTGTGTGAAATGATTGTGCATCCTGCAATCCATTTTGTGTTCTGACATTTCTGCTCAGTGCGGTTAAAGGCAAACGAGATTAAAACAATGCAATCAAACTCGAATACAATATTTACATCAGGGCACACCAATATGTACACATAAACATGACCTTTCTAAACTTCATCTGGAATGGCCTGAATAAGAACGTTACTGTAGTGGAAGTGACCTTTGACAGAATCAAAACTCCCTGTAGTGGATATTTTCGAGTGCTTAAGCATAAGCTAATCATCAAATCACTCTTCAACTACTCTTAATTTCACTAAATGAGACCTTGATACATGTATTGATTAAAGCGGAAAACAACAAACAAACAAAAAAAAATAAAATCCTGGTTTGGGTTTTTAAAAAAAGGGTCCCTGAGCATCAATCACGGTAAACAACAATTTAGTACTTCACAAGAGACATAAAATCAACACATTGTTGAAACAAATACATGAAAACTAATGGTAATTAATATCCTGATGCAGCCTGTGTATAATACTCAAAGAGAATAGTTCTGGAAAGTTGTATGTGAAGAAATATTACATACTAGTTTAAATATGGCAAAGCACTAAAGCTTGACATTGAAATAAAGTGCTAAGTTCAAAAGAAACTTAAGTTAATGTCTTGTTACTTGAATAGCAAGCTTTGGCAAATTTATACGGAGAGTAATGCTGTTGTAACTATCTCTTATATTCGTACCAAGCTTATTTTATTTTTTCTGCAAAACATTTTCCATAACACATTCAAATGAAATCACACCGATGCCATCACAATCATTCATATTATTACATCAATACAAAGTGCTCTTTAAATTAGATTCAAAACATAGAAGGCAGCAACAAACATACTTCCATTTATCAAAAGCTGGTTTTTCATTCATTAACAAACTACTTAATAACAACTACTTAACAATGATAATGCTTTATGGAACATCGCTTTTACCTGCTGGACTAACAAATCCCCATACAGAGAATTCTGGGAGTTGTGCTTGAATGAGGGACATACCTTTATCTTAATTCTGTCTCAACTTTTTCCTTTCTTCATCTAACATTTCATGTCCTGCTATTAGGCTATCCAAAACTTTTAGTCTCCCTTTGAATCCACGCTCTCTGACATGCTCTACCTTCTCTCAGTTTTCCTTCTAATTTCATCTAATCTTACTTGCCCTCTGGTACATTTTCGCTCGGAGAAACCTCTGAATGGAGCCGACATGCAATTATGTCAGAGAAATATATTTGAAATCCTGAGGATTACTAGTTGTTTAGCACCCTGATGGCCTTTTCAGAAGTATGTTAGTGTGAGTGTATAAGTGTAGGTGGGTAAATTGTACAGGTTCATATATTTTCTTGTATCTATTTTTCGCAACATGCCATTGTATTAACAAGCATGAATTATGCATAAGTACCTGGAAGCATAGCTCTTTATTTATGTAATGGCATTAAATATGTACCTGTAATCTGGGTGTGTTTTATGTTTGTGTGTGTGCGCGAGTTTGTCAGTGTGAGCCCTTTTTGAATAAGCTGTGCCTATTCTGCATCAATGGGCGATACATATACCCATGATCTTAAGATAGCTTCCTTTAACGACAAAAAAAAATGTTTCATCAAACATAACTAAAAACATTGTACGACAAATACCATCACGCTTTAGCCATCCTGTATCAACAGGCGTGCTGTTGTAGTCCTTCATTGTCTCTTTCAAGAGTCTGTTTTGTTTGTTGCGACAGCACAAGGTGTGCTCTTGTCGGGTTTAGCCCAGTTGACCACCAGGGTCAAGAGGCTGAACATGAGGTCACTGCAAGTGGGGAAGGAAAAGGGCAACTTGCATCAACTGGAATTTCTTGAGGATTGTAGAAACCAGGGTGACCTGCACCCAGTTTCCATCTTGAGACTTTTAGTAAGGCGTTATAAATCAAAAGACTTGTAAGTTGGAACTTAAAGCTATGGTGTATTATTTGGTTTTAAGCAACTAGTATTGCTTTCACTCTTCTTGAGGGCCTGGTTACAAAACCTGCTGTCACCAGGTCCTCTATTCTTCATGAAAAGCTGTAACCCTTGAGCTTCAACATTCCTTGAGTTCCTAAGCCTTACAGCTTAATTCCAAATTCCTGCCTGTACTTGTATACTGACTGGTGGAACCTTGGGATCTCAAGGTTTGGGGTGTCCTGAGATAGGTCTGTCTGTGTTGGGGTGCACCTTATTTTTAAGTGGTGGAGGTTTGTGCTTGCGTTTGCGGGTGGGATTTGTAGTAGTGTGTGCAGGGTGCCGGAATACGCTGGAGGGAAGGTTTTCGCTGTTGGTTGGAGAAATCCACTCATGGGAGCGGGGAATAGGTACAGGGGTAGTTATGGCAGAAACATTTGAAGAAGCAGAAGGTGGAGTGGGAACAGGGGTAGAGACGGGTTTGTTGGCACAGCCAGCAACCTCAGATTCCCTTTGGAAATTTGGGTCCACCTTGTTGAAGGTTCCTTTTATTTTATGAGAAGACTTGTCAGCCTTTTGGCCTTTAGGTTGACTACTGTCCCCCTCAGGTGGGCTTGCTTTCTCCACCTTGCAATGGTCTTTCTCAGATTTGTCAACATTTGCCACCACTGTACTAGGGGTTTCTTCAGTCGTTTGAAGACTATCTGTCCTGTGGGGACTCAAGTCCACCTTATTTAGGCTTGTGGGAAGTGCACTTGTGATTTGTGAGAACTTATGTGATTTCCTTGACCTTCGATCCCTCTTGTGAGGATTTCTCTCAGATGCAGGTGCACTTATTACAGTTCTAGGTGGAGATAAGCTACTCTCTGCCACCTGTGTACTCCTGTCTGTCCCCTTGTATCTATGTCTCTTCTGTCCTGCAGACTCCAGACTTCTGTGGCGGCGTACCCCTCTGCCCCGTCCTCTGCTCTTCCTCAGCAGTCTCTCCAGGTGGCACTCTGTTCGATATAGTTCCTCTGTGGCATGGGTTACCCGGTCCAGCTGCAGAAGCAAAGCATCGAATGCTGGGAGGATTCTGCGGAGTGTTGCCTCCATCTCAGCTCTCTCTTTCCAGCCTTGGCCTCCAACTATTACCCCAAGACCTAAGGTGAGGCCTAGTCCCAGACCCGGGGCTTCAGCCAAACTGCAAGGGCTGCTGGATGTGGGGCGCCAAGAGGCCTCAGATCCTCCGTCAACACTGTCGGGAGTTGGGGGAGCCTCAGGAGTGTCCAGGGGAGGAAGACACAAGGATTTGCAGTCACTAGTTGAAGAGGAACGTGAAGGAGGGAGCTCCATACCCTCGAACCGCACCTTGTGCCGGAACTGTCAAAGAAGAAAAGGATAATGGGTCAAGAGAAGGTTGTGGTAATTTTTAAGTGCAATGGCATGTAATGAAGGTTTAATCTGGAGGACTTGCTTCGATACTCCAGCATGTTGAATCACAAGTAGTTATTTATCCAAAGCAGCTTTACTTTTATAAAGGAAATCAGTGGAGCAACATGGGGTAAGGTGCCCAATGGTAACAGCTTGTTTTTTGGAGTGTTTGACCAGCAACCATTTACTTGACCTAAGATTTAGCCACAGCCTCTGTAAATTACTTTGGATTACAATCATCTATTAATCTACTATCAATCTAGAGGAGGGAAATGGGATTAGTGGATTATTTAGATATTCAAAAACAGTGAATAAACAATAGGTCCTCTGGTAAAATTATTCATTTGTGATGCAGAGTTCATAAATATATCAGATACGTGCAATAAAATCTAATTCTTGGCATGCTGTGTTTGATGCACCATACATAAAAGGGCAGGGAATCTTATGAATATAGTATAGTACACAGACCTCTTTAGCGCGGCTTAGCCCCATCCACATTTTGAGGCGTCGCAGGAACAGCTCCACCATTTCATAGTCCTGCAGGTCAACGGCTGGACGGTACAGTTCTGCCCTTGCCCGACGATAGTTCCTTAACAACGCCGAAATCAAAAGCCACAGCAAAACAAGTCGGAGAAGAGTGAAGCTAATGTAGAAGATGAAACATGAAGCAGAACATGGGGAGGAGCCACTGTCCGGTCGCCATGACAACAGTCCACGCCCTTTAGAGCCTAGTAACTTCAGGCAAGTAGAGGTAACAGTTCCATAGCCCTCCATGACAGAGTGGAATATCTAGAGAGGGGGGCGAAAAAGATAGCACTTGTCTTAATATTTAGTAAACCTTTTTATAATTACTGTTCTAGACTGAATCCAGAAAATAAACATTAAAGATATAAGAACGGACTGCTTTTAAGAGATATAAAATGTTCACTAATGGCTCATAATTGACCCATTTAATATTCTAGTTGAGTGAGGGAGAATTTAAGAGTCTCTTGCATCCGCTTCACCATTGTGTCAATGGTTTTTTGCACTTTCTTTATGTAAACAGCCTAGAAATTCTTGGAATTTTTAATTTAATAATTCAGGAGGAAGGAAGTGTGGAGGTTTCAGAGCCAAACTCAAATATGCAAATAAGCACACTGGCACAGACAACTGAACCCCTCGTATGGTTACCAGTGTACTGTTAAGAAGTAGCTAGGGCACTGTTAAAAAGCCCACCCCCAAATACTATAATATTGTGGTCTATGGGATTTTGCACCTGCTTTAAAAATTAAAAGCACATCTCTCCATAACAAGCCACATTATCTGACAGCAAATAGTGTGGAAGAAGCTATGCCCTGATGTTTAATACATTAGATTTGTGTGTTTGCTCAAATCTCTCTGTGTGAGTAACAGCAATAGTGAAGCTTGGCTTAACAAACAACTAATATCAATAACAATTTAATGCAGCTAGGTAAAGCAGCATGCCAACTTTTTCTTCCCTATGTAGGAAATTTGTAATTCAAGGTTCTCATGAACATTCAGTTCAGATAAATTATAGGCTGACGTCATGGAGAGGTGCTGTTTTTATGAACTCATGTCCTTTATGCATCTGATAAATGTCTTTAATTATACTCATTTCCTCTGCATTAATAGGACATTTGTTGATGTGCGTAGTTCACTGGTATAATCACGACAAAATGCATTATTCACTTTTCTGGGAAAAAAACAGGTTTGTTTACCAAGGAACCTTAAGTCCATGTGGTTTAAATACTTTTTGCAGATGGTGTGCATCAGTGTGTGTGTGTGTACTAACCAGGTGTCCGGTGTGTGAGTATGCCAACAGGAACACAAGTAGAGTGACTGCAACTGTCAGCAGCTCCCAGAAAGATCTCCTTAGCGTTCTCCCGAAAACCCCCCATTCTCTCATGAAACGCAGCTGGTGTGATGCCTAAAAAGAGAGAAATTATGTGTAATAAATAATGCCTTGCCAATGTGTATTTTCATGTCATTAATTATTGCAGAATTATTGAAGATTTTTTGACTGTACTAAAGCATAAAAATACTAGAGCTGAGGAAATAAATCAACGTGAATCAAGATGATTTTCAAAATGCATTGCAATTCTAAGCTAATTCTAAGTTTTTAACAGCAGATGGCACTGCATGCTTTAGAAACATTTGTTCTGTCGGCACATATAGCATGTTTCGTAGTGACCCGGCTCATGGTCTCCCTCTTATCACCCAAAAGACTTCTTGTCTATACAAGGCATAAAAGCTTAAAGAAATCTTTAAAAAACATCCATTCTCTGTTTGCTTCTTGTTCCTTTATACACACTTGATCCTAAAATAATCATTCATAAAGTTTGAAGCGAATTACAAGGGTTTTTACAGTGGGTTGCGTTTACACTAATGTTGTATTCTGAGCTGATGTGTAATTTCATGCCTCTTCACCAAAATGTTCATTTTTTAAATTATAATGTAAATCACTGACTTCCGGCAACGGTCGTATGTACGTCAAAGTTCCGGCTTCTTGGCTGACCTCTGACTCTACATATGATGCAGCTTATGTCATACGTCCAAAGCTATAATTTTTACGTTGTATTTAAAAAAAAAAAATTGTTTTGTTACAAAAACCCATCAATCTAAAATTCCCATTTGCTCACCTTGAGAACAAGTAGAAAGAGCAGAGTCGCGCTGAGCTGGGTCAGAACCTGGTTCTGCTGAGCCAGAGGAAAGAAGTTTGTAAAAGTATCCCGTTGTTGAAGAAATGACCTCCACTGGTGGGCGGACAGTACAGAGCGGCTCAGATGCAGCGAGGCGATGCAGATTGCCAACAACAGACTGCAAACACTTGCTACGTTCCACAAACGCAGGAAATAGCCACGCCCTTGTTTCCAAGCAATCACGCCCTCACGGGCAGAGAAATAGACCACGAAGGCCACCAGGAGGAGCTGTGAGAGAAAGGGAGAACTTAATGAACCTCTGCCTTTGTTTAAACAGCAAACAATGACTGATAATAGGATCAGCTTTCAAAAGCTTTTTGTGATTGGCCAACATTACCGTGAGGAACAGCGGCAGGTCCATGCCATGACTGAGCGTGTGGAGGCTGCAGGTTTTGAGGTCCAGGCTCAACTGAGCACGCTCAGATACAGGAAACTCCAGCAGAAACGTGAAGACAGCCAACAGATCAGTGTTGATGTTATAGAGGGGAAACTCCACGAATAGAGCCCTGGTCCTGAACACAAACACAAAACATCATCAGACTACTGGAAAATAAAATATTGTATTTATATTTGTGCCATGCAATATAATAATTAAGAAATCAATAATAAAAAAAACAATGAATATAATATAACATGCTTTACATAAAATAAATTTGTGATCAATCAAAATGTTTTTCAATTTATTGCCAAAAACAAACATATATATATATATATATATATATATAAATCTTTAAATAAAGCAATGAATTACCTAACCAAGCATCTAATGTAATGTGATATAAAAATTATTACGATATACATTTTAAAATCTATTATAATATTTTGCTTATTAATCTGGTAAGCAATATTTTGTTTTATTAAAAAAAATATGAAAATATGAAATCTGGTAATCTAGCAATGATTAAAAACAATTCTCATTAGCTAATCATTTTGTCACTGATAAGTGGTAATACATTTTAGCTCAGTTTTAAGAAGCCAACTGTTATACATTTTCCATATTTATACACCTTATGTCTAAGGAAATTGATTTGATCAATTTTCTTGAAGATCTCTTGTGTAGTGCAAATGAGTGTGCAATAAATAGTCAATACAAAACAACTTTCCCTCCAAAACAACTTCCTCCTTCTCCAGTCTTTTTTTGAGCATCTACTTACTGACTGATTACTATGTATTGGCTGTATACCTCAGTGTGTGTGTGTATACTCACAGCGGGTCGAGCCACTGGTGTGTGTTGAGATGTTTGATCAGAGCTCTGGAGTCCTGCGTGGTCCTGCCGAGATCCTGCACGAATCCAGCGCTGCTGTAGACAGACACCTGCCCCCAGTGCCACACACTGCACACACATCAAACCTGCTTGAGAATCTCACACACATGTGGACAGACTCCAGAGGGTAGGAGAACACAAACACAACCTCTGAACCATATACAGATCTGTACCGACTGATCCAGGAGCCTGACGGCCTCTAGTTTATTTGACCCTTGTATTCCAGAACAAAAAAAAAAACACAAGAGGTGACATGGAAAAGCAAAGCTTCTTTAATCTTGTAGATTAAACTGCCTTGCCAAACGAAGTACACCATTTCCACTAACAACTGACATTTCACTCTCCTGTGTAAAGAATCATGGGATTTTCAGACAACAGATGCATCATGTGACTCTCACCCGCTGCTCTGAGCTGTACTGATACTCCAGTTCTGCACCAAGTCTGAGGCTGACTCCGCCCACCCGGCCGGGACACACCCGAACCACGAGGCTGCTGGAAAATAACCAGTGACGGGGCATTCTGGAAGACAGCAAGAAAGATGGAGGTCAAAGTTCATGAATAATTCCTGCTTTTATTATTTGTTTCCCAAGAATGTGTCCGTTTTGGGAAGGTCACTTTGGAAATGTTACAGATTACAAGATACCCTACTTAAAATGTAACAAGTATTTTGAAACATTAATATTTACATTACAATAAGCCATCTGTAACATCCGTGGGTTATTCTATGTTTCATGTTTTGTCATGTTTTGTTTATGCTCCCCATGTGCTCTGTGTATCCA
>JAUMHI010000033.1:20827213-20846863 GCA_032359435.1 Enteromius unitaeniatus
GGTGAACTAACCTTATTAGTGATCTTATTATCCATGATCTCATGGGCCTAGTCTATGCTTTAACATATTAACGTACAAAAAAACTGCGTTTAGGAGGATAATTGCTAAGATAATGCTCAAGAACAATGAGTGAGCAGTTTATTCAGTCGCAACACGAGCCTGAAACTGTTCTATGCAGGAATTTACCTGCTGCTTTGTTTTATGTGTATTATCGGGTATGGGGGTCACCACACAATAACTTTATGCTAAGCTATAACTAGTTAGTTTACCCCTTCACAACTTAAGTAAATAATTAGTGAACCGCAGAGGCATAATATGCAGGGTTTGCAGGGTGTATATGGGCCCAGGCAGATTGGGGAGTGATTGATACGTGTCGTGCACATATCGTTCAAAAGTCAAATGTAAAATATTATAATAAATGCATTTGATTGGTAAATCAAACTGAGACTGTACGCTTAAATCGCAAATGGTATTGCATGAAATTTAAGGGAAGCTTGATGCTTGAAGCGTGATGGCTTTGGAGGATCGGCCGCAGCGGCGTGCCAGTTAATCTACCCCACAGCCAATCACGGGCCCCCTCCTTGCTCAGGCCCCGGGGCTTAAGCCCTGCCTAGCCCTGTGGTTAATGCAGTCTTGCAGTCAATGGCCTTTTTGGCCATTAATTCTCAGTGAGGCAGAATGATTGGATGGTTTCTTTCAGTTTAAGTGGACGTTCAGACCTTCCTAAGCTGCTGAAGATCTGTAAAAACATCTGCATCTCACCTGCTCCGTAGGCCCAGCCGGTCTTGACCTGGATCTCATACTTGTACAGGCCGTCCTTCCCACACAGTGGCACCACAGAGGCCCGTCTCAGGTCCATCTGATCCAGCTTGCGCATTATAGCTCCGGCCACGGCGTAACACAGCAGTCCCATCACACACACCAACACCACCACCAGACTACGAGTCACCGGACGCTCCTGACAGAGACCACACACATGACACTGATTATGTGTATTTAGTGTATTTTAAACTATTTTAAAGAATCATTGCTACTATGTCTGTACAGAATTAAAGCTAAACCAATTATTATCAGTATTATGAAAAAGCAAATGTGAGTTGAGCTGCTCACAGGGATGATAAAGGAGACGGAGTCTGCGGGAACGAAGAGGCTGGCGGCGAAAGCGGTCAGGTGATGTGTTCGACACACGGCTCGGCCCACACTGGTCTCGGGGAGCGGGTCCATGCCATCCGTCTGCCACTGATTGGTGCTCTCACTAAAATACTGACACAGAGAGGTGAAGACGGCCACCTCCAGCCGGATCAGATCCGGGTCGCCAGTGTCGCAGCCCACCGTCACGTTTATGAAGTGATCGTGCGTGGTGTCATAGGACCTAAGAGAGAACAGGTATAAGACATTAGAAGAAAGGGCTCAGCTATGTCTATTAGTGTGCCCGCTTTTATTTCATTGGCTGAAAATCAAAAACATAATTGACAAAATGAATAATTTAGAGTTTTCTATCGGACAGGAGGAGCCGCTCTCATCTTCACTGCTTATATTGATGAAGGAGTCAGGCTCTTCTGTGGAGGCTGATTTTAACAAACAAAAGAGCGGAAGAGCCACTTCCAAAAGCTTCATTTATTATAGATGAATGGCCTAACATCAACAAGCACTTATTATACAGCAGTGAGAAACATTAACAAAAACGTTAGTCAGAGCCGTACTTTGGAGACAGGAAGAAAGTATAGAGTCGGTGGTCCAGGTCCCGCCCCCGCGTCATATTGAGCGTGATGCGTTTCCTGTCAGTGCTGTTGTATTCATTGGGCCATTCGGAGGTGTGCAGATAAGCAGTGATGAATGGATCCAATTCCCACTTCTCTGGAGAGTCTAAGTATGAAGTGACGAAAAGAAATAGGTGTTAAGAGATCACAAACAAGAAAAACAAGAAACACTCAAAAGGAGGAAAATATTTATTAATCATAAAATATGCTATTTTCACTCCAATGGGGAGAAATAAAACTGAATGACAATACATAACTATTAGATGACTAGTTGGTTTGTTTGGCTAAGCTTTAATAAAGTTGGAGGGTTTTCTGAACTAAAACATGAATGAAAATTAATATAGTTATATTTAGCCTTCAGAGTAGATCATATAAAAATTAAGTGAAAATTAATACAAGTGAAACACTAAAGTTAATAAACTGAAAAAAAAATCAAGCTAAACAGAACTATTTCTAAAAACAAAGTACTAACAAAAAAGCATATAGCAAATTTACTAAAACAAAGTATAATTAAATAAAAAAAATAAAAGCTCATTTAAAATAAGAAAAACAACTAGTCTTTTATTAATCAAATATTGTGTGTTTATTGATTTATTTACTATTGGATAAATAAATCATGGATAAATCATCTTATAATGAAATACTATTTTTAAATAATAAGTTACTTATACATTTACAAAGCAATATTTAAAGACAATTTTTGAACACCCTTTTTAAGTACAATGACCATATTTAAGGCAATTATTTAATTTCAGAAACAACACATTACCTTTATAATAAGTCACCTGCGATTTTTTTCCCCATACAGTATAAATGTTTTTGCCACAGTTAATTATTGTTTTTGAAAGCGTTTCTTGCTCTTAGTGGCTCCCCCTTGTGTTGGGCGTCTTACCGTTTAGAACGGTGAAGTTGAGCTGGACGTAGACCCCCGCCTGTCTGTTGGTGTTCCTCGTGCTCACCCTCACCACGATCGAGCTGCAGTGGCTGATGTTCTCGGCTCCCGCTGGTGGCAGGATGGCCTCCGGTGCATTTCCGTCCAGCCCAGCCACGCTCCCATTATTAACAGCAACAGTTATGGCATGGCTGTCGTCCAGGTCCGAGATGGGAATCTGAGTGCCGTTCACTGTGCGAAACTCCATGGATGCCACCTCCGTGGACACTGTATAATTGGCCACGTAGTTGAACGGAAATGGATTGGGCTCCACTTGGAAGAGCAGCTGCACGATACCGTCCTCGTTGCTGGGTTCCAGAGCGCCCCCTGCTGCCCGTCCCAGACTGCTGTTGAAAGCTCGCGGGATGGAGAAACGCCGGCACTCTTGCGCGTCGCTCTCACTGTAGCACAGCAGGCTCTGCGGGTCGGCCCGCTTCCCAGCGGCGGCGATCTCTGCCCCGCGAAGGATCAGAGGTTCCTCGTTCAAGACCCGGCCCAGCATGAGGATTCGCATGAGTACGGAGGACAGGGTGTAGGCTTTGGCGGCCACCCGAAGTGGGTGATGCTGCTGCTCCTCTAAGTCGTGGTCCTCAGCCTCCGGAGGAGGAGAAGAGGCAGCTTGGCTCACCTGCTGGATAAGGTCACCTGAGGGAAGAGACAGTGTGGTCTGATTACTGACCGGATCAAAAACCAGCAAGAACAGGATCAAAGGCTCCATGAAAGACCAAAAAAAGAGTGATATAAGTGTTAAAAGACTAGATTAGAAGATCAGAATCAGATTTAATGTTCAAAAAACAAACAAACAGTTATACAATATGTTGAGAAATCAGTTGAATTAATTGTAATTAATCATATAAACAAAATGATAAATCAAATAAAGATAAATAAAATGTTTATATCTTTTATGATTAAAAATGAAAAATACTCTTTCAGAAAAACAGAAATATGAACATCATTTAATCAGAAAGTTAATAAAAAAATAATAAATAATTAAATACAGGTTAGGGGTATTTTAATGAGAAATATTTGATTGTATTTTCTTTAGAATTAATTAAACGGAATTATTTGACAGCAATTTTTAACGTAGATTAAGTTTAGATAAAATTTAGTCAAAAAAGAGAAACACAAAAACATATACAATGTTGAAACAAGTGAACAATAACAGCTTCTGCCTCTGTTTGTTTGTGACTGTGTTATAACATAGCCATGAAATCTATGATTGTGTTTGCTGTCTCACTGGAGTCTGAGTGTGTGTGTGTGTGTGTTACCCATGATATTAAGGATGTTGTCTGCTATCTCGGTCGGGGTGACTGTGCCCTGTTTGGTGTCTGTCTGCAGGATCTCTAACATCGACTCCAGTTTGTCCAGGGTGCTGTTCTGACACTCTTCACACACAAACTCTCGACTCACAGCCTGCAAATAAACACACACAAGACGGCTCTTTTTAACTTCTTTACTGTGACGGGTCATGTGTCACATGTCTTTTAAAGTGCTTCAGGACTTTGTGCGAGAGAGTGTCGCCTCACCGTGCACTGCGCGAGTGCTGCGGATGTCTGTTTGATGTCACTGACGGTGGTGAGTTCCAGTGACGTTAGCGCTCTGGTGATGTTTCCTCTGACGCTTACACGATACTGACGCTCAGACTCAGACACCCGCTCACGTCTGCGGGAGACACCCTGCTCATACTGACACACAGAAACACACAGACATTGAGCAGACGGAGACAGACAGACAGACAAATGGAGACATACAGACAGAAGGACAGACAGATAGGTGGATGGAGGGTGTCACCTCATTGAGGACGGTAATGAGGGCGAGTGAGAGCTCTCGTACTCTCTGCGAGTCTCCCTGGCGGAGTAGCTCTCTGAGGGTGGAGTCGGTCAGATTGCTGAGCCAGTGAGGGACACTGCTGAAGCCGCCAGGAAGCACCGGCAGCACCACCTCCATCGACCTGACACACATCACAAACCATTCACAGCGCTGCCAGCAAAAAACTGAACATGGGATGTCTTCCAGCCAAACTGTGACTTACTTGTTGCGGGCCATGACTGTCGCCCCCTGGTGGTCCTCCACCATGACAATGGCAGTCACCTGGTACTGGGCTGAGCTGAAACCGGGCGGTAGAAATGCAGAATGTTCTGGACTCGTGCCTTTATACACACAGAACTCCTCACAGTACAGCTCGGAGCAGCGCACCGCCAGCAGACTGTACACCAGCGGAGACTCTGCCTCATCCATATCAGTGTAGCCTGAAAACCATACGTGACCAAAAATGTAAATCACTGTATTTTTCAAAACTATACAAGTTTACCGTAAAACTGGAATGAAACATAACAAACAAATATATATATTTTTTAATGCATTATCAGGTTCATGCACTGATTGAGAGAGGAAATACTGCAGTAGGTTGACTTGGAATTTTTGTTTTATTTTAACGTAGCTTCATTTCACACTCCTATATAATAAACTAAAATAGTTAGAGTAAATAGTTATTCAAATTTGGCATGCTGTCTGAGAAAAGGGTTCTGATCTCAGAATTTTTTAGCATGAACCCAGAGTACCTCCCTTAAAGGTTAGGATAAGACGACAAGTGAGGAAATAGCTTGATTACCTGAATGTGCTCCCCCAAACTTTGTTAATGAAACACATTTTAGGACCAGTGGTGGTGCTTAAGATATTGTTTGTCATTTAATGTTTCTATAAAAAGGCGGATAAAATGAGCTCCAGCCAATGAGATTGCCATTTGCGAATTAGTCCCGCCCACTACCAGAGTTCTTAAAAGCTGAACTTCAATGGAACTCTGTTATTGTAACAGGAAAATGCAATAAAGAATACCGTTGACGATACCGTCAATTCAGCATGTCACCTAAGACTCTCTCTTTGCGTTTACATGTGTGAGACAAAACGCTGGTGAGTTGTGCGTCTTTATAGTTGACACTACGTCCTTCTGGGCGCCTACATGCAGTCCTTCTCCAGTCTTACCTGAGCAGTTAAAGTGCACTCTCTCCAGCAGTGTGTGCACCTGAGGCCTGTCCCCGTCCGCCCATAGAGAACACGTCCCGCCGGCCGGTGGCAGGTTGGGGTGGAGCTCAATATAGGCCACGCCCTCGCGGTCCATGCTGTCATCAGTCACATGAAGGCTGAATATGTAGGAGTTTCCGTCACGCAGGATGCCTTGTCGCAGGACCAGGTTCATGCTGTCGCTGCCTGTGGTGGTGGTGTTCAGATCCAGCACCAGCGTCTCGTTCCCTCCGGTCATCGCCGTCCACCGCTAACAATAACAGACACAATATCCATTGCATGTTCACACTAATATAGACTAAATTAAATGTTTAAATATATCACGTTAAAATGAGCAGTTTCTTTTTGTTTATTATTAGTGAAATATTACATTTGTAACATGATTAATCACATCCAAAATAAAGTTTTTGTTTACATAATATATAACTATATATATATTTATTTATAACAGAGCAAAAACAGACGTCACCGGCAGACAAGGATGGAGGAGGCAGAGACAAGGAAACAGACAAGGAAACACGGAAAAACAGGAACACGGATTGGCAAAACAACAGGGGTTGACAGTGCTAATGGACCGTGGAGACAAACAAACACATCCGGGTTTTATACAAGTGAAAGTAGGTCACGGGGCGGAGCAAACAATCATATAAAGACATTTGAATTAATAGTACGTAATTCGTTTTAGATTAATAACTGCACGTCATACATTATATCATTATTTAAAGGTCTATGTATTTTTTGTATTTTCATTCTAAAATATTAATATTTTGTTATTAATAATATTAAATTATTCTAAAAAAACTTTCATGAGCTCCAAGCAGTTTTTTCAGTAACCTTGTAGTGACCTCCATCACCATCAATCCGAATCTTTACTCATGTCAGACCTGAATGTTTGAAGCACTAGATAAGTGTCCCTGACTTGTACCCTAATATTTACGGGCTCATGGGAACCAGACAAGGAGTGTTTTCGCTCGTTCACCAAGTAAACGTCTGTGCGTGTTTAACGAGGTGGTTAACGGCTAATGCAGTGGAACACATCATATCATAATGATGACATCATCCCGTACGCCCACTCGGGTCTCCCCCCCTCTCCAGTACCCAGAACCATAACATCACTCGAGTCTCAGTCTAAACATTTTGAGAAAGCAGGTCGGAAAAAAGCAAGAGGAATGCCTGCAAAAAAGAGAATGACATCATGCCGCTATCTCTCCATGCTCAGCGCTCTTTGTTAAATTATGACTGCATTTTTCCTCTAATAAATAAGGCATGAGTGACTCACAAAATCCAAATATGTCATTCCCAACATTTAGATACAGTGTTAATGCTAGGGACAAATAATATCATGCTTTCTGTGCTTTTTGTAAAGCTAAAAGATTAAGAAATTAAGATGCTGTGCCGTTTCATATTTGATTCCATGATGTCTATTTGAGTATCCTGACCCACCCAAAACTGCAGGGAGTATTTGTGAAATCCTGCGCGAAAAGTAACTATGTTGGCAGCAGTGGTTTAATAGGAACCCTGAGATTGATGACAGTGCTTGTTCTCACCCCTCTGTGTGAGCTGTGACAGTTATTGCAGGTGCCAGCCAGGTACACATAAGAGCTCTGACTGATCTCGTAGCGAGACTGAGCTTTGCACGACACGCAGTTCAGCGACACCATCGGGATGCGACCGCTCTGCACACACACCTGTGACAAGGAGAAGAAACAGACCAACAAACTTTGAAGGGATAGTTCACCCAATTTAAATGCAGTCAATAATTACTCACCCTCATGTCATTCCTAACCCACTAGACTCTCATTCATTTTCGGAGTACAAATTAATATATTGTTGCTGAAATCCGAGAGCTTTCTGACAGCATATGTCTACAAATTTGAATTCAGTTTTAGTTAGTCTTTTGACTAAAATGCCATTTAGTTTTAGTCGTCTGAATGGTTTTTAGTTTTAGTCTAGTTTTAGTCAACTAAATGTTAACTAACTCCATAGTAAGCATTTCTCTAAAATTTCCAAACTCGTTTTATAGGTTAGACATTAAGTGCCATTATGTTAAAAATAAATAAAACTTCTCATGAAGTAAACATGGTCTTCTTTTCAAGGAAATACCAATGGTAATATAGGCTAATTATGCACTCTTTATAACATATTGTTTACAATATTATTCGTTCTTTCAAGCAGACATATTTATTTCTATAAAAAACAAATTGGTTAATCTTTAGGATTGCTAAGCACTAAGTGATTCAGTCAGGATTCAGCTTGATTAACATCAGTGATTCAGACAATACCAACTAAATTAGGCCCTTTAAATGAATGCACAGATGCAATGTACTGAGACATGTTCTTACTACTGTTTACATTCACTTTTACATAGACATAGACATACTCGACTATTTTATAGTGAATGCACGTCAAAACCGTCAATTAGACATCATTTTGGGTGCAATTCTTTGCCTTGGACCTGGTAGTTGTGTTGCTGTCTATGGAGGGTCAGAGAGCTCTCAAATTTCATAAAAAATATCTTAATTTGTGTTCCAACGATTAACAAAGGCCTTGCGGGTTCGTAGTTAATGACAACATTTTTACTTTTGGGTGTGCTATCCCTTTAAGTTATGCAGTAATATTGTCTGTTCACCATGGAAACTGACATGGCGATTGGTGAAAACTGATTCATTTGAAATATCTCTCATTCATTGATTCAAATATTAACAGTGTTAGTGCTGAAACTGGCAGGAATAATGAATTTATGAAGAAATAAAAGAATTGTGGGGATTAATAGACATCACAAATTGGTTTCATGACAGTCCCCAAAGCAATCAGACCTTCAAAGTTAAATCTCATTAAATATTCCCTTTAGCATCCATCAACGCAGTGAATGAAATGAGTTTCATATACATTCTCATTCAAAACTCACGTATCGTATCAGGCTTTCACATACAGCTTATATTGTGAAGATCAGAATGTAAATTGTGTTTTGCATTACGTAATGAACCTTCTTTTTACCTATTTGGGTCAGTTATTCAGAGTATGCTAAATACTAATCAACATTTTGTAATGATGATAGCGACTAATTTGAATACTGTAGAACAAAACAAAAAGGTGGGAAACGCTAACAATGAATAGCAATCACTCATAATTTTGCTCATTTGCATGCGCTGCATTGTTCTAGCTCACACTTTTCTATTGAAAGTATGCATATCAGGTAAAAACACAGATACACCTCAGAAAAAGGCACAATTTCACATCTTGCAGGCCTGTTTTGAGTAATGAGGATGTGCTTTTGTTCATCATTTGTGGTCACAATCGCAAGAAACTGTAAACAAATGTTTCTTTTACATTCAAATCTGTTTACAGCCTGCTTTCCATGGGGAAGCAACAGCGTGACGTTAAAAAGTAAAAGTTTTTGATCGTGGATAATTAGTGTTCTATAATGAGCCTACTTGACATAGAAAAGAGGCATGTTTGCACTGAAAAGAATGACAATTAAAATTAGATGTATTTTGGAATATAAAAGATCTGTATGAGCGATGGAGAAAAACAGCTGTTGATAAAATTACAAGAAATATTTGTACATGCAATAAATGTAGTATGAATGGCTTGCAGTAATCAATAAGAGCACTCACCGTTTGGTTTGTGGACTCTGGGGTCATGCCTTCTTTGTTGACGGTCAGGCGAAAGGTATACTCAACATTTACTTCCAGTTCAAAACCAGGGATTACCTGAACCGGGTCACTCGGACCCAACCCGAAATGCAAAGTGGAGCAGTGTGCTGGGCCCTGTAGGGTGAAGGTAAAACAGAATCGCAGCAGATGGTAATTAATCAACTCATTTACCTGCCTCAAGATATACAAGACAAGAGCATAATCATCAAACAAGTTTTGGAACCTTTGTTGTTTAATGAGTTTGCCTAATGAGTTTTCTAATAGCATTTTAATCACAGACCATGTACGTTTTGTCTTCGTTTTGGACAATAAATCTACTGCATTATCATTTAGAAAAATGTTGTTTTGTGATGCATTTTGCTTAAAGAGTGCTTACGCTTCCTTTAAAATAAATGCCACTTGTTTTATCATCTAATTCAGTGACATTCATACATTTTAATGCGGCTAAAGAGTTATTTTTTGGTGCCAGATGGGTCTGAAATATTTTATTACACTTAATACAATATTCCTCTGAATATCTGTCAGTGATGAAATGTTTTAATAAAAAGCAGGAATCTCTGGCTCCCCTCTGGCAGTGATTCTGATAGGCTGGAAGAACTGTAAGGAATGCGGAGTTTATCCACTGCTAGTTATGTAACTGATCTCAAGTATACACCACCCAAACATCCACGTTTGTGGCACATACTTTACATATTTTATCTTTCCGAGCTGCTGTGTGCAAAGTTAAGCCTCTGGGTACTTGTACTGGATACAATGTCTCTCACATACTGAAACAACTCTCAAATTCACATATTAACATATCTGTTAAGTGCTTTTAGCGTTCAAATATGAGCTCAGTGAACAAAAGCACTTGATTATTTATTGTTTTAATGGTAATTACTCAAACTCTACAACCCTCTCTCAACCATATTTATTGCAAGTTTAAGACATTAAAAAGCATTAATTTGTATTTACCTGTTACATATCAATCATGATTACCTTTGAGGTGCTCACACATTCCCAGTGGTAGTTCAGCAGGGACTGGTTTTCCAACTGGTTTGGGTCATATGATTGCTCCCCACTCAAATGCAAATCCTGGGTTTTGGACCACACACGATATGTGCCACCCTCAATGATTGGCACCAGTTTTTTGGACATGACTGAAAGTTGAATACATGCTGCCTTCCGTAGTGGCACCCCCTCGTAGGACAGAGAAAAAACGAGAGTGTAGTTCCCAGCAGAAATCGACATCTTGGGCACTGAAAGTTGGAGCCTTCCAACGTTGACTTCTGGGGGCAGATGGACCTTAGATGGTGGTGGAACTTTCTTATCATCATCCTGACAGCGAGGGGAGGTGAGGATCTCCCAAAGATACTCTACTCCATAGAGGCCACAGCCTTTTAAATTCACGTTGGCCTCTACCAAGGTTGGCTGGTAACGCCAGATGGCGAGTCGTGGAGCTTGAATGATCTGAACTTCTGGTTCATCGCACTTTAGGACAGAGATGTTGACATTAACCTCTGCTGTGACCCAGCTCACCAGGTTACTGATGTTAACTCGTACCACATAGTGACCAGGATGGATGTAGATATGGCTAAGAGAAGGTGTAGTTGTGACAGCTACAGAAGTACCATCCCCAAAGTCCCACTGATATGTCGCTGGAGTGGAAACAGGAGTGATTCCCACATGGAAGCTTACCGTCTTGTTTATGAAGGTGTCGCTTGGTTGAGCATTCATGGTGGCAGAACTGATAATATTCTGAACTCGTATAACCTTGGTCACATTTAATCCGTTTAAAGAATTGAATGCTCTGAGGAATATGGTAAGATTGCCTGGCTGTTGAGGCACATATGTTGCTGACTTGCCAACATGAGAGATCTTGGGACCATGATGAAGGTCAAAGGTCCACAGAATGGTCAACGGCTCCCGTGTTGTCGTGTCTGCTTCATAAGTCTTAGATACACCGACAGGTATAGCGGCATCACAACAGTTCAATATAGTCAACTTGGTCACAGGATCCATGACTTCAATGTGCAGAGTCTTTCGTTCAGAACTCACTGGGTTGAAGGCAGTAAGGTTGACATAGTACTTGGCCACACTAGTGAACTGGTGAATGTACGTTTGATTGGTCAGGTCAACAGTTGCATCACCACTAATGCTCAGTATGAAATTAACAGAAGTTCCAGATGAGACAGATATGGTAAACTCAACATTTTCACCAACTGCAGCAATCTGTTTGCTGGCCTTGAGATCCAGACCCTGAATACGGTCTAGAATGGTAAATTCACGCGAGTAACACTCTCTGTTGATGTCATTAGTTGCATTCAAAGAAACAGTAAAAATTCCTGGTTTGGGGAAGATGTAGGAGGTGGTGCGCTGGTTCGATTTTGTGTTGTCTGGCAATAGCCACATCCACGAAATGTTGGATCCCATCTCTGTTTCCCCACGCAGAGTAACATTGTCCCCTGAAGCGACAAATTTCTCTGTAACATTTGTAGCACTGAAAGTCAATCCAGAGATTCGTTCTTGAATGCTGATCCACTTTGATAACACTTCCGAGCTGACTTTGTTAGAAACCTCCACTTTAACCAGTTTCAAACCTACGCTTCTGAAACGGTGCGTGATTGAGGACATATCAGATGTTAACAGTTCACCATTTACCCACCATTTGTATTGAAGCGCTGTCCCAAAACTTGCAGATACTGTCATATTTGTGATGGCATTAAGTGTAGCAGGGTTTTGTAAAATCTCAAGAACTAGCTCCCTTACAGGATCCAAAAACTCAATAGTTTTGTTCACAGTCAGCTGGCCAAGCAAGTTGGTTGCCTTAAGGAGAACATCACAAGGACCAGGGGTGGAAAAGTTGAGGTCTATGGTCTTGCCAGTAAGGCTGTGGTCATGGTTTTCATGTTCCCTCAGAAGGTTCCAGCTGAAGGTCATATTGGTGCCCTCTTTTAATGAGGCTTGTAAGTGAAGGACACGGTTGGTTGCAAAGCAACATCCTTCAAAAAGCTCATCAGCCACTATCTGCAAGCCCTCCAACTCACGCTGCACAAAGATGGAAATGCTTGACTGAACAGTGCCAATGTTGTTCTCTGCAGTAACGATGACATTGAAAGTCCCAACGGAACGAAATGTGTAGAACATGGTGTGAGAGCCATTGATTGACGTGCACCGGTCACAAAGAATCCACGAGTACTTTACATCATCTCCTTGGTCAAGGTGTGCCTCAAAGTGAACGGAAGTGTTCAAAGGGACATTAACAAGGCTGGCATTTACTGACAGCCCTGTGATTGGGGCCAAGACATTAACAGAAATCTCATTTTTGGTCTCACTCACTTCATTCTTGGCTGTAACACTGATGTTAAACCTGCCAGAGGAATTGTATGCATGTGATACATTTGTCCCATTTAGTTGAGTCCCATCTCCAAAATCCCAGATGTAGACAGCATTCTGAGAGTCTGAAGATGCCTTGAAAACATAGTATTGGTGTAAAGAAAGATTGTTGTCTTTATTGCCATTATGGCTGATAAGCAAAAAATTGACAGACTGTTGCACCACAATTAAAGCAGTGTTGTTGATACAGGAGATATTGTTTAATGCAGTAACCGTAACCAGATATTCTCCAGGACTCGTGAATGCAAAGACCATCTCCTTACCACCTCGAACAGGACCTCTCGAGTCAAGTACCCCAAAATCCCATAGGTAGGTATAGTTAAATTCTGGGAAGGCAGCTACTGTGAATCTGCTTTCCTCACCGAGCTTGATGTGTTTTCTCCGAGGAGACAAAGACACTTTTGTGAGTTCAGGTTGGACACAGACCCTTCTGAAAAAATTTGCTTTGTTGGCTTGACTTGACATAAGTAGCGAGAGATTGTACTCGCCACTCTTAACGTATGTGTGCGTTATCATTGGTGTTCCGTACTGAGTTTCGTTGGGGGTTCCGTCTCCAAAACTCCACACGTACTGATGTCCTGAAGCATTCCCTGACACAAATGCATGGAAGCGTACCTCTTTGTTTTCCCGAATGCACCTGGGAGGTTCTAGAGATAACACTTGTAGCACAAACACCTCAATAGGTATGGTTAACCATTGAGAGCTTACAGCATTCCCTGCAGTGACATTTACAGTGTAGTTTCCATCTTTCCTGTATTTATATTCAACTTTAGGTTCCATAACCTTGTGCACTGCTCCATCACCCATGTCAAAGATCCAAGTTACATTGTTGCCTGCTTCCAGAGTTGCTGTGACAACGGTAGGAGTGTTGCATTCCGTGGGACCAGATGACATCACCTCCAAGCCCTTAACATCCTCATAGACGATAACTTCCAAGCAGGTGTCGGTCCAGCTAATAGTGTTGTTGACATTCACGCAGATATTGTAGACACCGCTGTGAGCATATGCATGAGGAACCCTGCGTTCACGCCCCTGCTGTACACTCGAATTGTCACCAAAGTTCCAGGTGTAGATGATGCCGTAGGGAGACGGTAGGGGGTGGGCCTCAAAGTCAGCTAGTTTTTCGGCATGTAGCAGGGGCGGGTCAATCTCAATTCGCACACTTGTCAGAATGCTAAAGACGTATACATCAACCTTGCATGTCTTGTTCTCATAGCGGTTGGAAGCCGATAACATAAGGGTGTATTCCCCTGTAAAAAATAGGAATAAACATCATGCAATGAAGATATAAAATAAAATAATCAATACAAATCTGGGAAAAATTAATATGAATTAAATTTTTTTACCTGGCTGTGCATAGATGTATTCAACATCATCACGTATCACCACCTGGTTACCAGAGGGGTTATCGTAAGGGGGCTTTATCTGATTTGTACGGTTTCCTCCATCTCCAAACCACCACCTGTGACACATAAAAAACAGAGATTACATGCATTCTTTTACAAGTGGTTTCACAGTTTTGCAAAGTAGCTGCATTTCCATTACCCTTCAAAATGTGCAAATTGAAATTGTGCATGGAAAATGGAAACACGAGAATACCATATATCACAAAATAAGTATTTAAGCTTGCATGAGGCTGTTTCTCAGGCAATCTGAAAAAGGAATATATCACAAACCTGCATATACAAGTCACCTGGCATACATAAAAGTCACACGATCATTCTTCAATTTACTATAACCTCCTAGATGTCCACTATCAAATATAAGGGGCCTTGTCATTAAAGCTCTAAAAATAACTTGAAGAGTCATTAAAAAGTAGTTTTTTCCCCATCTGAAGGATAATATACAGTGCACAGTAAGTCCATAAACATGGTTAACTCTGGTTTCATGGTGGCTTGAAAGACAAGCTTATTGTAGTGTAAAAGATGGGACTAAAGAATAGGGGGAAAGACATGTTTAAGTCTCTTTTGGTGCCTCAGGAATTTGTAAAAGCAAGGTGGCAGGTCTGTTTTGAAGATATTTTTAGCTGGAGGGAATAAAAGCTCTTTCTTGCAAATCTCGCTGTCTGACTCATCGCTGCGGGAGGGAGAGGTGGAGCCGTTGTTGAATCATCGCCTCGGCTCCCTGAGATACACCTTCATCTCTCGCTCCATCTTATCCCCCACTTCCTCTATAGAAGTTGAACCCAAAGGAGAATCAGGTATCACGATTGACTGAACAAGCGGCGGGCTGAACTCCAGAGATACTGAGCAGACGAGATAAAAGCGCCGGGGAAGAAATGGCCCTACAGTACTTGTCTGACAGACTTTTTTTAAACAATAAATAGAGAAATCCATGAAATAAATAAATAAGGCAGACATCTGCAGTGGCGCGCAGCAGGCTTCTGGGGGATGGAATGGAAACTTTGGGAATCTTTCTATGCTCAGTGTTGAAGGGAAGGGAAAATACTTGTCAGCATTCTGCGCTAACCACAGACTGTAAATCTAGAGAAAAGTGCCATTAAAGGGGAGCAGGCTGGGAGTGTGTGAGGCGGTGGAAGCCGTAGAGAAAAAGTTTGTGTGTAGACTGTGTGCATTAAACAGTCATGAGACGTGAATATAGAAAGCCATCTAACTCTCCAAGAAAAGAGTGTTATTTAAACAGAGCATTCATAACCCATTTTGCTTCCATGATGCATGAAAGAGCTTGATTTTAGGAATCAGGAACTGGTTATGTTGTAATTGGGATATATATGAAGGAAATCATCCTTCATAGTAACCATCATGTTGAAAGTGTTCTGAATTAATCTGATGAATCTGTACACTTTGATCTTTAATGTGGCCGATAAGAGCTTCACTGTCATAGAACATACCAGAAGGTGACGTCCACCGCCATGTCTATCTTCACTGACGCTGAGAGGTTCAGGGGCAAACCCTGCTGCACAATTCTAGGGACTCCGTGGACGGTCGGCTCAGTCATCGGGTTCATGCTGTCTACTATAACATTGAAGTGCTCTGTCAGCATGCTAACCTGGTTCATAGCCGTTACCTAAGAGATGAGAGAAGGTTCAGTTGACAAGCTGATAAAATCAGTAAAGCCTTTACATGAACTGGTTCAGTGACTTCAATGAAAACCAGTCACCGTGAGTTTGTACACTGCTGCGTTCTGGTAGATGATATTTAACATGCTGTTATAGTATGTGAAGTATGGTTTATCATCCACTGTCCATTTGAACGACGGGTCCGTTCCTCCCTCCACAGAGGCTATGTAACTCTGGAATACAAGAAAGAGAAGAAGAGGTTAGCAAAAAATAAGACTATTAAAGATGAAGGTCAGGGCCATTAAAAGAGACATGGTGGATAATGAACAGTGTGAAACCTTCAGCTTATATTTCACATATTTCTTTTATGGACAAAAACAAAATATCAGCAATAGATACTCTAGCCTTGCACAGCAGCTGTTCAGAAACCAGTTTAATCTATAAAACTACCAAACCACATGATTTAAGCAGTTTTTTAAAATACCAGCAAAAAATATTTAAAAACACAAATACATTATAATTGGACAGTAGATGTTTAAAAGGTAAAGACATGATGAAGAAATGGTTTAAACTTGTTTTAGGTGGTTAGGCTGGCCTGCTTTAGATGGTTTCGGGCTGAGAAAGCAGTTTAAAGCAGCTAAATAACAGCAGACCGTCTGGTTTAAAATATTTGAAATATTAGCATTGCATACACTATGCTTAGACAGTAGATGTGTAGAAGGCAGGAAGTCCTGACAAGATTTAACTAGGTGTTTTGACATATTTTGTCGGTTTTAGACTGGTTTTGGACACTTATCAGCCTGAATAACCAGTTTAAACAACACTGGATATTTATAAAATAAAATTAGCTTAAACCAGCCTAGGTCTGCTTTGTTGGTTTTAGTACTTTTCACGTTAGGAAACCAGCTTACACCACTACAAAAATGGTTTAAGAGAGCTTAAGGTTATTATCTGGTTTGTTTAGAAAGATAAACTTTAGATAGCTTTAGACAGGCACTTGTCAAACCTCATTGGTTTAAATGGTTAATAGTTTTAATCAACCTAACGTGGTTAGGTTTTCATGATTCATGATGAAGGGTTTTGCACACTTATCAGTTTAAATCAGTGTAACATGGTCGGCAGTTTATGTGTTTTCTCTCAGCAGTGAGGATGTCACTCACCACTACGGACTCCATGAGGACTCTGTGAGCAGGATGGGGTTTGATGACGAGCCCCTGGAGAGGTTCTTGCACTTTTGCCTGGATTTGTAGCGATGCTTCGGTAACGTTGCTCTTGACAAAAAACAGCTTGCTGGTCTGTCCCGGCGTGGACCCGAGCTGGAGGTCGAACCATGCGAACATGGTGTCGTTGTACGGGTCGGGCTGCTTGCACTCGGCCACTTTTGCCAGCAGGTTCTCGGGACACATGGTGTGAAAGGGAACAGTCTCGTTGCTGCCCTGCCGTCCAATCAGAGCATCATGCTGTGAGCGGACCGTGACGAGAATCCACGTCTGATTGGGCAGGAAGTACACCGTCCCATTGTGATTGGTGGGATAGATCACGGTCGGGCCCAGAGGTGGAATGACATGGATGGGACAGGACGCGGTGACGGGAAAATCCTCATCACTAGACGTCACTTCCAAAGTGTAGCTGCCCAGCTGAGGGAGGCCTGAACGGAGGAAGGGACCCTGCAGATCGGTGCGGTTCTGGCCCACATACAGCACCCTCACCTGACACACCATGTCCTCCTTCCATTCACCCTCCGCATCCACTGGCAGCGTCTTGCTCTTGTTCCACCAATCAGAGTGTTTTTGGAAAAGGATGCTCTGCTTCCATGGTGACGAGGGGTCGGAGGAGCACTGGAGAAGGCCTGATGGCCCGGCGTCGTGCTGCAGGGCGATGAAGTCGCCAGGGGAAACTAACAGGTTCTCTACATCCTCCTGGACCTGAGTGAGAGCAGGACAGAGAGAGAGAGGCAATAAAACCTGTCCTATTGTAAATGTCTTTAAAAACACTGCTTGCAGTAACATCCTATCATTTATAAAAAGTGTTCTTCTGAGAGCAGAAAGCAGAGCACATGGCAGCACTGCGGTGAGCGCGAGGGGGGCGGTGATTACCCTTAATAAGGTCCTGACCTCTGGAATTACGCTGTGCCCCGAAACACACCACAAATCACCCCTAACGAAAGTGTATCTCACTGTAGTGTACCTCTCCATTAGACAGACCGAGGGTCATTATTAGGACTTGATTTCAGGCAGCAGTGAGGGAGTGGAAATAATTAACTGTGATCTGAACATCGCTCGAGAACATTCTGAGCCGCCCCGCATCGACTCTTCAAACGCTCCGTTTAGAGTGACACACTGACTGAAGGAGGGTGAAGCAGATGACCTGCAGGCCTACACACACACACACACACTCAACCTATCATTAAGAGCTCAATGCTCTGGCATTTCATCCTGAAGCTCAAGTCTGCCATTCTAATATCAAAAGAGAATTACCACAGTCTTATGAAATCTGTCAAGACACATCCACACAGAAACTATATTTTGCATAAAGAAAATGAAGCCCTTTTTTAGAACATATTGTGTGTGTGTGTGTGGGGGGTCAGTGTTATTTTTGATTTTGGTTAAGTTGTAGAATTTCTTTTTTTTATTATGTTTTTTTATATTTTTAATATTTAGCTCTTTCAGTTAGTTGTCAAGGCAACATTTCAAATGTTCTTAACATTTCTAAAGTTTTTTAAGTTTATTGTTCATATAATATTTATTATTTATTATTAGAGTTTTTATAGTTATTTAAATTAGCTACAACTTTTTTTATCATTTAGTTTACAATAAAAACACACTTAAGCAAGAATTTTTATGCATTAAAATAATTAGAAATTTGGGAAAATGGGTTTATTGGTCAAAAATAATGTTACAATGGAAAAAGAATAAAAATGTTCCTAAAATGGACTTTCTGGCAAATAAAAAGTGATACAGACAGGTTCTTCATGGATCCTAAGTACAGTAGGTGTTAAGTTTTCAGGATCAGGTTTTGATTGGTCAGACTCACCAGGATGTTGGATGGGGGTCCGGCCGGTAGAGAGATCAGCACCTCCTCGACGAGTCTGTAAACAGGGTACTGTGTGCCGGCCGGCAGAGGACTGACCCCAGAGCAGTTCACACACGCCCCGGCAGGACACGGGCTGGTCAGGGGCAGACAGCGTTCAGTGTACGGACAGTACTGCCATCCGACTGGACACGCTGTGGCTGCTGGTGGGACGGATGTATCGTTCATCCACTTTTCCGGGGTCTGACAGACAGTGATGGGGGTGCAGAGGTCACCGCAACCTAATACACAGTGCAAAGCAATCAGTTTATTATAATAACAAAGCTGTCTTTCCCAGGTCTATTGTCTTTAGTCTTTGATTGGTCTGGGTATTGGCCTGTTTGGGCCTGTCTCAAGTTCAATGTCGGATGTTAACGTTACGTTTCAGCTCGTGTGTCTCTGCACTGCTCATCCCTGTCCTTGTTCTTGTTTTGTTTTAATAAATGTCACGTCTTGATTGTATTCCTGCCTCCGAGTCCTACCTGCCCGTGTGGAAGCAAGTGCGCAAGATACCACAGCCGGTTTCGTGACAGTATATATATATATATATATATATATTTATATATATTCAATAACCAAATATAACAATTATAATAGATACATATACACTGCTCAAAAAAATAAAGGGAGCACTTAAACAACACAATATAACTCCATGTCAATAACACTTCTGGGAAATCAAATTGCCCACTTAGGAAGCAACACTGATTGACAATCAATGTCACATGCTGTTGTGTGAATGGAATAGACAATAGACACCCCCAATAAAGGAGTGCTTCTGCAGGTGGTGACCACAGACCACTTCTCAGTTCCTGTGCT
>JAUMHI010000033.1:20855608-20869003 GCA_032359435.1 Enteromius unitaeniatus
TCTTAAAAAATAATAATGTGTTTTAAATAAGATTTCTTAAAATATATATATATATATATATATATATATAAAAAAATATATATATATATATATATATATATATAAATATTTTTTGGTATATTTTATTTAAAGCTTTTTACATTTTACAAAACAATCCCCCAAACCCCATGCCAGCAAATAAAGGAAAAAGGAAAAATAATAATAATAATAATAATAATAATAATACAGGCATCTCTACATACAGACTATTCACAAAAAGAGAGAAAAAAAAACACAGCATCTTGACAATACCAATAAATACCCAATTATGGAAAGATACAATTGTTACACACTGCTATACTTTGTCAACTTAACCAAAAATATATTATTTTTTTAAAGAAAATTATTCTGAAGACTTTGACTTCAGTCTGGCTTTTTTATTTTTTCTTAAGTTAGCAAATACGTTTAGCTTAAACTTAAATTTAAATAATTTTTAAATTAATAAAAAAAAATGTAATCATTTATTCTGTATAATCTTACAAAGGGCAATAAATCCCATGTAGATCATTCGGTTTGACTGTCAAACAATTTCTCTGTTATCATGATTATTTAACTGCATGACATTCACAGATGAAGAGGGAGGGTCAGGTTATCAGGGGTCCCAGAGCGACTGTCCCACCCAGACTGGACCGGACTGGACCCCCAATAGTAACACAACAGTCTTTAACAGGCCTACTACTACACACACACACACACACACACACACACACAGTTCTAACAGGCTGAACCTAACATTTGTGAAAAATGCAAATGACAAACTACAAAAAATGAGGAACAAAAACACAACTTTTTGCACCAGAAAAGAAATAATAAAAAGTGGTCTGTTCACTTGTGCGTTCTTACATAAGATTATGCGTTTGTGTGTGTGTTTGGGGTATGTGGTCCATCTGGAGCAGGTTAAGAGATAGAAAACACACTTCCTCCAACACTTGTTCTGCCTCTCTCTCTATTTCTCACTCGCTCTGGTCAGTGGAAGCTCTGCCCTCAAATTAATGATGGGTGTGGAACAGAAGACAGGAAACACACACACTCGCATAGATAAACACACATAAACACATAGAACTGGTGTCTCCTCCCTCCTGGAGTGTAACGTATTTCCACAGCTGTGTTCAGCAGATGTGTAACACCACAGAGTGTGTGTGCTCCTGGTATGTATCATGTTATGGGGCCCAATTGTCCCCACAAAGATAGGAATACCAGTAAATTTCGACCTTGTGGGGACATTTGTTACCGTATGCCCACATGAGGAAACAAGCTTATAAATCATACAGAGTGAAGTTTTTTAACATCTAAAAATGCACACAGTTTCCTGTAAGGGGTAGGTTTAGGTGTAGGGTCAGTGTAGGACAATAACACATACAGTCTGTACAGTAGAAACACCATTACACCTATGAAGAGAGAGACCCCAGAAAACATGTAAACCCAACAAGTGTGTGTGTTCACACCTGTAGACCTTCCATCGATATAGAAGGAATTTACACACACTTAAGAGTTTGGACACTATTATTTTTCTAGTTTTCACATTTTATAATATTCTACAGCTATGAAAACATGGAAACAATGCATGGTACGTGGTGAGGAAAAAAACAACAAACTACATTTATATGTGTGCTCCTTCTTTGACATGAAGTGCATCCTGGGATGCTTTTAATAACTAGTGTGGAATGAACAAGCTTTTCCTTTTAGACTCCTAATTAATTAAAAAATACAAAAACATAAATACATATTTAATATATATATATATATATATATATATATTATTTAAATAAACATCACAATGACTTCAATAAATGCATAATTAAAGATAATTTAAGATCATGCCTAATTAAAAAAACATTAAACAACTTTTAATTTACATTAAAAGATTTTTAAATATCATGAGAAACCAAAAGTAGTATCAGAACTCTAAATGCAGGTTTATATAAAGATTAAATATTTATGAACATATATGAAAATAGGAGAATTGTAATTTTAGGACTCGACAAAAGAAAGCAGCTCTGTTAGAGTTAATAAATCCAGAGACGTCTGACTATCAGCATAAGATCAGGTCCACATCAGAGCTAACGCTGCCTTCAGGCCTCGCCGGGATGATTGTTTCTACAAGATTAGCACACATGAACACCTCCACAATGTCATTATTACCAGTAGGAAATGATTCCCGGAGTTGGAAAAGTCAATTAAAGAATCAGGAGGAAGCAAATCGGTCATAATTAAGTTGTAATTGTAAATATCAACTCGGCAATTTAGGTTCTACACATTTTGCGCACTGCTGATGAATAATGACCATAATCAACACCAGAAAGGACTTCCCATTTAGTATAAACAAGTGTCCAAATTAGCTATTTTTCAATATGACATTTACAAATCGGTCAATCATCTACCATGATATAAAACTGGCTTATGGCAAACTGTAGCTCATTCGACATACAGTAGTGACGCTCAGACAACACAATCATTTCATAACTGATGAATTTTGTAACATTAGTACTGCTTATTACTGTGAAGCTGCTTTGAACCAATTCGTACTGTGTAAAGCGCTATATAAATAAATGTGATTTGACTTGGTAACTCGGTGGTCAGAATTTCCATCCAAGAAAAAGGAATGAATATTGATTAATCACAAAAACAAACCAAGGTTTTGAGTTGAGATGCTGGGCAGAGTCATAAAAAGTTGATTTCTCGGCTGTGGGAGATGATGAGCACACATAGATTAAGGGTGAACATCAGCTCCATCTCTGAAGGCAAACATGTGGCTTCATTATAGAAAACAAAATGAGCTATTAACGGATCTCTTCGCTCCTGGTGAACAGAGAAGAGGTGCTCAACGTGCACCAAACAACAAGAGAGAGGAAAGATGAAAACAACAAACAAGATGAAGCAGATGATGGCAGAAATGTTCATTATGTGCCTGAATTACATTACATGCCCAAACAAAGGCTGTGCGTTGTGGAAAAAAACCCATGTTTTAGTATTTTAGTTTTTTCTAGTAGAAATAGAAAAAGGATTTTAAATCAGGATATATTTACTTTAGAAGCAAGAGATATCAAGTCTCTGAACATGTGTTCATGTGCTTCAGAAAAATTAAAGTTTGCTGGAAATGTACTCTTTGTCAGATCATCCAGGATGTAGATGAGTGTTTTCCTCTTCAGAACAGATTTGGATGAATGTAGCATTACATCACATGCTCACCAATGGATGGTGAATGGGTGCCGTCAGAATGAGAGTCCATATGGCTAGTAAAAAACATCACAATAATCCACAACATCAGTGAAGTGAAAAGCTGCATGTTTGTAAGAAACAAAGGCGGTTTTACTTCAAACCGTTGCTTCCAGCTAAAATGTGAGCCCAAAATCCAAAATATAGCTTTTTTTTAGCGAATCCGGAGAGAAATATGCACAAATCATTTACTGTTTACAAGCCATCACATTATAATTGTGATGTTTTTATCAGCTGTTTAGACTCTCACTCTGACGGCACCCATTCACTGCAAAGGATGCACTGGTGAGCAATTGATGAAATGCTAAATTTCTGCAAAAACATTTTCCATGTAAAAAATTCTCCCTTCAAAACAAGAAAATTAAATTGAATTAAAAGGGAAACTACAATTTTTCTCCTAACTTTGTTGGCAGGTATTTTCTCTTAGATTAAAAAAAACTTAATTTAGTAACTTAATATATTACATGATTTTGCATTTCAATTATTTTTTTTTTTTTGCTGTGTGTGGGTGAATAGTTTCACACATTCACTATTCTAATAAAACACTTTTTTTTGGTCTCCTTGTGAACTTTCATCAAGTCTGTGTCTGGTTTTTGGCTGTGAAAGTTCTGCCCTTTTTGTCTGTTTCTGTGAGGAACTCACACATTTTCAGTCCTTTTGCTGCAGGCTGAGAACTGGGCAGCACTGAGACTGACTGTAAAAGGCATTTCCCATGGTGCCCTGCTGCTGTTTCAGAATCCAGTTCTAGAGGACTCGATGAGAGTGTAGACGGCAGTTCAAAAGTGGCATCAAAACTTAATTCAACAACTTGATGAGATGACTGCTGATGTAACCGTCGAATATTATTGAATGGTCATTTCAGCTGCAGATGGAATTTACTGGAAAACCATCAGTGCACCCAAAGATACCTGGGATGGAGTCCTCCGAAAATTCCTCAAATTCACAAGATAATAGATTTTGGAATTTTGCAATTCCAAAATTTGAATTTTGGATTTAAGAATAAATGGCTGCAGATATTTCAGAACAACAGATGAAAAAGCATTTCTATCAGTTGTAGAGTTTGTGACTCACTGTGGGATTCGAGGGGCCAGAAGGTCCCGGACGCTTTGGGAATGGACCACGGCGAGCTCCCCCCCACGAGCTGAACAATTCCGCAGAGCATCTGACCAGCTGACCGCTTCCGACACCAACAGGAAACAGCGGGATGAGTCAGCATGATGGATCGCATCTGGCAAACACAGCGGCTCCGCTAAAGGGCCAGAGAGTTTGACTTCAGAAATATCATCTACAATCATTTTAATATAACAGCAATAAAATATGCCACTTGATCCTTCAGAAATCGTTGATATGACTGAGAAAATGCACAGTTTAATTAATACATAAAAGACAACAGCAAATATGAGTGATTATTTCATGATTAATATTCACATTAACAAACAATGGCAAATATTATATGCTAAACATGCTGAAAGAAATATAAAAACATAGCTAAGTTTCAGTGCAACAACAAAAAAAGCTCTAATAATAACCAATAACTTAACTTTTATGGGTATATAATTTTAAAGTGCTTTAAATCTCTATTGTAAATGGGTAATATCTTTATCGCATTATTGAAAATTAATTTCATGAATGGTTTTTGATGATCTTTTTCAAGTAGACATCTAATTTCATGGGCATTAGGCACTGTTTTTCCTGTGAAGATCTGCTCTGCTTCCGTTTTCTCCCCATCGCCTCTCTCAGGATCCGCGCCGTGCGCTCTTATCTGTTCTCTCAAAGCAAACAATGATGGACAGATCTCTGCAGGGCTGATAAACAAATGAGCGATCTTCACATGCCATCGTGCGACAGGGACAGCCGCACTTTGCGAAAGAGATGGGACGTTTACGGCTTGAAAGATCATGAAAAGCAGGATATTTTAAGAGAGTCCCATGGTCATCTCAGAGCATGTTATATCTGAGCTGTCCTGACACAACCGTGCCTGTGAGAATGCGTCATGAAGACTGCGTCAGTGTGAATGTGATTGTACGTACAGTAGTGAGCTGCCTATCCAGAACAAAGTGTATATTTTTGTCTCGCACCTCTCGCTATCTCTCGCCCATCCTTGCTGATCCTCCAGTCCACGGTTACACCCACTCCGCCCCAGTTGACCAGAGAAAGCTTCTCCTCCAGGCTCTGATTGGCCACTGTGAGTTCGGGACAGTGGAGCTCAAGTCGGGGGGGCAGTTCCACGCTCACGTTCCCCTGCGCCACGATATCCTGTTGACCCGCCGAGAGACTCACCTGAGCCTGGTACCGTCCCGGGACACCGTACTTGTGCCTCGCCGTGGTGTTGGGCGTGGAGCTGTTGACCCGGGGCGAAAGGTCACCGAAGTCCCATGAGAAAGAGGCAGGGAAGACGGACGAGGCCACAGACAGGACGGCCTCTGAATGAATGGACACACGGCGAGAAGGAAGAGAGGCGGAGAAATTCACCTGTGGACGGAGAGCATGTTCAATCAGATCAATGCCACATTGTGCCAGGTGCATGATGTCAGTTATCAAGCAGGTATCGATCTCCACACAGACCTGAAACACATCCTGCGCCACAGTCCAGCGGCACTCCTTCATGACCAGCGGGTCCGAGCAGGCGGCCGAACACTGGGACTCGCTGATGTGGTTGGGCTCGGAGTTGGTGCTGCACAAACACTCTCTCTGCTGACCCAGTCCGCCGTAGAGCTGGTTCTCGTGGAAGCACTTGGAGTTACACTCCTCCCGTGAGAACGGGCCAGGATGGGTGGAGGAGAAGATGACCAGCTCCATGCCTGCCGCATGCTCCTCGTCCTGCAGACAGCCGGCGTACGTCAGCTCTAAGAAACAGAGAAAGAGACGATTCAACACTCGTCAAGTTTTGTAAAATGAAGGTCAACTGGTAAAGTTAACAGTAAAGACTGGATATTGACACACTTCATGATTCACCAGCTTGTGACTCCATTCTATTGGCTATTGATTTATTTGGATTAGTGCAGGGAAATTACTAGTCATGACAATTCGCACCCAAAATAGAAGCTTTTGTTTATGTGTGTGTGTACTGTGTGTACATGTGTAAAGACACACACATACAACAGCATCTTGAAATAAAGGTACAAAAGCTATCACTGGCAAGAGGTACATGTTTGTACCCAAAAGGTCCATTTCGGTACCTTAAAGGTACATATTAGTACTTAATGTGTACATACATAAACCTAATAGTTACAAAAGTGTATATTTTGAAAAGGTACCACTCCAGGTCTCTTTTTGGGCACAGTATGCATACTGCATACTACAGAACAGCATAAGCAACCATCCTAAATACTTCAAACAGCTGAATACTCAAACACTGAGCTGTGTCCTGTCTCTCACCGCAGGTGTGCACGCTGACGTTGAGCAGCGGCTGGTTTTTCACCTCGGGCGGCTGGTCACAGAGCATAGAGTTGGGCCGCTTGACTCGAACGCCCTGATCCTGCAGCCAGCTCACCAGGCGCACCAGCTTACAGTCGCAGACGAACGGGTTAAAGCTCAGGTCTCTGCCAAACAAGACAAAGGGAATATTTCATGAACCGGCTGAAAATATTACACGGCCCCTATTCAAACAGCAATGTGTGATAAGGATATTACGTGGAGACCCGGGGTGTTGCTTAAGCCTTGTTTTATTTGACATGTACACAAATGGTGGCACAGCAATCTGTCACCACAGACGCACTGTTTTATCAGTCCAGGAAACACAACACAGGCTCTAATCTATAATTATTGTGGAACTGAAAGATGTTCACCAGGGAAGCTTAATCAGCGTATGAAAGCAGCACTTGAAAAGTCACAGAGGGAGCGCCGTACTAGAAAATGAAGCTTTGGAAAATTAAAAAACGCCATTAGAATTTTGAGAAGACCGTTTAATCAGTTGATATGTGAATATTAAATCACAAAGGGAAAAGAATCTTAATGTTTCATTTAAATGTAATCATTATAATTGGGCAAAAAGCTACTGTGATCAAATGCAATAAAATAGACTGTTTAGGACCGTTACGATTTCCTGATAAGTAAGCACTCCTCAGAATCTCATTACTGTAATGCAAATCATCCAGCCACACTTTGAAATTAAATTCAGTTCAAAAACTACCAAGTATACCTATAAGTGTACTTTGTAATATAAATAATATATTATGACATCTTTTATAGGAGCAATATATATTTAACCCTTTAATTTTTATATTTAATTTGCTTTTGTTTTGAACTGAAAGACTTGAATTTAAAATAAAATATTTCTAAATTTAATAGTATTACTATATATATATTATTATTTGATATTAATATTATTTATTATTCAATTCATTGATTTCCTCATAAATAAAACAAAAATGTTTGCTGTAATAAAGGATGCCATGATATATTCATTAATATTATTACATTTATCCAGATCCTCATTCAAAAAAGATAAAAATAAATAATAAAATAATAAAAATATAATGTATATCACATTTAAAGCATAAACAAACATAAAAATGTGTCTTAAAGGTTATTTATTTGTGTGTGTGTTCAATGGACAAACACAATGTAGACAGTAATGAATCCTTCACACACACACACACACACACACAGTGATGCTGGACTCAGAGCTCGGGGCGTGTCTGTTACTGGATCTGACATCATGATGCCACAACAGATCTTCTGCCTTCTTCTGCTGAGAAATGCATTGCATAAGACCGACCCGTCACACTAAACTAAACTAAACAAGCATATCTGACATTCAGAACTTGACCGGGTTTCAGGTTTGAGCTCAGGTCATTCAGCAGTTTTTTTATGTTTTGACAGTTTTGGCAACACAACATTGTGCGTGTTTATACTCACATCGTAGTTAAATTAAATAAATTATCACACGTTCGCTCCTCGATGGTGGTGATCTGGTTGTTGCTCAGATCTCTGCAAGACAAAAGTCAAACATGTATTATTGCTCAGCCTCGGTAGTTTTTCCTTCTTTCTTTTCCTCTCAGTATAATCGTTCCCTTGTTCAGCCGTTGGAGCAGCATATGGAAAAGTTCTGGAGTGATTTTGGTGTACCAGACGTTGTGTGTGTGCTGAAACGGAGCAGGAAATGGTGCAGTCAAAGCCTGAAGCAATGACATTTAATTGGTTGTAATGGGCATGTGATTGAACGAACAGTATATATGTCTGTGTGTGTGTGTGTTAGAAACGCTGTAGTCGAAGCGCATGTGTGTTACTGTTCACACAACAAAGACAAACGTCCAGATACATGACTTGTTCACTTTCTATTTCTTTTGCTTTAGTTTGAGCTGAAAGAGTGGAGTGTGTGGGGCTGATTCTTCAGCGTTTGACTCTGCGGTTCGGGAGAGACTCCAGAAAGATCCGCCTACACATTCTCACCATATGAGCTCAAAAACCGTCTGGGAACTAGACCATACTGCCGCCCACACGCACACTTACAGCACAGCTAACGGCCCACAGTCGAAGATCCCGTGAGGAAGAGTGACCAGACGATTGCTCTGAAGATACCTGAGGAGAAGAGCAAACAAGAGGCTGAAAGACCTGAGAGCGTCTGCTTCGTTCGTGTTCACTTCCCCACTAACCAAAAACACATTATAGATAGTGCTGTAAAAACCATTAAATCTTGTTTTAATAATATATGTTCTGTGCAGATTTATTATGTATATACAGTATAAGTACACACACATGCATGTTACGGTTATATATTAAATATATTTGCACATAATATAAAATATGAATATATAAATATATAGACAGCACTAATATATATATATATATATATATAACATGATAATAATAGTAATTTCACCTTTTTTTTTAAAGCACTTTTATTGTTTATTTTATTATAACTATATAAATATTTTCCAGTCATGATAAATCAATGTCTACTGCAATTAAATATTTGATATTGTATATTTATTAATAATAATACATATATACATAATAAAAACAACTTTTTAATTAGGTTCATTTTAAAATAATCATTCATTTAAAAACTAATTCAATTTTAATCTGATCTTTAAAGTGATAAAATGTCTACTGGTATGTTACAATATATTAATAATATTAATTTTATTCAGTTACTCATAATAAAATGTATACGAATAATAGTATAATTTAATCAAATAAAGCATATAGATTCTGTTTTGAATTGATTTTAATATAATCAAATTTAGATTTTTTTTACATATGAATTAGTATGACTTTTTTCAATAAAATGCACTAAATGATGTCATGGTACATTATTTAAATAGCAAATCATAAGTCGTAATTATTATAGTATTTAACTGCATTAGGATAATGAGGAAATTAGCTGAAAATAATTTCAAGGTTCTAAAAGGTGGCTTTATTTTTATTGGGGAAAATATCATTAATCTATACCTAATAGCTGAGAGGGGAAAAGTGAACAGGAAGTTGCAGATTAGAAAATGAGTAGGCTTTTTGCTTCAGCACAAAGACACACACCAGACCACCTATTATACAAGCACCAGACCACCCATTACAGACGAACATGAATGACTGCGTCTCCAGTACACGCACAAACAAACACACACGAGAGACGTGGCACTTACAGCTCCTTGAGGGCGGTGAGGTGATCAAAGAGGCTGGAATCCACTGAGGGAATGTGGTTTCTGGACAGATCTCTGCAACAGAAGCCAGAGAGAGACGCTCAGAGATTCACACACTCTCAGACTCAGATAACCGCTGCAGAAAGCTGTTTGCTGTTAGCTAGCCGTTTCAAACCCCTTATCACTGACTTTCTACTGTGGAACACAAAAGGAGATGTTTAGTTGAATGTTCATGCATGCATCCTTACAGTTAAAGTGAAGCTCCGCAGAAACTATTATACAAGTGGTTTGTGACTTGTGTGCAACATTACGAGCATCATTCAGTGGATTTATAGATTGAATGTCTTCCTGTAGCTCTCAAATCCCTAACTGATGTACTTTCATGGCACACGATGTAAATGTATAAAGAAAGAAAGCCGTAGAGATTTTGGACAACATGAATAAATGATGACAGTAATGCATTTTTTGGATTAAACACTGAGCTTTTTTGATTTGCAATATTATTTCTACTATTTATTTAGACTCATCAAAGCTGTGCTTATTCAATCAACATTTAAAATAACTGCTGTATATCTGAATTTATTTTTAAATGTAATTTATTCTTGTGATCAAAGCTGAAAGCATCATTACTCCTGTCTTCAGTGTCACATGATCCTTCAGAAATCATGATAATACGCAGATTTGTGCTTTGAAATCTTTTGCAATACTTGCTGAAAACAGTGGTGCTGCTTCACATTTTACAGGAAACTGACTTTTTCAGGATTCTTTGATGACCAGAAAGTTCAAAAGAAAAGCACTGATTTGAAGCAGAAATCGTTTGTAACAATATGAATGTCTTTACTGTCACTTACTTTTGATCTATTTAATGCATCCTTGCTGAAGAAAAGTATTCATTTCCTCTTAGAGACATTATTTCTCGAACTTCTGAACAGTGGAAATACATATATATTTTTTGGACTGAAGTTCATCTTTCATCAAAGTACAAAAGTAAGATGCAAAGAACAAACAAAATCAGGATAATAGACCAATCAGAATCGGTCTTTTCCATTAACACGCCAATCAATTAAACCAACAATGCAATAAATGCGGGTGACAGCAAATGTGTGTGTGTGAAGTCTGTTCCCCGAAGAAAACATCTGTCCATTCCAGACAGACTGCGTAAGAGAAGAGGAGGAGCTTTACTCAACTGACCATCGATGCTGTTGAAAAGCCTCTGCTAAAGTCATTATTGTGTCAGTTCCTCACTAATAGGAGGCGTTCTTACACATCATCACGTTACATAACACGGCCTGTGTGTGTGTGTGTGTGTGTGTGTGTGTGTGTGAAACTATGGCAACAAATCTGAACATTATCAGTGCAAAGTGAATGAAAGTGGAGCGCTGTGCTCTTCTGGCATATGTGTCAGTCACTGAGAGACCGAGTGTATTTTCAGCACAATCAGATTTATATCGTGTTGTGTAAGGGTCCCCGAAAGTTTACTCAAGCAACCGGAATGGAAAAGAATATCTTCAGCTCACAGTGATGAGATGTCAGACAGGCAACAGCTGAGAAATCTAAGAAAAACTTCTGCCTTAAAAGTTCCTATAGTTTGTCCTGTCTAGTTTAAATCCAAAGGTGTGCTGCCGTAGTCCTGTTTCTGACAGCAACAGCTTCTATAACCTCCTAAGACCCTGCGTCCTCACATGTGGACGTCATATTTCAGTGAATTTCTCATTTCTCGAAGACTCTACATGCCACAGTTTTAAGTTTGGATGTCCTGTAAAGAACACATTCAGAGATACCAAATGTTTGGATGTTTCATCATGATCACTCCCTGTCCTTGGTCTGCAAAAATGTGTTCAATTAACTTAGTGACACTCTTATAGGATAATATTTTTTAATTATTATTTCAATCTGCCGGGTTTTTTTTTTTTGTGTGTCAATGAATCAACATCTCAGGAAAATGTTATAGGGTGGCAGGGAGGAGCGTGACACTTTCAAATGAATACAAAATAACAAATATTTACAATAAATATATAAAAAAACCCTATGTTAAAAATCATTTATTAAAATAAAGGGATTCAATTAAAAAAAAAATTAAATAAGGATAAAAGTGTCTGATAAATGCACATAATATAAAAAAAATCGCAAATCATTAATTATATGCATTTTTTAAATAAATACATAAAATTGACTGTGTTTATATTAATAATTTAAACTAAGGGCTTTTTATTGTATGCAAAATACATTATTATGCCATTGCTAAGATGCTAAATCAATTCTGTATTTTAATATTGCATTAAGTGAAGTTTTACATTTTAATTTCTAGCAATTCTTTTATCCCAAATTGCAGGGTTTTACGAAAAAACAACAGACGACCAACCAGTCACAATCTAAACATTCAATATTCATGCACTTACAGTCACAGAAACTTTAACATGATGGACAAGCAGTTAAAAAAGGTCACGTATTAAACTCATATGGAAATAGGAACGCCCAGGATTGATCTTTAAATCCCTGCTTTGGAGATTTCTCACTTTATTTGTATGTCGTTCCATCATGTATTTATTTTAGTTTATTGATTGCAGAAGGAAGATCTGAAGCTGATGATTTCCACTTGGGCTTTGGTGTTTCTGCGCTTGATTGCTGGAAAAACGAACGGCAGGACGGCGGCTGGAATATCAAGTAGCTCTCACGTGTGGCTCAGATTTTCCATGCAGCTTTTGAAAAGGCTTGATTTAGCATCCAGATTCACTTCGACAGACAAGAGCGGATTGTGGTTCTGCTGTGAGCTCTGGACAGAGCTTTCTGAATGCACAATTACCTCAAGTACAGCTGGATGAAAGCCTCTCAAGTAGCCACCAACCAAAAATGATCACGGTATGTCTTTTAGGATGTATACAATAAACTATAGAAATATTATGATCCACAAAAAGGTTACATTTCTAAATTTTCATTCAAACATTCTCAGGACATCCAAAATGAAGATGTTTTTTTCATCTCATTTGAAGAAATGTAGTATTACATCTCTTGCTCACCAGTGAATCCTCTGCAGTGAATGGGTGCCATCAGAATCAGTGTCCAAGCAACTGATAATAACATCAAGCAATCTACACCACTGTATTGCTTTCTTCAGTGAAAAAGTTGTCTCATGTAAATCAGCAGAGAAATATGTAGCAAATATGCAGCTTTTCACACTTTATTAACTGATGTCATGTGGATTACTTTCGTTCTGACGGCACCCATTCACTCCAGAGGTGTTGAGCAAGTGATGTAATGCTTCAGTTTCTCCAAATCCATTCAGATGAAGAAACAAACTCATCTACATCATCTCAGCTGGCCTGAGACAGAGTACAGTGTCCACCACTAATATTGGTAAATCTGAGTAAAGGTGGCTGTGAAAATAAATCTGCATTGTTTATCCTTTTGATCTTTCATTCAAAAAAATGGGGAGAAGAACTCATGATGAAATAAATGTTTTTCTCCAATACATGTTGGCAACAATTATTGGCACCCAATTATTGCTACGTCCTTTTCCCAAGATAACAGCTCTGAGTTTTCTCCTGTAATGCCTGAA
>JAUMHI010000033.1:20886613-20924838 GCA_032359435.1 Enteromius unitaeniatus
CGGTATTATGAACACTTCCTAAGTTGTTTTTGCCTCTGTATGACTAATTTGCTTGTTGTTTTCCCCACCTGTAAGTCTCTTTGGATAAAAGCGTCTGCTAAATGAATAAATGTAAAATGTAAATGTAAATGGTGAGGCCGTGGACACTGTCTTTAGGTGTCTGTTTCGAAGCATGGCAGCTGGTTTGAGCTGGTCCTGAGCAGGAGATATTTACATTATAGGACCAGCACATGACCAGCTTAAACTGGCTCATAACCAGGTCGAACCAGCTGCCATGCTTCGAAACATACCTAACCAGCATATGCTTTTTTTAACAGGGATGTTCTTCCTCACAACAGACAGACAAACTAACCATGCTGTTTTTAACAGGACCCCTTTAACCATAAACTTCAGTCTATTCATTTCAAGCAAGAATTTGTCTCAGAAAATTGTCTGCATCAGTTCTCATCTTTATAATTCTCTGATTATTGATCACTGGCACGTCAGTGACCTCGGGTCAGATGAACTCAGTAAAGTGGCATAAAAGCTGCCGAGGAGGGAGTTATGATCAGACAAGCCGGAGGAGGGCAAATGAGCTGTGATGTATGTGAGAGCAGCAGTGGTTTCACCAGGAGAAATTTCACATCAAATCTTAGAAAGCATTGGTCTGTATTGAAAGCCTGCACTGGCATTCATTTGAAATTTCCAAACTTTTGAGTTTGGAGCAGAACGCTCATATTAGATCTGACAAAACACTTTGAAATGGAAGTCACGCTTCTTTATTTTCTGCACTCAGGCACCTAAATTACTGCTCCAAATGTGATTAAAATTGCACTGGCGTGTGAATAAGGCAGTTATACTCGCTATTAAACTGGAACATTATCAGAAACTGCAACATAATATACTGATTAAATCTGTTTTTTATCTGGTGTAGGTTTCATTAGCGATATTTGACTGTCATGAAACAATTGTTATGTTTAACAAATTAAACATCTCTTACATAACTTACAAATGTAACCAAAGTTTCCAATACCTACATTGTTAGGCTATATTATGGAGAATGTTTGTCTGAGGAAAAAAAACAACAACAACACATCAGATACTCTTATGTTCATCTGTAGATATGTAAAAAAAAAAAAATTTAAGAAAAAAACTACAGCTAATTTAGCTCAAAATTTCCCACCCTGTTAGGTTTTTATAGAATGTGGAATGTGAAACTAATGGGGTGGAAATTCTAATAGAATACTAAGTTTGGTCAGTATGTGTTCCATATATTTATATGATTCATACACTACTGTAGCATTGGTTCATATTTAAATTAGATTTTTTTTAAATATCTTCATTTCAAACTAAATAAAAATTGAGAAATGTTGCCTTGGTCACTTGCTGAAATTATTATAATTTATTTTAGCTAATAATTATTTCATTTTAAGTAAAGGAAGAATGATGAATGCCATATTAAACAAAATTAAATACATTAATTTATTAATTTATTTTATTTAATAAAAAGTAAAATAATGCCTTAATAAAATAACATAAATAAAAATAACAGGCTGTCATTTATATACTGTATATTAAATTGTTAGAATAATATAATCATTTGTCACCTAATGACTGTATACAACACAAGGGTGAGAAAATTACCATTGCCATATGAAATAAATAAATCACATTTAATAATTTATTTAATAACTAGTAAATGCACACACTAACTAAAAGATAATATAAAACACAATTTAACAGATTGTAAACATATTTATTTTGAAAACTTATTTAATATTGTGACTTTACAGTAAACACTGGCTGAAGCAAAGCGAAGTGTTTTCTCTTCAGGCAGACCCTTGCTATCGACTAATTCATATTCTTGCCGGTCTATACTAAAAGTGCAGTTGAACATACAGATATTGCAACGCTTAAGTCGCACTTAAAAACAAAACATCAAAGTGAACCAGGAATTTACCACGAATTTAAGTGGCATCTACAAATGAATGATTCAGTAGAATCCAATCTGCAGCTGCATCAATACTGAATATATTTCAGCACAGATTAGATTAGATTTTTCAGACTCTATAATATTTCATTTGTGAACATCATGCCCGGAGCAGCCTGCGCTGTCCATATCAATTTAGTTTTTCATTTATGCTCTTTTCTGATCATAGCACCGCATCCTCTAATTTCATATCAAACCTCAACGCAGCAATTTAAAAGCAGTCCTAATGTAATTTCAATGCTTAGAAAGAAGTGAAATCATACAATATTGGTAGGAAGACGGTGCAAATGCTGTTTGATTGTATGCTATCTGTTGTGTAAGATGATCTTTTATTGTTAGTAGAAGAACAAATAGCGGTTTGGGAGTCATAATAAACTGTATTGAATCTCCTTCCTCTGCAGGTAAACTATATTAACCCTCCATAACCGCATCATGTATATAAATCACATAACCAAACACAAAATCCAACGACATCTTAAGAGTTATAGTTATGACTCCCAAAGCTTCAATCTTTGTACTCCTCAGCCGAGCATTGCAGAAATGTCATTCTAATTTTCTTTTGAAAGTCTTTTGTTTTTGCATTGAATTCAATTGGGACAGTGATATAACCCCACTTCGGGCCTGTTCTTATGTCTGCAGCTGGGGAAATTTTCCATGCTAACTGCACTGTAAGTGAATTAGACCGGCGGAGAAGCACAGAGAGATCAACACTAATTTTGTGGAAGATACCACCACCTGTCTCAACATACACTCGCAAACTCAATATACGTCTGCAGATAGTATTATGTTCTTCATAAAGGTCACTGTTAAACCTGATTTAAAGCAGCAGAAACACCTGCGATCCCAACAGAGCTCCTCATTAACCCTTTATCTGCCCTCTTCTGCCTCCACCTTCTCTCTTTATCAAGTGTTTCAGAAACAAAACAGCTTAATCAATTACACATTTATGCTGTAGATTACTTAAGAATGTATTACTCAATATATCTGCCATGGAAACAAAGATGAAGAGAATCTGCCACAAATAATAGTAGATTCAGTATGGGTTTTGGCCAGTAGGGGAGGCTATCTGCAGTCAAAAAGGGGCTGAAGGGTATTTTTGATGTTATTCGTTTTTAATTACTCATGGATTTTGGATATTTGATCGATATAAGTGACTTGTGACAAAAAAACTAAACACTGTGCCCAAACCTAGACATGTCGCTTAAGACATTAAATGTGTGGCAAAAAAGTGAATGAATAAAAAATAATTAATTAATCAATAAATAATATAATTTAAAAAAATGTAAGGCCAACAATAATTTCATATATATGTATATATACAATTGGGTTATTGACGTATCAAACAAACAGAAACAAAAACTTTATAACACTAAAGACCATTCTCGTGCTATTTGTAACTCTAAGAATGAAGATATTTTTCTCATGTTATTTGTGTGTTACGTTCCAATTTTTATTTGCCAGCTACCCATGTATATATAGTAAATGTAAAAATTGGGTCACCGAAAAAAAATCAAGCACTAATCTAAATAGATCATGTATTCATCTAAATTGCCGTATTGCATTATTATTCAGCGTGAAATCGGTTTAGAGATTTGTAGCCTAAAAATACTCCATCAGTGGAACAGAATGCAGCCTGTCAGACCCATCTAGGAAACACTGATGAATCAGAGAGAAGCTGGAGATTTGCAGGAACACATGTGGATTCTAGTCAATCGATATCTGTAATTATCCTGCTGTGTACTTGTCAAGTTCAAAGCTGCCTCATGCATGACTGAACTCAACTTCAATTGATCTCTGGTGTGTGTGTGTGTGTGTGTGTTTTCTGGATCTTTGGGATTTTTCTCAACAGCAAACATCCATGCATTAATGCTATCCACCAGGAATACCACCTAAAACATGTTAATGTTTATGATAAACATTCAAAGATATGATACATTTATATTGATATTTAGTAAAATATTTAAAATAATAAAGCATTGTTATTTCATTAAAGCTTAAAAATCATACATACAGTTTTCATACTATATTGAAGGGAAGTAGCCTATGTATATTCTTTGCAAAACGTTGACTTCCAAAAATGTCAACAATCTCAGTTGTACAATAATTCACAGGCATAAAGAGTTTTAGATTGGGCTGGACAGATATTTCTTACAAAATGTCTTATTTTAGTGATATCTGTCAGAAAGTATGAATATTTTGTCCTAGGTACTTAATAAAATTAAGTTTTCCCAGCGATGTCACAATGAAAGACACCATCTGTTTCTATGCGATTAACACGTAGAACAGTGTGTTCTGTGTACCTCAACTCGGCACGCACCTAAAGGCTCTTGTTTTATCTATCTGCTGCATAATTATGGCAAAATCAACCAGCTGTAGGTGAGATATGAGTACAGGAACTCTGTTTCCCGCTGAGAAGTGAATTATGCAATGAGGTGCCGCCGTCAAAGTGCCTCAGTAAAGATGTGATGTGTGAAGGGAGACACCTGAGAGCCATGCGCCTCATCTTTGTCTAGCACCTTCTTCTTAATTAGAAAAAAAAAGCTATTTTAAGCTTGTTAAAGGCACATCTACCTCCAGGTCATGTCAGGAATCAAAACTTTCTGGGTCGCGCCACTCATTTTAAAGGATAAAGCAGCTGTAGTCCGGATGTGCTGTGTTGTTGGCACCCTTGAAAGATGGAAAAAGGGGTGAATTTCACAAAACCTGTCAAGAAAAGGTCAAAAATGAGAAATAAGAAATTCCATTCTGCTATTTTTAAGCTTCCTGCATTTTGACATTTTTTTTATAATGTGAATCATGCAAATCATTGAAAGTAATGGAAAAGTTTGCTAAAAGATATCAAATTGCGCTACCCATTTTTTCACAGGAGGTAGCAAAATCTGATAAGGTAGGATAAATGGTTAGAACACCTGTTTCTCTGGTAGTGGGCGGGACTAATGCGCTAATGACAATCTTATTGGCTGTCGCTCACCTATTATTGTCCCTGTTTTGATTTCAGCAAATCAATTTGAGCGAACGCATACTACGTGATTAATATTCATGAACCCAGCAGCTCATTAATACTTAGTGCGTTTTATATTCTTATTAGTAGTAGAATTCATAATAGTTTTGTTATCTTATAATTCTTTGCCCCGGTCTTTATAGAAACATTAAATGATAAACAAGCTAGTTTCATTAATTTAACATTTAATATTGGGAGCATCCAAGTTTGCCATTTGAATAGTAACGAATAGTTACTTTCCCTGGTAATTAGTTACTTTTATAAGGCTGTAACTCAGTTACTATTTGTGATACGTATCTAGTAACTATAACTAATTACTTTTTTAAAGTAATGTGCCCAACACTGGTCGCATCATAAACCTTGCTTTATCCACCTTGTTCTTCCCATAATAATTATATAATAATATTATAATATTCCCATAATAATAATTCTTCCCATGGGTGCAGCCATTTGTAAATTTTATAGGTCTTGCTTCCGTTCTCATTCCAGCTATTTTTAGCTCTACAAAACAGCTTTTACTGCATGATATTGTAAATTCTTGTCTTACCATATTATTATTAACGTACTTAATTATGCTTGCTATCTTAATTAAGAACCCAGTGTTTTGTAGTGCAAAAAGTGTTACCATTTATAACATGCTGTAGGCTAACTCCTCTCATTATTTCCCTATAGCAGCTAATCAACCAGAAGTCTCCCCTACAGGCTTCCGCACTGAAAAATAAAGCTGATAAAGCACAACTAACTAGGTCATCCTGACCTGGCAACAACCACTCAGCCTCAACCTATCAAGTTTTGAAAATAACTACTTATATTTCCTTAAAAACATAATTTTAGCCTATATTTAAACATGGCTAATGTACCGCTGTCAAAAACGATTTAAGTACCGTAACATTTATCTAATAAGCTAAAAAAAATCTAATAATTATATTAGGAACAAACTAAAGTTTTAATATTTAACATTACTCAAATTAAATCTTCCGTTACTCTCTGCCAGTTCAAACCGTTTCGCCCGCGAACTTCGTTAACGGTCTTCGCTGAGCCATAAAAGGTAAAAAGGGAGGAGTTATAGCTCCGCATAAACTTTATTGGCTTTGTTGCGTGTGGAATTTGAATATGCAAAACTGTAATTAGACCTCTCCTTCTTTCAAACTCATATAATTGGCAGCATCGGATATTTTTCAGTCTCGGGTCAAGGAATTAATACACTGTGGGATGATCGGTTGTGACTGGAGCTCTCGCACGGCTTGACTGCAGGATTGCGATTTAACTGCTCTCTCTCTCTCTCTCTCTCTCTCTCTCTCTCTCTCTCTCTCTCTCTCTCTCTCTTCAGGTTTAGCGCGGAGGTTGAGCTCGATCTCGGAGTGAGTCGGGCAGCAGATGCCATCACCTGTCGCGAGGCTGCACATTAGTGCAAAAGGCTGTCCTGAAGCTAATTCAACAGATACTGCTGCTGACAGATTTAACCTGCACTATGTTTCCCGGTGATTTTAATATTTATCTACTCTTCTCATCTCCACCGAGGGGTGTTTCACACCTTCCTTCGTTTCACTGATACATACTCAGGTAAGCTGCTGCTGTTTGCTGTTTCAGATTGAGCTTTTGATTTATTTTAATTTAGTAAACAAACCTCAACAAACCATCTAAATTAAGCAATCTTGTTTTAGACTAATAACTGTAAGGGTATCGGTAACTTTAACTGAGGACTGTTTTCGTATGGGACGCTGCTCAAAACAGGAAATCTTAAAGTTTATTTTTTACTATTATTATTATTATTTATTTTTTATTTTTTTAGTTGAAAAATAATGCACTTTTAATAGCCTACCCTGTTGGTTTGTTTAACCAAGTTTTAATGTCATCACAGATGAATAACATAAAATAATTACGCCGTTTACAAAGTGTTATTTCTAAAATAAACTAACAAACAAACAAAATAAATCATGTCTCTAAAGAATGCAACCAAGAAAGGATGTCCGGTAAACGGTGCTCTTATCGCTGTCTTTGACGACTTTCCGCTGATTTCATCAAGGTGAGATCAGATAGTTTGAAAGAAAAGGCTTTTTAGTAAATCAGTCGAGAACCTGAACGCATCCTTAGCGCCAGTGCGTTTATTCTGCTGTTAAATGCTGTAAGTTGCATGGACCAGCAGTGAAGTCCGTACAGAAATATCAAACCATTTTTATGGCCGCTATTGTATACCCTAAATGTATACACATGTGCCATGTGACAAGTTGCCCCAACTTTTCCTCTTGCCTCGAGTCCAGACTTACGGTTAGCGTATACTTTCTTGGTTTAGTCGACGTATGTCTAAATGCATATAATTGCACTTATATTGTATTGAAAGGTAAGAATTTACAGAAATGATTTAATAGATGTTGTTTTTCTAGAGAATGGTATGTTTTCATATCTTGTATATTACTGTTTGTACTTATCCATCTGTAAATTTTCATTGTCAATAACCTGTATATTATGTTAGTACACTAAACTGCATTTGGTTGCCTTGTACTTGTACATGACAATAAAGTTGAATCTAATCTAATCTAAAAATGTACCTACTGATTCAAAACCCTACCGCTACTGAGATGTGTGAAGTGTAGCATTAAAAAGGAAAACAGGCACACATAAAATATAGTTTTAGGTTAACTGAAATCAGCCTCAACGTATCACGTTTTGAAAATATCTACTTATATTTCCTTAAAAACATAATTTTAGCCTATATTTAAACATGGCTAATGTACCGCTGTCAAAAACGATTTCAGTACCATAAAATTTATCTAATAAGCTAAAAAAAATCTAATAATTATATTAGGAACAAACTAAAGTTTTAATATTTAACATTACTCAAATTAAATCTTCCGTTACTCTCTGCCAGTTCAAACCGTTTCGCCCGCGAACTTCGTTAACGGTCTTCGCTGAACCATAAAAGGTAAAAAGGGAGGAGTTATAGCTGCGCATAAACTTTATTGGCTTTGTTGTGTGTGGAATTTGAATATGCAAAACTGTAATTAGACCTCTCCTTCTTTCAAACTCATAATTGGCATTAAAAAGGAAAACAGGCACACATAAAATATAGTTTTAGGTTAACTGAAATCAAACCAGCTGTCTTCTCACTAAAAAAAGTTAAATATAACCCAACTAATAACCCAACTATGGGTTGGTATAGCACCTTCCCATCTATGGGTTATTTTGACCCAATGAATTGGGTTAAAATACAGTTGGGTTAAAAGTTACCCAATAGTTGGGTTAATTATTTTATTGATTCACAGCAGTATATATATATATATATATATATATATATATATATACATTATTTAATATATATAAATTATAAATGACTTAAATTACAATATAAATTACTTAATAAAACCACATTATACTGTACCACTTTGTTGAAAAATACACCTTTTATTTATATAAATATGCAAATAATACTTTTTAACAATAAAATACTTTTTTACATTTCAAAATATTTTTAAGTATTTAAAGTCAAAACACACAAATGTGCACGTACAGCTGAGATATTTTCGAGATGCACACATATTCATTCATATCAAAAACAAATTTCCACAACATAGCATATATGTCATGAATATATAACAAATAAAAAAAACATCAGAGACACTCAAATCTGCTAGTAGCTGGACCTACTGATGATATAGTTTTTACTGATCACTAAATACAAAGTTTTTAAGAATGAGGAAATGTGCAGAAGGAACTCCTGGAACATTAAAGACTGTGTGCTGCAAAAACTCCCAAATGGGATCAGAGAGCTTTGGGTGGTTGATCCTACCCAACACAGATCCACTGCTTGAAGTAACGTCTTCTGTTCCATCACCTCCCTGCTGAAAATGATAAAAACTTGAGAGGAGTGTTCCTTGTCACCGAGCATCAGCACATGTGGATTCTGGCTTGTCTCATCATTCACTGATGAGTACTGCACCATATAAGATCAGTTGACATGAATTGTAATGCTATTTCATAAATAAAATAATATTACAAAATAGCAATTTTTTTTTTTTTTCCAAAATATCTTCTTGGAATGATCTGTTTCAGCATTTTGCGTCCCTTAAAAAAGTATACACCTAAGGTCCCTTGAGTCATTTTTGACCAGAATGTTAGGTTATTTTTAGGTATAAACACATTTAGTACTACACATTTAAAAAAAACATGCAAATCAGTTTTAGATTCATAAGATCATTTACTGTAATTAATGGCTATTCTAATAGATGCATAACGATATTCGAAATGATTAAACCATAAAAATCAACGCATAAGTGTTAGTACAATCATTTAGTTTTTAGCGCTTTCCTAACACTGATATTTGTTCTGTTTTGAATCACGAACGCTTGAAAGTAGTGAATCATTTTGCGAATCAATTGGCGTAATCGAATAAATTCAATTGGTTTAAGCGAATTCTTAATAGATTCGAGGCAATGAAAAGGTTTCTTCTCCCATTATCTCTTTCTTATTTGAGAATCTGAATCTGAATTTGAATTAGACTTTTCTAGCACAGAATTTACAGATTTTGAGTGTCTCTCATTCTCATTCTACATAACTTAACGTTACTGGACCGAGTCCGACAAGTTAAACAGTCTGTGCGGCACGGTTCAAGTGAACACCACTGACCCGTTTATCATTTGGCGTTTCCCAATGTGATAAATACTAATGCAACCTTATAAACTGTAACGTTAGTCAGAACTCTCCGTAAACTGAATAGTATCTCAAAGAATTTAAACCCAGCGTAATAGACAGTGATTTCAGAAACATGAGTTTAATGTATACTAAAGTAGGCATATAACATTTCGTCACACATTATTAACATTGAGTTACTGTTATACACCTCTAAACAGTTTCACTCACGGACTAAATAGAAAAGCTATTAAAGTTAAGGATACTTTCCAATCGAGTTTATTCTCCGAAACACTGTACACCGAATAAGGTACAACTTCGTTTAAAACATATAAAGTTCAGTTTTTTAAATGCATTTAATGTTTCTTTTCATAATAATTATAATGTTGTAAGAGTTATACATATCAAAAAGAGATATTACTGACCTCATACTGACGCAGCAGCAGCTTCTGTTGCCTTACTGTCTTTTACTTGTCGACCATTAAAATTGGATCCGTCGCCACGGGAACCAATTTAACACAACGCAGGGTTATTACTAACAATAACCCAACGATGTTGAACAAATAACCCAAACTTTTAGAAAATAACCCAACATAATGACCCAATATGTGTAACCCATCTATTGGGTTAAAAAATAACCCATCGTTTTTTACTGTGTTAGATTATGATCTGTGCTGATATTCAGCTTTGGGTCAACTATGCTCAAATTCAGAGAAAGCAGACTGTGGAAATTGAACTCTGGACTAATATCCAGGCTAAATGGCAGAATCAGACAAAATCCCCTGAAAACTTGGAGGCATTTTTCATTGTGTTTTGCCTCTTGAAAAAAGTGTATTGGGTTCAGTAGATGCTTTTTAATATAGTTTTTCATGCATGAATGTAGTATGCCCCTATGCAACACTGCGGAGAGACATGAAACAGGAGGCAGAAAGCGTCAGAGAGATATGCATGTGTGCGTTGTGTCACTTGAGTCTCCTTGTGTGGGTTTTCTGTTTTGGCTCTGATCTTTATAGCTGAGGTGTGATCATCTGCACTGATTCAGTCTCTCTGATCTCTCGCTGTAAAACAAGTCATCTCAAGCACATTAAATGAACACAAGCCATATTCTCTCCCTCTAACAAACACACATAAACTATGGACCTTTCCACTGAGCTGTTATGGATTCATTGCTGCTTTATACTCTCTCTCAGTTACTCATCCTAACCTCTGCACAAATTTCTGACCTTTTTTAATCTTTCTGTCCATTCCAGACCCAGAATGCAATCATTAAACCAATCCGGGTGGGCGGGGCCAATCCCAGGGGATTATAACTCCTCCTCCTTTGGACTGGGATTTTCAGGAAGTCCAGTTGGGAATTACCCTAGCAATGTGTCCAATCAAAGCATGCCGTTTCAAGGGAGCAGCACGATGGTCACTGCGGTCATATCGTTCCCCGTGTTCATCGTTGGACTCACCGGCAACACCCTGGCTATCTATGTAGTTTTGCGCTATGCTAAAATGAAAACAGTTACAAACATATACATTTTAAACTTGGCTGTGGCCGATGAGCTGTATATTTTGGGCCTCCCGTTCCTTACGACGCAAAACGTACTTTCCTACTGGCCGTTTGGCTCATTCCTGTGTCGCGTCGTCATGACGGCAGACTCATTAAACCAGTTCACAAGCATCTTCTGTTTGACGGTCATGAGCATTGATCGCTACTTAGCCGTAGTGCATCCCATCCGATCCACTAGGTGGCGCCGACCACGAGTAGCTAAAGCAGTTAGCGCAGCAGTGTGGGCGTTTTCCTTCATCGTTGTTCTCCCCGTGGTGATATTCTCTGACGTTCAGGACATGTTTAACTCATGCAACATGAGCTGGCCGGAGCCACGAGATGTTTGGTCGATGGCGTTCATACTTTACACCGCCACCCTCGGATTCTTCGGCCCCCTGCTGGTCATCTGCATGTGTTACCTGCTGATCGTCGTCAAGGTGAAGTCGTCCGGAGCCCGGGCGGGATTTACGAAGCGCAGACGCTCTGAGCGGAAGGTGACCCGCATGGTGGTGGTGATCGTGGTGGTGTTTGTCCTCTGCTGGCTGCCGTTCTACATCATCAACATCGTAAACCTGGTGTTCATTCTCCCGGAGAACAGCGTGATGGCAGGGGTGTATTTTTTCTCCGTTATCCTGTCGTATGCAAACAGCTGCGCCAATCCGCTGCTCTATGGGTTCTTGTCCGACAATTTCAAGCAGAGTTTCCGGAAGGTGCTGTGCGTGCGCAAGGCAAACGGCGTGGAGGATGGAGATCCCAGTGTGCCACGGACGGAGAAAACGACGACCCACGATACCTTCCTGACACCCCGGAACAATTACTTTAACGGACACGTACAGGGCAGCCAGGTACAGTCACTGTGAAAGCACATCTCACATATTTTACATGGGTTTAATGAATCTGAACCAAAAATTAAAAATACTTCAGAAGCATTTATTTATAGTAGTTAATGATAATTTCAACATTTATTCATTCATTATTAAAAGAAAAGTAAAACTTGTACACGTTAGTACTATTTAAATGATCTGAGCTGAAACTGAAATAAATGGGAATTTTAAACAGCTGTTAAAGATTTGCTGATTGTCAGTTAATTATCTCATGCTAACTAATGGGACCTTGTTGTAAAGTTGCTGAATGTTCTCAAAATTTAAGGCACAGTTCATCCCCCAAAAAAATGTTTAGCAGAGTTTTTACGTTATGCTTTTTTCTAGCAATTAATGCATAGGAACAACCTGAATAATTTAGAAGACTTAACAAATTTAAGTCACATGATCAACTTGATAGCATTCAAAAGTTTATCGTATTATTTTGAATCTTATGACATTTTGTGTTCCACTGAAGGTTTTGGAGAAACATAGCGATGAGTAAATGGTGACAGAAATGTTTTGGTAAACTATTCCTCTGAAGAAGAAGAAAAACAAATGGTCCAGTTAGAGCCAGTTGGTTTTTAGCCCCTTGCTGGTGTGTTCATGAATTCTCTGTAGATTTCAAACATGCTGAGCATTTTACATTCGAAACAGCTGCCAACATGTTGCTCCTTCCTCCCTCCCCAAAGAGACAATCTCAGTGAAATTGATTTACTGAGCAGCAAATGGACTGAGAGAGAGATTGTGTGTGTGTGTGTGTGTGTGTGTGTGTGTGTGTCTTCCTGTCCATCAGTCCTAACCCTCTTAGTGCCCTTAGGGACAGCACTACTCATATGTTCCCAATAAACATTCCCAATGTCCATGCATATTAGCATCTGTGTGTGGTTGTGAGTGAAAGAAGAAGAAAGAGAAAGCAATAAGAAAGAAAGGGCTGAGCGATAGTACGAACAAAATCTTACATCAGTGATTCGTTTAGAAAAGGTAACACTTTGTTAACTATTAACTACAACTTTTTCCTTAGTAAATTCTCAATTTGCTGCTTGTTAATAGTTAGTGCAGTAAGTTTTGGCTTTGGGTAGGATTAGGAATGTAGAATAAAATATTAATATATGCTTAATTAGCATTAATAAATGGCTAATATTCTAGTAATATGCATGTTAATAAACTAATAGGTGTAACCATAAGTGTTTTTTTTAGCCCTAGTAGAAGAGATGATGAAATTTATTTCTCTGTGTTATGGTTCATTTTGACCAAGTGGACCATAAGGGAGTACAAGTATGTGTGTGTGTGTGTGTAGAAATGTGTGTGTATTATAAGAGTGTCCTTCCGGGAGTGAGATCAGACGATCCCATAGTTCATTCAGTGGGGAAATCAGAGCCGTTCGGCTCTAGAGACTGAATCAGATCTGTAGGACTGAAGAATTCCTTGGCTTTGATGGACTTCACAGCATCTGATGTAGGGTATATGGGAAAAAGCCATTCCCTTTAAGCCATTACTGCATCTGCGGAGTTGATATGAGCTCTAATGTCTCTCTGTGGCTGACTGGCTTTCCCTGCTTTGACCGATACTCAGTCTGATAGATTGCTGGAGACACAAAACACACATTCCCTGCTTCTCTTTTATCCCTTTGTCACTGGCAGTATATCGGTGCTGGAACCGGAGGCCAATTTGGCTTCATTCTGCGTGTTTACAAAGAAGAAAAAAATGGTGCTTTAAACCTGCTGTTCTTAAACTGAGAACCATTCATTACCACTTATTTTTCAGCAAATCTCTCTGTCGTAAACCCAAAGGTAGATTGCCTCCATTTAAAAAAAAAAAAAAAACAACTGGAAAAATTACATAGATTCGGCTAATGGAGAATTTGTGCCTATTTTCGTTTTTGTAATATAAAATGATTTTATTTTAATTCATCATAAATGTAATGTAAATGTAATAAATATATTCAATTAAATGGCATTATGTATATTAAAAATAATATTAGAATTTAATATTAAATTAATTAAATCTAAAAATAGATTTTTATCTAAGGAACATAAATATATATTTAAATAAATTCAATAATAAAACATTTTATATATTAAGTATTTAATATATATATGTACACACACACAGTACAGGCCAAAAGTTCACACACCTCATTCAATGTGTTTTCTTTGTTTTCATGACCTTTTCATGTGTATATGTATACAATATTCACAATATTCACATAATTATAGAATACTCAATATATGTAAAGTATTATGCAAACATAACAAAAGATATATATATATATATATACACATACTAATGTTAAAAAAGTAGTGCAATAACTTTTATTTGTTATATATTTAATATTCTGTCTCACATGTCTTTGGAAATACCGGCTAGTTTTAATTGAGGTTCACGGATCCTGTGTCCATCTCTTGGATCATTCCAGAGGAAATGGGTTATTTTTCCCCATCTGTCTCTCTCTCAGTTTTGAGGAGTACCAGCAGGGAATCTCAGAAGCTGAATTGGAACCACATTGTGCACCAAAAAAAAACATGTTATTTTACAGAATGAGAAACAGGAAGAAAGAAAAAAGACATGAAAATGTTGGGAAACGGGAAAAGGCCCGAAAGCTGTGCTTGTTAGGCTTCTATTTTTTTACAAGTGCAATTTAACCTAAAAATATACTTCTGTCATTATTTACTCACCACAGAGTCGTTCCAAAACCTGTATGCTGTTGTTTCCTCAGTGAAACACAAAAAGCGAAATGCTGAACAAACTGGCTTTGCAATAACTAATAGCAGAATTTCCATCATTGCATCATTGTTTGGACACACACACATGATGGACACACACACAGCAGTGCAGAGGTGCCACTGTCTGTCCTGTTCTGTGTTTCTGCAGGATCTGCAGTTACAGTCTTGCATGAGCACGTCTGAGAAGCCTCAGCCTGCAAGACCCCAGATTGGCCAGTCCACTCTCTAAACTCTCTTTCTCTCTCTGTCTGTCGTTTCCATCTTTATTTCGTCTCCTTTCCTGTGCTCTCTGTCTTATCGTCTCTCCGTTCATCCCTTCAATTTGTCTGTCTGTCTGCCTGTCTCTTCTTACGCCTTTTTGTGGAAGGTGTGGCCTGAGCCTCAAGCCACGCCCCTGAATGTGCCAGTGACCCGCACTCCTGTGCAGCAGAGCTCAGCCTCCATCCCAGTGCCCGCTGTCACCACGCCCAGCTCCAGCCGTGGCCTGTGACCCCGGCGGGTCGTGAGGGTCCTTCCAAACAATACCAGGATACTTTGTTTTGGTTGGAGTGTGAAGCGTGTGGAAACACAAGGGTCTTCAAGCACATGGAAACCTGGAAATATCAGGAATTAAAAATGTTTATGTTGAAGTTAAATGCTTTAAAGTTAGCTGAAGAATTTCTATTTGTGAACACACTACTTACAAACCTTGAGTCTGAGGCCACCAGTGAAAATCTGCTTCGTATTTTTAGAATTTAATCCCTTCAGCATGAAATATAATATTAGCAAAACAATTTTTTTTTTTTAATGATTAAGTGCAAAATCCGACATTCTCCAGCATGACCTAAAAAGGAATAACGCAGAGTCTGAAATCTCATGAATGTCATTTTATATTTATTTGTTTTATTTTCAAATCCAAACACCTTTTTATTTTTTGGTTTAAATTACATTTTAAATCCCAGATTTTTAACGTGGTCTCTGATTTTTGGGCCCAACTTTCAAGAGTTTTAAGAAAGGATGAAAAAGAAACAGCAGAGGGATTTAGAAGACAGACAGGACTTCAGGAGCAAGTGAAGGGGATTTCAAGGTGATGAATGTTGGTATATTGCTTTTCACACACACACACACACACACACACACACAAACGTTTCAAGAATTGATCAATTTTCCTGCATTAAACACAAAATAACCTTTTCTTTCTCCTCTGCAATCACATGATTGATGTGAGGTGAACAAAAAAGAAACACACACACACACACACACAGAAAATGTATTAAATGTACCTGCTACACTGATTGGGAGAAAACTGCGTATCCCAGTGTCCTTCACAAGCACAGACTAATAGTTCCTTCAGGAGTTCAACATAAACTAATACAGAGGTACAAGTTTGATGTAATAGTTGGAAACTCATTCTAATATTAACAACCATAGCACCCAGTTATCATTAATATTTCCTTTTAAACAGATGATTCCGACCACTAGATAAAACCAATTTAGCAAATCAACAGGGTTATTAGTGGCAACTAAAATGAAGACTACAGCAATCATAATTTCGAATCTTATTGCTATCGCAGTGACAAAATTTCTCATTTTCATGTAGTATGAGTTGGAATACTAATATATAACTAAACAAAGCTAAACTTAAAGTTATAACTCACAACATGGCAAAGCACATCAGAACTAATCAAACTTGAACTACAATTAAAATGAATACAGAAAATATAAAGACTGAATCTAATTCAAACTTCTCTGATAATCATACACCTGCCAAACAAATGCTGCATGTACAAGCAGCATGTAGGGCAACTTGTTTATTTGACAGCTGAACATCTGCAGGGGAAACCAGTTGTTTTTGTAGATATCTTCGTCCGGAGGTCAGCAACTTGTTGGCTTTATCAAGTGAATGGATAGAGCGCAGCCATTTGACCCTTGACACGCTGGGAGCACATCGTCTCTGGGCAGAAACTTCCTTTTCTACATCTGGGGACTTGCACTGACAGGTAGAACGAGATGTGATAGATCGCTTCTGGACGTCAGGATCCTAGCCAACTGAACTTTTTCACATGTCAGAGGGGATGGGAATCTGTGGAAACTGGGATTTTTAAGTACTTTAGGGTGTGGTGTTCAGTGCTTGTCGAGTATGAGGGTAAAGGTTGCGTATTGACGTGTTTAAACTGTCCTCTGCTCTCTGCCAAATGTAGCAAAGTGCCTTTTCTTGTCCCAGATCAAACTAGCAGTCATTTGAAAAATGCGAGACGTCGATGGAGGCCTTAGAGACACAACCTGTTGTTTGCTCTCTTTGTTGTTTAGATTCTTCCCCTCGTCGTTTACGTTGGGGGGGCTCATTTGCCTCATTGTTAAAGGTTTATAAGTATATTCATATGGTTTACATTTAAGTACGCCTTTTGACATAATGTCACTATGTAATGGTATTGTAAAGTTACTGCCAGTGTAATGGAAACCGCACTTTCTTAAGTCATTTCTATTGATGTTTAATATACAAATGGTCTCATTTGCAGAAAACAAAAGAACAAATGGTTTGCTGCCACCCTTCCTTGCCATTGGTGGAGGCTTCAATGCCTCAGCTACAAAGATCTTCCATGTGCGACAGCGTTTAAGTGTCCTGCGTGTGTTTGGCTGTTCATAAAAGCTATATAAAGAATGTGCATTGCTTTGTTAATGCTAAATGTGCCTCTGATAAAAACTTTAATGACACCCTTAATACTTTAGGCCAGTTCATGTCAGCCAGCAAGCTTTGTGATCAATACTTCAGCTTCTTCTATTAAACCCAAAGACTCGTTTGATTCTGTTGACTTGTTAGTTCAAACTGTAATGATGCATTAACAAATCACTCTGCTCAAGAAATGCTGAGCAAATGTCATGTTGTGCAATGTTGTTGGTCTTAATGTTACTTCTTAATTATTACTCAATATTATTATTCATTTGTTTCGCGATAAAAAAAAAAAAAGACTATTGCGACCTTTTATCACTCAATTCTGACTTTTGTGAGATATAAAGTGACAATTGCAAGATATAAACTCACAGTTCTGAGAACATACATAGTCTTTTTTTCCCTCAAATTTGGACTTAATGGTTTATATGACACAATTTTGACTTTTTTTCAGGTAACTGCACAGTTCTGACTTTATATCTAATAATTGTGAGTTTACATCACACAATTTTGACATAGCTTTTATATCTTGCAATTCTGACTTTATAACTGTATTGCGAGTGTATATCTCACAATTCTGAGAAAAAAAGGCAGAGTTGCGAGGGGGGGGGGGATGTAATTGTGAGATAAAAAGTCGCAGTAACCTTTTTTAAACATTTTTATTCAGTGGCAGAAACCTGTTCCATAGAAACCTGTGACATCTGTGTAAGAAATTGTTTTAATTGCGGAAATATATAAAATATACAGTTTTCTGAAAGAGACCTTTCAGATCATATATTGCACTCTTAAAACTTTATATAAGAAATCTATATTGATGGCATATTGAACAGCTGATGCCATTATTGCTTATAAAATCAGTCATCAGTGACTCATTAAGTGAGAATCAAATATTTAAGTTGTACATATACTATGTTTTTGTCTAAATAAAAGTGTATTCATAAGCCATTTGCTCTTGGTTTTCTTTCCTTTTCTTCATAGTAGTGTTTTTTAGCTTCCTGACATCTATGTTGCGTTCAGGTGACATTGTAGAGAGTTTTGAGTTTTGTCATGCATTGTTGTTGGTACTCAAGTGTTTTAACAAAATACATCTTTAAATAGCAATAACCAGATCACACTTGAATGGCCCTACCTTTAAAGAGCTCTGTAAAATCTGGAGAGAGTTAGTCTGTTAGTATTTTACATTAATCTCAATGACAGTTGCTTGGCTTGTGCAGGATCACCTCAAAGCTATATTGCCCAAGACGGCATAACCTTTTGCACCTTTAAATGTCATATGACTAATCAATCTTTATATTCAGTCCTAAACCTTCACGAGTGAAAGTACTTGCACACCTGCTGCATGAGAAAACAAAACGTCGTTCAGTCAACGTTTTGCTGGTTATTCTGTCCTCCACAGCTGTTTTAATTTTTAGCTGCTAAGACATAAAAGTATTTAATATACTTAAAAGTAATTAATTATTGTAATCCAAAGTCCAATGCTGTTGTATATTAATATAATATATTAGTATATTGATTCAAGCCCTAAATATCCTTACCGTGTGTCATCTTATAACAGGCATCCAATACTGACTTCCGGAAAAGTGGAATAACCAATGACTTGAGTTGAGACAATAATGAGTTGATATTACAACTAAAACAGCAACCCCCTCCCCCCGAACGGACAAAAAAAAAAGTGTATATTTTTAGTGTGTAATGAGACAGTGAACCTGATTTTATGACTGAAGCTTTGAAAATGTAATTTAAATTGGTAGCGTCTATTCACACTCAAAAAGACAGAAGCCATTTATAGTGTAACTTATAATGGTGGAATTTGCTCTATGGAGGCAAATAAACATTGTTCACATTTGCAAACAGTGATGAGAATGAAAGTTTAAACTGAAGAAATGCTAATATCTGCACTACATGCAAAATGGCTGCGCAATGGTGTTACAATGGAGTTACTGAAAAATCTCACTGAAACAGGCTATTTGTTCTCAAATAGACGCTATGCGTAAATATCAAGCAAAAGGTAGGATATAAAACAGTAAAATCTGTCATTTTCTTGAAGTTACACCACTGCTGTCAAAGAAAGTATAGTAGTACCGTAAAAATGTCATTCATATGGTTCCTGCGACATATGGATACAAGCTTTCTGAATGTGTGAAATAGCTTAAAATAAAGGAAAAGATCAAATTGATGCAATTACTCATAGAAATCCTTTAGTTTTTTTTTCTTGTCATTTATGTGGACGTGCAGCACTCCGAGCCATATTGAGTACAACCTATGCTTAAACTTTAATGGCTCTCACGTGCCAAATTTGAAAATGCAGAAAATAAAAAGGCAGTTTTTGTAATGTAATTAATATTGTGCAGCTCTTATGTTTGTGTGCAAAACCAGTGAATCACTTTTGCTTTGTGCTGCATCAAGCCAAATTTATCCCTCCTACCAGGGGCATCATCACATCGTAAAAGACTAATTAAAACAGTTCAATGTTTTAAATATAAACGGTCTCCCAGTCTTGTTTGTGGTGGAGTCCTTGCGTATGAGCTGCTTTTGTGCTGCTTCAGTTTCCAGTCTTTTCTCTCTCTGCCTCCATTTGCTCCTCTGTTCCACCTCAATCAGGTTTTCAACCTGTGATTCCATTAAACTCCCTCCCTCCTGTCTCTGTTCCCGCTTTACATTCCCTCATTCCACATTCAGCCGCCTGGGGAGGATAAAAAGACTCTTAGTGTCTTCGTTTTCAATCCACTTTCACATTGTCATCCCAGGCTTCCACTGTTGTTCCCTATCTCAAGTGCCTTCAGATGAACTCCCTCTGCAACAAGATACACTTACCTGAAAAGTCATTTTGTGTCAAATAGCAGAGGCTGCAAATGCTCCAGGATTGGCATAGACTTCAAATCATGAATATAGCAGAAGTAAACAAAGATGCAAAGTAATAAAGCATCCTTCTCCCTTACACAGGCTTACCATTTTCCATCTTGACAACAACAAATCTTAGCTTTAGATTCGACAGCCAATAACACAGGAAAGCAAGCCCCCAAAAAACAAATAAACCAGATACGATTTAGGGCATGGAATTCGAAAAAGACAAATGCTAGCCTATAGCATTATGGCAAACAGGATTAAGAGCCCAGTGTATCTCAGAAACAGCAAATAATACACACATAGTGTCATAAAAATATATTTTACAGGCACACCTGTGGATCCCTGTTCAAAATAAGTGTTTTATAGCCTGGTATCATGGAAGAGTTTTCCATTTAGAACGTTTTATTTTGTCGCAGAAAACCATCTGTGCTATTTGATTTAAAGAAGACACCAACATGAAGAAACTGTAATGAGACATCAAACATTTTTTTCAATCTCAAAATGACTAATAGCTTATACAAGATGCAAAGCATGTTATCACACACTCAGTGTCTATGGTGGAAAAGAGCAATACTGAGTAACTTTCTATAAGATTAAAACTGTATAAATGTGAAGCATTGACATTTAACCTGTTTAAGACACATCTAAACACTTGGTACTGAAAACACCAATTAATAGCTATTTTTTTAAGACTCTGAAAATAAAATAAAACCTGGCAACAGCTTCGGCAATGACAACATTATAAACAAAAGAGGCAAACAGAAGCAAAAAATACATGCTGGGTAAGTTCTTCCATTTTATGCCATTTTGCTTAAACATTACAAGGTTTTTGTATTGTAAAGCTCATGAAAAACTCATTTATTTACATATCTGAACCAAATGTAAAACTTCAAAAATTAAGAAGTAAAGACTTCAAATGATTTCCACAGATGTCTGGCAGTAACTTCGAGACACTCTCCAAACACTTAGCTCTTGAGCAATATGTGGATGTTTCATTGCTTCTCTGAGGAGGAATGTTCAGTGGTGTCGGGTGAGGAACATCAACCTCTGGCACAAAGAGGAGGACTGCAACACCCCAGAGAGCCCAGAGGTGATGAGATCTGAGGTAATGCAGTGATGTTGATGTTCATTGTACCAGTGGACGCAGGTCAGAAATCCCTGCGTTGACGTGATTTACAACCATGAGATCGCTCTGCAAGATTTTTTGGCTTGACCGAAAATCTCTGTGAACTTACACAATCTCTCTGCGTGCAAACTTCAGCGAAGGCTACAATGAATAAGGATTCCCAATGCTTGAAGATAAGCCAGCGAGAGCTTACTGATATCAGTCTCTGGAATAAATGAAAGCCGTTCTCACCGTTCCTCCTGCTCTAATAAGTCCCTGCTCTGATAGATTCTTCATTCTACCAACAGCAAAGACCGATAACGCCTTGTTCGCTTTTTTCGGGCAGTTTTTTGATGGATATCCTTTTGCATGGGAAACTAGAGCTACTGCCAGCTAAACAAATCACCTGAAGCACTTCTGCAAGATCTTTTTTTAGTTGCACCTTTCACTTTGAGGCCGTTCTGAAGGTCAAGCCACCAGAATCCAGACTCACTGGAACCAACGTGAGGGAATTTGAGAATTTATCAAGCTGCCAAACTGGAAACCCAACAAGAGCAACCTTGGAAACCTCATTAAAAAGCTACCGCTCCTCTTTTCTAATGCAGAGTTTGCTGTCTGCTAGAGCCTGAAGCTGATTTGATTGCTACTCATTCTGCACACTGCCGACAGACTCTTTCTGCCAATGCAATAAATGTTTGATGCTGGAGCATCCTTATTACTGCTGACTGTGGTTTCAGTCACTGAGATGAAGTTTTGTTGAATAGGAACGCCTTCTTATACTCAATAGCTGCAAATCCTTAATTGTGCACACGCTCACTTTCTAATTTATTTCTTTTTTCTTGAACTCAAAACCGTACAGTTTGTCTCTCTCAGTAGCAAAAACAAAATTTGCTATGGTAATACAAGGAGCCCCAGAAATATTATTTTAAACAACTGGGACTCAAACTTTCGCAAGACACTGTTTGCTTAATAAAAGCTTACCCAAACAGAAACACACATCCGCACTTAACACATGGGCCCCAGAAGAGTCTGTGTTTTTATAAAACTAACATTTAGGAACAAATATGCATCACTGCCAACAGAAACTTGGAAAACATGGAGACAGGGGTGGCTGCATTCGATTTTGGATGGGCTTTTTGTCCATGAATGTGTGTAGAGCCAGAATATAATGCACTTATATTCTATGGGCCACATCTCAAAACCCTTTATAAGTATTTGCAAAGTGCTGTTATGGGTTTTATAAATTATATGTAAATTACTAAGATCAGACAGAACTGGATACATGTAACTTTTTTGGGTGCTTCACAAAATCATTCAATATGTGTCAATATGTAATCCTTTAATCCAACAAATAGAAAAGTGTCTCATAAATAAACATTGACATATTTATATCTATATATATATATATATATATATATATATTTATTTATTTTTTTCAGGACAGTGCACATTTAATTAACTCAAGTAAACAAGTCTACTATGTAAATGTGTCAGATTTAGCTAATTTTCATCTACTGACCCTCTCAGGTTGATGGTAAAAACCCACAAGTACACAGAGAAATAACAAACACATTCTGGCAAACAAGAAGATTGAAAGAAAAACAATAGCTATCAATTAACATAAACATATAATATAATGTTTTAGAATTTATATAGAAATCAACAATAAATATATAAATAAAACACCCTGATGATGATGAAAGCAGCCGTTCAGCAAAGACCCCTAACTGTGTGACCTTTTTAGGGCACTGCTGAAGGGTAGCTCCCTTTTCCTCTGATCCAGGACCAGTATCCAAATCCGAGCCTCGATCTAAACCGCTATTAGAAAAAACCTACACCTGATCTGAAACCAAACAGTATAGTCTTTAGGACAGCACTTCAGGGCACCTTGTCAAATTGAATTTTGGGACGCTCTGAGGAAGTGGCCAACTGGAGCCGCAGGAGATTCATTATAAGCTCCTCAGACACGTAAACACCCAGAAAGAAAGCAGCGTATATGTTTATCTGCGTGGGTGTCTGCACCTGTCTCACCCTGTGATCTTTAATAATTCTCTGATATTTTAAAAGGTGCCAGCTAAAGCGGGACTCCCAAGTCGCCCGCCCACAGATGCTAAATTGATTGTAATTATATTAGGCGGAAGGAATGAGTGCGGTGTAGCAAGAGGATATTTAATTGTTGCTTCACTAATCTCTCTTTGTTGAGTTTTATACATAACGACTTTTTTATAGTTAAGCGTGCAAGCCTTTAAACGGCACCTATTATGCCCCTTTTTTACAAAACGTAATATAAGTTTCAGGTGTCCACAGGATGTGTCTGTGAAGTTTCAGCTCAAAATACTCACATATCATTTATTATGCGATATCATTTTGAAAATGCATATATAGATTTTAAACATGCTGTTTAAAAACCTCATAACCTGTGATTCTTTCTCATGCAGGGTCAATGTGACTCTGCTATCACATTGAGCCAAGGAAGGAAACAGGACGAATAGTTCCAAGCATTTAATCTTTTACTGTTTGGTTTTCTTGAACAGAATGATAATTAGACTTCAACACATTCACCAGACAAAGACTAAATCAATATATAAAAAAATAAATACTAATCAATGGAAGTGTTCACAGCTCCTCAGTCATCTATTTACAGATCATTCAACGGATGTCTTTTGTTTGTCTTTCTTTATTAAAACACAAAAGTAGATGTTCGGAGGAATAGATGATGAATGTCAGAGTTTGAAAATGGTTTGGCTTCAGAAGAATTGCTATTGCCTAAACAATGCACAGCACAGATGGATTGCTTTTAAGTTGATTCATTTTTTTTTTTTTGAAGCCTGGCAGTATAGATTAGTGCCCAAGACAAAATTGTGGAAGAAAGTTATACAGATGTAAGAAACAAATACGCATGATGACAAAAAGGTATTCCTTTAACCTCAGAAATGACCTGATGATGTTCAGAGGCCATACACAGACAATACAAATTTTTGATATAATCAGTTTTATTCATCACTGAATCAAATTAAATCAACATTGAACTGACTAGAGCTAAATAATGACACTAGTTATTTTAGAGCTGCTTTGCTCACCATAATTGAGTTTCTGTAATTGATTCTGCTATTTTCCTGTTTGTCATCCTGTGTATCACCAGCCTATTGTATAAAGCAGTATTGCATAAAGGTGACTTGACTAATAAATGATATCACAGTCCCTTACATCATCCCATGCCCTCCTACAGATGTTATAGCTTACATACATTGATTTATTTTGAAAAGTATAAGGTTTTGTTTTTCTAGAAAGCATGCATTGATTCATTTCAAAATAGCCTATATGTATTGCAAGAAGGAAATGCAATTAAGACCTTTCCTCGTCCTTCAGGCTTTCACCATGTTTTCCCTCAATTTTTGTCTCTCCACTTCTCATCGGTAAAGACATTACAACATTTGGATTGGATTTACGGAGGTAGATTAGAAGCAGACACAGCAAGAGCGCATCCAGAATGCTTGGATTACTGGGTAATGGATGGAAATTAGCGATGCCATCGTTTAAACAAACATGTGAATGTCATACACTCAAGCAAGCTACTGTAGCTGCGCACTTTATCTTTACCTGGATTGTATTTCTTGCACAGTATTTAGTATTTAATTGAATTTACATAATCTTACAATGATATATTTAGATTTATCAGAGAAATTGATTAATATTGATAATTTCCTTTTAAATTGAAACCAGTTCAATTTCTGAATGAATCATTAAGGAAAGTTTTGTGAACCAGACCAACCGATTCATTGAAAAGATCCAGCTCACATATTATACAACTTCAAAAGACTTGGGAAATAAAAGCATAGGTAATTCTTAGAAAGTTTGAGCTTCAGAAGTGTGTGTACAATGTGTATATGTTTAGCACTGTATGGTCCTCTTGAACTTGGGGTGATTTTGGGGTTATTTCCTGGAACAATATTCCAGTAGTTACGCTCAAACACGCTCCTCATAAGGAAAACACAGGTGCTTGAACACAAGGGCAAATCTGAGTGAGGTGCACTTATATTTCTGAAAGAAGCACATTCAGGTCTTTGTAGAACACACACTGACAGCAGCTGAATAAATGATGCATAAATAAAGGCAGACATAGAGAAAGAAGAATAAAATATAGACAGGGGCTGAGTAAAATGAGGGAACTTCAGGGAGAGTGAAAGGGCACAGGAAAAAGAAAAGACATGCCTTCATTCCCTGAACATGAATTCGATGAGAGAGAAACTTATGACAGGGTGACAATGATGAAATCACTGTAATAGCAGAAGTTAACCCCTAGGTACATATTAAAGGGTTCCTTCATCTCGTTCCAAACCCATAAGACCTTTGTTCATCTTCAGAACTCAAATTGAGATATTTTTGTTTTTGCTATGTTTCTGGATCTGAGATCATTTAAGTTGTGTTGCTGTATATGGAGGGTCAGATAGCTCTCAGATTTCATCCAAAATATCTTAATCTGTTCTAAAGAGGAACGAAGGTCTTATGGGTTTGGAACGACACAAGGGTGAATAATTATTGACAAAATTTTCATTTTGGGGTGAACTAACTCTTTAAGACCTTAAGGGTACATATTACTACTCTAAAAAATGGCACTGCTCTTGTGAAGGCAAATTAATCTTTTATTTATGTTTTGAGACATGAGACATATTTGAGACATGGGGAGTGCTTCTCTCTAATTGGTGAAATTTTCTGTATAGCATCATGGGTAATGCAGTTTTCACCATCAGGGATTCCACTGTTAAACCTAATTATATGCTATCTTATATGCAAACTGATGTTTTTTTATCAAAAGCATGTACCAAGCTTTCCGTTAAAATACCATTATGAAGCATTAACTTTTCCAGTAAAACGGTTACAAAATTCCTTTTTGAAGTGTGTCCAGAGGAGAACAACACACTATTTAGACACGCTATTCCCTGTTTAATACTTTAAAGCTGCTTTGACACGCTCTAAAAATGTCAAAAGGGCTATGTAATGCGTTTAGTGCTTGACTTTGTCTGCACCTGCAATCTTAATCTTGATTAGTGCTGTTTAACTGTGGTTAGTATGTGTCTGTGCCACGGTTTTGTCTCTCATCCTCTTCATTATGAGTTCAGCGTCCTCAGGTTTCACTCTAATTAAGATGTTATTTCTTCAGCCCTTCCCGCATTAAGACCACAGACAGGAGGATGTTTATTCAAATGCTCCTCACTTTTTAAAATCTCTCCATTATGAAGAGGGGCTACTCCAAATATCAGTCCATCACATCCTCTATCCTTAATTATCTGTGCATATCTGATGAAGCCAGAGCGGCTCGAGTCACTGGATCCCTCCAGTCACAATAACTGCAGTTCTGCTTTAATCACATTGACATTTTCTGGGAAATATTGTACGCTGGGTGAGTGTTATGCTTTAAGCACCTTCAGTGCAGTGTGTTGCAAAAGTATTCACACCCTGATCGTTTTTCCATCTTATTCTGTTACAGTGATTCATTTTATGTGCTTTATCAAAATAAACTTGCATGTGTTCTGAAACAGTCTCAGCATTACCAATCATTAACATGAACTTCTGATTAGTTAAAGTGTTATTGTCAGGATGTTTAAAGCAGCTACATCAACGTCACATGCATTACTCATGTCTTACAGATATTTTATTGCTCCCTTGAGCATTGAGTTTTGTTCCAACCCGGTTCCAACACACATACTATGGAGTTTTCAATTAAGCCTGAAGGACTTGATTAGTGGATCAGGTGTGTTTAATTTTAGATTTTGTTACCTCCCATTAAAAAAGTAGGTAGAACAATTTGACAACAAAATATTCTACCAGTCAAATTATGCTTTATTAATGTCTACACCTAACGCAACCCTACAGTAATGCAAACACAATAATTATGTGTTATATTTGTGAATTTCCCTATACAGCTACTGGAAACCAACAACAAATAATTTTTTTCTACTTGTTAGATTACTGTCTATCCGTAATGGCCCTCCAGGAATTGACTTTGACAACACTGGTCTAAGCGTTTGCATATGTTTCAGGCCCAAAGTGTCTATATTGTGAATTTTTATGGTGTTTTCTGACCAAATGTCTACTTATACAGTAATGTTAATCAACATTTGTTTTGAAACCCAAAACCATAGTAATTTTATTCTTCTGTATAATCGTTTTGTACACAAATGACCTTGCCATCGGCAAATCTGAAATGTTTTTGCTCCTGTACTCCAGGTTTTGTATGCAAATGAGCTCAGGTAAGATTGGCTGATCTTTGGATGTCAGTTGTTGGCGGTTTGCTGTCAGGTTTAATGTAGTCAGCACAGTTTTCACTAACAGTTTCCAGATTTGCATTTGCATTTAGAAGCAAAAACATTACATTTTGTTCACAAAACAACCTAAGGTTAAATCCAGCCCAGTCCAATGACAATTTGTACATATGTTACAAGGTGGCTAATTCGCACAACCTCACTTATACAAATTCATACGATTTTTGCAAAAGCATATGTATTTTACGAATTGCCAATTCGTACAAATGACCTACACATAACCCCGCCCCTACCTGTCACTGGGGTTTAGACAAAAAAGTGAGATCATATGAATTTTTACAAATTTGCAATAATTATTTAGCTCGTAGGAATGCGTATGAATTGGTCTTGAGACTGCGTTGTTAAATCTGATCAAATCAGACTGAAATTGTCAATTGTATATTACACTGTACCCTACATATGGCTGTTTTATTATTATATTTCAAACTTTTCTGATTATTCAAGAGCATTTTACCACCACGAAACATCTCTCATTTACAAAAACCCTCATAGTCCTTAAGCCTGCTTTGATATGTATGAATGAACCGTGTGCATGGATACCATTATTCAGAATATGAATTCGCTGCAACTGGTGTCCAGCAATTTTCTGATCATTCCCCAGATTTTCGAGTGCATTCATGTCTGTTTGAGCTCTGATTCAATTACGTCCTTTTGTCGAGCCAGTCCTCATCAGTGCTTGTGAAAAAAAATAGTCTCTGTCCCAATTTACCCCGGCTTAAAAGTTTCATTTCTGCACTTTTTCATGCATTCTACAATCATTTCCCATGAGTCTCATTCTCAGCTCCTATTTGGCCACAGTTTGTGTTTCTCTAATGACTGTCTGTATGCTGTGTGGGTTTGTCAGTGATTTCATCTCCTAATTTGGCTTCTGTAGTCCATTAAAATATCTGAACAGAGTGGACACACACCAATGCACACATTTAACAAGCTTAACAACCTGTGTTTTTTTTTATCCAATTTTTACTCACACGTCCAGCGTTTATCATATTTACTCCCTGTCTTCTTGGATAATTTCCCCGTGGACTAATTGTATGGCAGACTGAAAGCCCTGTAGTTATTTTGTTCCTTTATTAGGCTTAATGAAGACACAGAATTGGATATTGGATGAGAGAACAATCACACATTGGACAATTTAGTTTTTTATAAATAACTTTGTCAGCCAGTTTACTGTAAAAAACAGTGTTTCATGCATCATGGGATACCTTTACGCGACTGAAATTTTACAGATTGTAAATATAACTGTATAAACGCAATATATTTGCAACATGTGTAGTGTAATGAGAAAAATCCCAACTCCTACATCACACTGTAATTACAGAGGGACTTTCATTGTTTCTCACCTTAAATTAACACCTTAAAGGTGTTCAGTGAGCATTAATGTCTTTGAGCGACTGCAGTTAAGTCAATCTCTTTTCATTTCAATCATATGGTGGATGAAAATGGGTCTCATCGCACATTGAATGAGGATTTTGTTGTGTGTGACACGCTCTTGGCGGGAGAAGTGCGATTAAGACCCTATCCTTTAGCAGATGAAGTATTACCAATTATTCAGTACCAATATTCAGTATGCTTTTAAAAGAGAGGCCTGAAGGGACAGTAATCTGGTCTAATTGGTAAATTCAATTTCCTGCAGAATAACATCAGAATGAAGGCGATTATTCATGCATGCACACATGGGCAGGTGTGCAAAAAAGGCCTATTTTTAATTTTTAACTATTTTTAATTGAGTTTTGATTATCTGAATTGCATATGCAAATTCTATCCATTGCACAGTTTTGACATAAAATAATTAAACCATCACAAACAGATAGGATTCTGCACTCTGACTGTATCTGTTGTAGTTTGCTACTATATCTTTAAATAATAATGTTGACTCTCCAAATTTCTTTCTTTAGTAAGAGCACGGCTAAATTATTGGAGCATGCCATATTAAATTAAATAAACCTCAAACAGTTGTTGACGATAGATTTATAAACCTGTGTGTTTGAAACAGTTTCATCATGCTACATAAATACCTGTATTCATTTCACTGAAGCATGACTAACAAAATTACATTCTGTTTATCACGATAAGGTGTATTTGTTTATGTTAAAATAATGTAATGCGTATTAATTAATATTTTATACATCTCATTTAAATGCATACATCTCAAGTGTAATGTTTTTAGTGTATGTCAGAGTCATTCTGTTAAGGATCCTCACAAGAGTAACTAACAATATAAACTAAAAGACTTAAGTAATCACTTAAAAACTAGCAAAAGTAATTGAGTAAATATATAAGATGTTTTTATGATGAAATAAAAACAAAACCTATGTTTTTTACAATTACGTTTGTTTTGCATCTCAATATTCACCATTTTGCATGATATCATTATCGCCATTAATCACAATTCACAGGTGCCCTAAAATGGAGTATCTATTGGCCGTAGCTATTTACACTAACTCCACCCACAAATGTGTGACAAACTTTTGACATCAGCTTCAGTGGTGCAGATGGTAAGATGTGTATTGTGGCCTTTTGTCTCCCTTTTTAAATGTAAAATCACAGAAAAACATTTATGTCCAATAAAAATAAAGCAAATAATCAAAATAAGGTATTGGGTATGGCTAGGTGTAAGGAGGAAGGGTGTCAACCATGGCATCTATTTACTCTATTTTAATTACAATTAACATTTATACTTAAGTTGCATTCTGTTTCATAATGTACTTCAATACTGAGGTGCAGATAGTTGCCACTTGCAATAAGTAGTGTATAAATAGCAGGGGGAAAAATGCTATTTGCACTATTTGTAAATAACCTATATTACACTGACTAATTAAAATGTCAATATTACTTTAGTTTTTTTAAACCTTAGTTTTCCTTGTGCAGTTTCTGGTACATTGCATGCTTTTGCATTTCATCCCATGCACTCTATTAACTTACTTATTCTTGAAACTTGTTCAAATAATGTGGGTTACTTGATATAGCCTAACACACAAGTTGCTTCTAAATGACTAAATATTAATGTCATCTGAATACCTTGTTATTGGACAAAAATCTAACAGCTGACAAAAAAAAGGCCCTCCGTGTCTGTCCTGTCACTTTAAAAACGTATTATTTCTAGCATATTCAGCCACAACCTTTTCACGGATTTCATCACAAATCCACACAGCATTAGCATTTCTGTAATTTTACCCAACCTTTGTTTTGTTTTTGTAGCGTTCGTGCTTGAGGGTAAGAAGTAAAAGCATTTGTGTTTGTTCTTACAAGGTGTTGTTAATATTAAGCTACTGCTGTGAAGTCTGTTTTTAGTATGTGTTTTACTGGGTATTTATCGTGGTGCGGTTGGTTTAGCCGGCAGGGGTGTGATGATGACAGCTCACCCCCACCGTTTCTCAAATGTCAAGCCTTTTAAGCTTGTGTCTCTGTTAATACCTGGCACTCTTCCAACCGAATAAAGTTTCTTAAATATCTTTTTCGAAAGGAATTTGGTTCAGGAGCTGCCCGTTTAAAGCCAAACTAGATGTCATTTTAGTATGAAAATAAATTTATATAACCAACAGAGCTCCAAAGTGGGTGCATGAACACAAACACAAAATTTAATTCAGGATATTGCATTCTGGAGGCATTGGTTATTTCCCCAAATATTTGTGTGAAATATTTACTAAGGTTGAAATACTTTATTAAAAAAAGCAAAAAAAAGGTAATATGAAAATATATGAAATACACCATTGATTTATAAATTGGATTCTGCTCTCATCTGTGCAACAGATGCAAAATAGGCTCCAAGAAACAATCCTAAATTATTAACCTCCCATTTTGTATTTCTCAGTTGACTGCTTTTCAATTTATTCCTCATGGTTTAAAGGTTTTTCAGGTCTAGCCTTCCTTCGCATTACGGCCCAGTACCTTTGTGGAGTGACCCGGGAATGAGCGGTCAGCTTCAGGCCATCCACGGATCACTTGTAAACCACAGAGGAAATTGGGGGAGTCCTGTGAAGAGCCCTCGAGAATACTGGGGAATGGAATGGATTAAAGGTATTGTGTGGCAGTCTGTCGCAATAGATGAAGTCAAAACCAGAGGATTCTGTCATCGCAGATCTGTTTCTGAGAGTTATTGATCTGTGTCACGCACGGATGACAAACTCTGTTTCTTGCTTTAAGTTCTTCACAAACACAGAAAAATATGTTTTCGTAAAAAAGTGGTAATATCCAAGCTATAAAAAAGAACAACTTCAGCCCTGAGGTTTGTTTCTGACATTATTTTTAGAGACAGTGAATCAAAGACAGCTGTGTACTGTAAAATATAAGCTATGGTGATGGCTTACAGTCTTCCCTGTGGCTTCCCAACAAAACTGCAGAACACGCCCTTCATCTGGAGTCCCAGCATAATCATCATCATCATAATGACCTCATTACCAATTGAAGATTTTAACAGTTGTCATGGCAACCATCAAGCTGCATTTTTAAAGCGACAAAAATCATGGTGCTGACCAATAGTTGCACACATCTGCAATCACTTAAAAAATAAATAAACTCCTAACAACCCACAAACTTCTGAACATTAGTACAGGTGGGTATTAATATTAATGTTCTGCAGGCTGAACAAAAAACTATTCGATTTTGATCAAAGAGCTAGATATGATTTTTATCAAATAAATAAATAAGTAAAAAGTACCAAGATTAAACTGAGATTGCCTCAAGATTAAACTCATCTAACCTTGAGAAGATAAAAACGTACAGACCCAAAGAACTTCTTGTTTCTTTGCCAGTAGCTGAGTTTATATTACATGAATCATGATTTGCTACAAGCTATTTCTTGCCATAAGCACACCTTTTGTGTATGCTTGAAAAGGTATATTTTTATTCTATTGGACAAAAACGTTCTTTCTACAGGAAGATGAAGATTTCAAATGCATAAAAGTTCAGGAGTACATTAGCATATAAATGATGCCTTAGCTGATATACATTAACAGAAAGTCCCATTTTGAGTTCATGCGGTTTTCAAGAAAAAAATGGCTCCACCGTTGAGTGGTGAAGATGTTTCAGCCTTCAGACAGAGAAGCTTCATGTGCCTGGATGTTCTAGGAGCACTCAGCGAAGTACTTGGTAGGAAGGACAGAGCCACACTCCTTCACCGGGAGCATTGCCAGCCTGAAGCACATAAATACACATTTACTCTGGAGCTCAGAGCGTGAGGTCAATCCCACGAACAATCACTGTGCTCATACTCACATCTTAGCGAGGAACCTCTTCTTGGAATTCAAGCTGGAAACAAGATATTTGAGGTGAATGATGAGCATCTTAACTCTTGCGAATACATGAGTGGACTTACAACTGGTTGCTGCTTCCCGCCAGAATCTTCCAGCAGGCGATGTCATCAGAGATGTCATCATCCACGAGAGCTTTCGAGACAAAATTAATACATGATGACATACAAAATAGCTTGAATATGTCATGGAGTACTTGTCCTCCACTCACCGCTGCATTCAAGACTACACCGGTTCAGCGATGTGCTCGATCCGGGATCACAGGCCACACGGTCGCTCAGCTGGAAGATTCCCAACAGGTTCCAGCCCGTGACATCATTGCGCCTCTCTTCCTCCAAGCTGTCTCCGGAGCTGTCTCCGGAGCTGTCCTCCTCGGACATCGCCTCTGGGCCGCTTCCAGACGAGTCTGCGGGGATCTTTTCTGGGAAGAGATCGTGGCGCCATGTCCACAGAGGCTCCTCTGCTCCAAGCGTCTCAACAGTCTTGCCCTCAGGGACAGATCTTCTATGTCTTCCCTTGGGAGGATGTTGTGGTTGAACGGGGATTATGTGTTCCTCTTCCAGTTTCTCATCATCTTCTTCCTTTGCTGGGGGTTTTTCCTCCGTTGATTTGGGATGAATTTGGAATGGAGGTCTAAACTCATCTTGGTTGATCTGGACGCTGGTGACGAGGCTGGTGTCGAAGGCCGAAGTTTTTTCCACATTACAAACAACTAAAGAAATAAAATGAATGATTTGCGGATGTTTGGTTATGTAAGATACAGTATGAATGGGATTCCAGAGCTACAGCAGAGGGCAGGAGTTTTAGTGAATAATGACATAAAGATGTTACACAAAGATAGTCATTTTCATCCTGATTTCACAATTTAAACTTGAATTGTTAGAAAACATAGGCTAATTAAATTTTTTTTAAACACAAAGGGCCATCTCTCAACCTTACTGTGGAGGTTCTAGTGATAAATCATATGTGAAATGTCAAAAACGGGAAATTATTTAGAATTTCCATGAGATTGTGTTGTGATTTTGGTCATTTTTACAGCAGAAAAAGATACTCACGTCTAGCAATGAGGTTGTCCATGGTCGTTCTGTCTCCTACGGATCTAATCACCTCAATCTGAGATGCTTCCAGCTGCTCCTTCAGCTCACATTTACTCACGATCCGTCCTTGAGTCACACCGGACACCAGAAAAACCAGAGCCAATGACGCCAACATCTTCACCAAGAGAATGCTGTGGATATACGATAATTAATATCCAGAAAACATAGATAAATCCAGATAGAAATCCTCTTTAACAAGTCGCTTTCACATAGACAACTAGCTTCGTTCCCCAGCAAGGACCATAACTATATAAGCATTGCAATTGTGTGCTTGAGCATTAAAAGCGTCAATGCAGCACTTAACAAAACGTTATCGTCCGTTTAATCAGGAAAGTGCATCCGAGAGGCACGATTTTCGTCGCAGACATTGACTTTATCGTTCATATAATTTGCAATGGGTAGGATTGTGGGTGTAGGTATACAAATTATACATAGGCCAATGCCAAAATGCAACAACACAGTGTGTAGGCTCTCATATGCACGCAAAACTGCGTATTATATCCACGTACACATGTTCACACACACAAAAAAAAACAGATCATGTAAATGATAAACTCACACAAAAAATGAATAAAAAAAAGAATAAACGTTTTAAAAAGACCCAAAATTTGTCTCAAATAAACAAAGACAATGAATGCGTCAAGATGTCCTGTTTATTCCTACCGTCATTTTGGTTCTCAGCGAAATCAGAAATGCGTGTCCTGGGTGTGTATTTGAAGGGAGATAAAAGGAGAGCCACGCTGAGCTTAAGTAGTATAAGTGGGCAGATGTTTATGTGCTGATAACAGCCCAGCAGACGTGAGGAACATTTATAAGGAGAGAAAGAAGCTTGACTATCAGCCCTTGTCACAGGAACACACAGGGTGCCACTTTCTACTGTTTCAGCCTTAAATTAAGTCACTTTGTGGAGAAAAACACTTTAAATCGAGCTCCAGCTGACACATTAGTGCTCCAAATCTTTTTTTAAGATTCAGAAAGCAATTTTAAAAAGCTACATAAAGTACATGTTACATAAACAAACGAAAATGACATTAAGTGCTACTTGAAGACACCGGCGCCTGTCAGAGTAAATAAATGTTGTTTTTATTAAATATCAAATGTTGAGATGTGAAAAGTACCAGTGCTTTGTCCTTACCAGAGGTTGTGTTGAGAAGATGCTCGTTGGTGATTTAACCCTGGTCTGCTGGTCGTTCTTATATACATACCTGTGACCTGTAATCATATCAGGACTGTGTGCTGGTCACACCAAGACTAATATTTAGCACAGGCAGGTCAACTTCTGTGACAAAAGCTTAATTCTTTCACTGTTGTTTTACCTTTGGTTTTCCTTTAGTGTACAGTGTACTTAAAGGGTGAATACTCCACAAGTTAAACTCTAGTCGTCACCTGATAAGAGCCCTATTAGTGGGTTATTCAAATACACAAACGAAAACCGCTAATGCAAATTGTCATTATTCACAATAATACAGTATCACACCATACACATACACTTCTGATTTACAATTCATAACATAAAGTTTTTAAGTGATATTTTCCAGTAGGATATTGCAAACCACAAAATTGTAGTGTTATACTTTTGGTTTTATTGCCTCTAACGTGCACAAAATCCCTCCTTATGACAACAGTAGAGGAGTTTTCTGAAGATGTAATCTGCATCCGTTGCTCTGGAATGTTTTTAAATCATTTGCACGGCTGAATTACTGATCAGGTGTGTCCCATAGAATTCCTTTGTTTTATGTTGGTGGATATTTTGCATATCTCGTTTTGGAAACAGAATCATAAAATCACATTTTCATTTCACATTCTAGTGGGTTTTTAAGAACATCCTGGAGAACAAAAAGGGCCCTTTAGGTTTTATAAGTGCTTATTGTGGACAAAAACGTTTCTTCTTTGGCGTCATTATGATAACCTCTTTCAGGAGCATTATTTTAAAGAGTGTGGTGCTGCACATCTTGACTTTACCTCTGTCAAGGTTAGATGCTCAGCAGATTCAGGTTTGATGCATGCAGACTTTGTAATAAAATGTCCAATTTAACATCTGTCGTTTGTCACCTGCATGCTTGAGTGAACCAGACCTCAGCTGGCGTTTTTAGCTGACCAGAGAGATAAAATGGACACACGTTTTAAAACTCAAATCTATTTAGCATTATAGGAGGCAGGTGTCAACACTTGCATTTGAAATGTTTTCTTAGGATGAAGGGCCATTCCTGATGATGGATTCTACTGCTGTTTTCTGAATGAGTGAGGGCTGCTGCTGTCTTCACGTATCCTTCATTAAAATATGATTTTAGCATTAGGTCATTCTTTGCATTTTGTGTTTAGAGTGGCCTTGTGAAGAACAGCTTGATTGCTGCAGTGGACAATGTGAACTACATTAGATCCGAAAAAAAAACTGCAGCGCTATGCACTTTACTACATATTTCATCATCAGCTAAGGTATAACTTTTCCAATAACAAGCTAGTTTTTAATAGGTGTCAGTGTAGTGTGACTAAACACTAGCTTCACTTTGCATTGCACACACAATGTTCCAGCCAAATACTCTTGATCAAGCAATTACTCTTAAACATTGAGTCCAGTATTTGACACATCATTTAAATGAATAATCTTATGGCAAAGAGCATTTTATGTGTTCTTTTTACGGCACAATATGTCAATGCTGCTGCTTTTCATTATGTTTTCTGTTTACTTAAAAAATAAGTGCTTTATATTTGCATTAATTGTATTCCATGTAAATTTTGTATTTTAATGCTATTGCTAAGTTGTTTTTGTAATATTGATTTGATTTAATTACATGTATAATACTATACTATCAATATTTAGTATAGCCTACTTGAAAAAGATACATCAAAGTCATTTTTAAAAAAAGGCAGCGGCTATTTGCACTAAGTGTAAATAGCAACCGAGGCTATTTACACCAATTTAAAATAGCATATTTTCTTAACATAGATGCTATTTACATTTTCTGCTGTTTATACACTACTTATTGCATGTGGCATTATCTGCACCTCAGTATTGAAGTACATTATACAACAGAATGCAACGCATTGAGTGTAAATGTTAATTTGATTTCAAATTATTAAATAGATGCCATGGTTGACACACCTTCATCCCTACACCTACCCTAACCATACCCAATACTTTATTTTCAACTTTTGGATTATTTCCTTCAGTTAAAATAAATGCTTTCTGATGTGATTTGAAATTTAGAAAGCGAGAAAAAAGTTTTCTGATTATTATTATTTAGAGCGTTTGTTCATCTGCATCCTTTTAGATGTATAGACGTCTATTAAATGTCTTTAAGATGTTTATGATTTAGTCTGTACGTAGAACTGACATCTTTAAGACATTTAAGACAGCAGATGCTTTCCCGATCAAGAGATCTTTAAGAGACATTTTGCAGATGTACATGTGCAAAAAAAATGACGGCATAAAGAAATCAATTTTTAGCCATTTAACTGAGCTTTTTAAAGCTCAGCATGTTATGATCTTATGTGTAATTTATGGCTCTTCGGTGAAGCCTGTGTGTGTGTAAAGGTTCTTGTAATTGCGGCTCAGTCAGGTTGACAGAGAGCAATGTTAATCCCACATACAGAGAAGCACAAAAGAACACTTGACATTTTCAACCAGGAGGATTACTCACCTATTCAATTACACCTCTTAGACTCTTTTCCTCTTTCTTCCCATCTTCCCTTGTACAGTTAATAAACAGCCTTACCATATAAGACCAATCCACAAGCAACTATGTGCAACATATCAAGAAAGGCTTTCAAAGTCTTTCCACTAGCTCCTTGAGATCACTGTATGGACCAGATTTCACCAGTACTTAGGTATCTATCTATCTGTGTGTATTGATGTACCACACTACAACGTATTACAGGGCTGGACTGGTCATCTGGCATACCGGGCAAATGCCCAGTTGGCCGACGCACTTGGGGGCTGGTCGATATAATATTTTTAATTTTATTTTTTTTTTTTTAATTGACCAACGACCAGCCCATAAAGCAGGGACAGCGGCCCATCGGTTAATTTTCCATACTGACACTGGGCTGGCCCAATCATCTCTTAACAGGCTCCACGGTGGAGTATCTGAGACACGAATCGCGGACCATTGGTTGACTGTCTTAAAGGACATTGAGCTAGTCCAATGAAATCTCAGGCCGCGCCCTGCCTCCCTCCTGGCCAGCCCTCATCTCCCCTTCATCTGCTATGTAGAGTTCGACCAGAGTTTGAGATGAGT
>JAUMHI010000033.1:20924938-20938047 GCA_032359435.1 Enteromius unitaeniatus
TTTTTGTTGAGATAAGTAAAAGTTTGAAAAGAACATTTAAGACTCTCTCCGTGCCTTCCCACTACACACCCGTGACACCCATAGTGTGAAGATTACTGGCAGAATTCAAAATGATAGTAGCTTATATGTACACAGTTGCCTACTTATTTTTATTAATTGAAAATTGTTTTATTTGGGATATGTATATATATACACAGCTCTGGAAAAAATAAGAGACCACTGTAATTTACTCCTAAATCAGTATCTCTCCGAGTATGATAAGCATTTCATGCCAGTTTTTGTTAAATTTCTACACAAACATACTTCATTCTGTTTATTGAGGTACTTATGAGCACCTGAATCCAATTGTATTTCACAGGAAAAGTATAAAAAGCACAGCTGTAATCAACACTATCCTCTTGCAGTGTGACTGTGATTAGAACGTAATTAGAAATTTAAAAATAAACACTAAACATGCCGAAAACGAGTGAAAAGAAAGGTTTTAAATCAAGAAAAAAAGGCCTTAATCCTAGATTTACTGGCACAAGGATTCAGTGAGTGTCAAGTTGCTTCTATCCTTAAAATTTCAAAGATGGCAGTTCACAAAAAAAACAATCGAGCATGGTTTTGTATTGGTGGTGTATTGGTGAGATTAACAGTTTTAAGAATAAAACCCAAAAGAAACTGATAATTCTGCATTGATCTCTTAATTTTTTTTCCAGAGCTGTATATGGTAGGCCTATATGTGGTGGTGGGCTGGCTGGGCCATAAAATGCCAGGGTCGATTTTTACTCCCAGTCAAGCTCTGAACATATACAACCTGATTTTAATGATGCTTCACTAATGTTTCATGCATTGTTTCTTGCTATATTTCTTCTTCATCATCTTGGCTGTGTTTCTGGCAACATAAAGCATAATAAAGCATTTATAAAGCATAAAGCATTCTAAAACATAAATCCTAAGAGCAGCTTCTGTTTATTTTGTGTCAGTGTGCTTTATGAGCTGTTTGCATTGATTTCTAGTCTGCACATCCAAAACTCAAGTGAAGAACCCTCTTCCTCAGTTAAACTTGCGCTTATTAAGTTATTTCTTATTTATTTGTTGTTCTACCATACAAAACACACCCATACACACACTCAGCCTTTGTATTTCATTTTAAAATAATTTACTTAACATCTATTGTTAACTAATGCAATGATATTCAGGTTTTATACTTTGCTTTGACAGCACTTGTTTATTTTGGTGCAGCTCGCTCTTTCACTTTGTAAGTGGAATTCTCTGGAGGCCTTGTCTTGGTGACCCTGCGGTTTGAAGGTTAGCTAGACCGCTGTGATTTTAATGTCCTGTGACTGAAATCTTTAATAATGAAGATGATCTTATGTAATGTGTGATTATTTTGATGGTGTGGGCCGAGAAGGCCATGACAGCGATACTCCCCGAGGAGCTGACGCACCTGTTTCAAACACCTTGAACTCCTGCGTTCCTCTGTGGCAGGAACACTGAGTAATCGACCCTCGCTGTCCGTCTCTCACCTTCGTTACAAAGGGATAGTTCACCCCCAAAAAAACTGCATTCAGAAAATCCAAACTGAACAAAATGAGATTGTTGCAACTCTTATTACTCATTTCAGTGTAGGAGAAACACTTGGTTACGCAGTCATGAATAACACAATCAGTTTGGCTCAGATTTAAACACAAACATTCGTCTTTCCACGACATTATCCCTCAAAATGAATTTTAAAATGGATCTGAAACACATGCTCAGAATAAATTAGGTGTATGAATGGCATATGAATTTTAATGTTTCCCCCCTGAATTTTTAGAAAACTTTGTTTTTCTTTTGAAACATGAAGCAATTGTGAAGAACATGGTGTCTGTTGATGCAAAAGCTGCTCAGTGGTATTCTAAGGTGTTCACATTGGATTCTAGGTGGCTGTTTACTCTCTCTATATTCATCTGTTCTCTAGATATGGCTCGGGTCCCTCCTTTAATGCAAATCTGGGATTTCTTTCACCTGTTGTACAGTTCAGCGTAAGCTTGATGAAGTAACAGCAGCACTCCCTGCATTCCCCAAATACTTACAATACAATCCAAAAAACTACAGTATCTTGATCTAATTCCCTGAATTTCTCGAATACTTACGCTATGATTCAATACTTCCCTGTGGCGGCATCCCATCAAGAAGCTCCTATCACTAACTCAATCACACATGCACACAGGTCTTTAGCATCTATACACTGTAGGCTGTTATCTCAGCCAGAGGATGGCTCTATAGTCTTCCATCACTGTGATAGTGGCCTTTTGAGTCTTTAGTACTCCTATTCCTCAGCTGCGCAGCATATACCAGACACCACTCCCAAGTTGCTCTTTGCAGGAACTGGTCACAACAGCCATGAGACTCCCTGAACAGAAAGATATACATGATGTACATTTATATCTTGTAGTTGAGTAAAAATCAATATCAATCAAGTCTTCTTCAGTGTAATTGGCTATACTGATCTGGTCATTGGTCTGTCATTAAACTGATCTATTGTTTTAAGCAAGGTAAGCACAGATTATTTAATCATAGAGACACGTCCTTGGAACTTCTGTTTTGAATATACCCTTTTTTGACTCCTCCTGTGGCCATTAAATGAAATATTTCCATCACAATGATAAAACTGTTTGCGCTACAAAACAGCAAATTCATAACAAAGACATTAAAATAATATAAGACATCGAAATTTCATAGTGCAAAATATGTGCTATTTTGTACAGCTAAAAATAAAAAATAGCTGGAAGTCAGGCACACTAAATTTATAATGGCATTTGTTAACCCTATCATTTAGGTTTGGGTTTAGTTTTAGAGATATTTTCCCAACATGATAAAGCATTAATCTTTAGGGACACACACTGGATATTTTAATTCTGAACGGCCGCAAAACGTACCTCAAGAAGCGTTTGCACTGCAATACGTACCTGTGCCAACATAAAACAAACAAAGTGTTTTAGCACCACTCTCTAAACTGGTTTGTGGTGCAAACCAGGGCCGTGCACAAACCTTTTGAGGGGCATGTGCTAAAACTAAAAAAGCACATTCAGCAGATAACCATAAAATCTAAATTTCATATCATATATTTTACCTAGCTGACAAGGATCACTCGGTTGCTTTGTGTCAAACTCAAATGCAGTTACACCGCAGGTTTTTGACCAGCGAATGTGTGCAAGTTGTTCATCATTAGAGGTGTGGTGATGTATTATATGAACATATAGTGACATACTAGTGTTTATTTCATAAAGACAATGTTGCACTTATTCAAACAACAAGATATTTTACCGTTACAAGACAAAGACGTTCATCTCTGCTCTATGACTCTGACTGATGTGGGGCGGAGTTGTGAAGTTTGACTGACAGTTTGAGCGTTTCTAAAAGATACGCTTTTTAATGCCTTTAAGTGGTTAAATATTTGTTAAAAAGACAAACAGACGTAAAGGGTTACCAACAGCATTGATTTATTAAAAAGAAGAAGAAAAACTCCCCCCAAAAAAGGTCACTTCTGAGTGTAATTACAAACAGTGCATGCGCAGGTTGAGCACTACCATGTGCAAACTGTTTTTTTGCTGCATGTTGTTATGATAACCGGAAGCCTCACCCCTATAGGCTGCATTAAGGAATAAGGTGGATAGTTCTAGTCTTGTAAATGTAGAGTGATTTTTAAATCTTTAATGTTTAATGTCTTTATTATGAACAGGCCTCTAAAAACACTTAGTAATTTGCCGCATTCAAATTCTTACCACTTGCACAAACACCACAGATGAATCTTTATTCTGCTTTTTAATTTGTAGTTGTTTTCAAATGTGTACACAAATCCCAGATTTATGATGTTTCTATTAATGTGAGTCGCCTAGCAGAAATTCTGCTGCTTAATTCTGGTTGTTTCATGACAGAGGAAGTGAAACTAATCCTACTTTGATTTGCATGTCAAGGTGCAAAAATAACAAAGAAGATTTCCAGAACATGATGATCGAGGACAGCGGTACAGCGAGAACAATGGTTAAAAAGGGTAATATCTCTGATTTCTTACCCGTGTTGACTCTCTCTTTCTGTCTTATTGAAATGTAAACCAATAAGGTTACAAGTCAGTTGGTGTTCAGCATACTACAATCAAACTCATTTCCATATTAACGAGGCTGAGAGAACACAGAGGAAAGGGGGATAAAAACCAAAGCGATTGACCGCTTTATAGGAAGAGGGAGAGAAAGAGCAAATGAGCAGAAACGATGGTGGAAGGGAGTGAAAGACAAAGGAGAAAATGAGGTTTTGAAGACAAAGGAAAGTGAGTTGAAGAGGAATCATATGAAGAGAGAATGAGCTGGACATTCAGCACTGAAAACAACTCTTATCACACACACAGGAAATCATCTCTAATACTTCTGCTGGTTATATATATATATATATATATATACAGGGGCGTCGTAGTTGGGTGAAAAGTGGGACTAAATGACCAGGGCCCCTAGTGGGGGGAGGGCCCCTGAGGAGCAAGATTTAATTTTTTTGTTTAAATATAATTTTAAGATCGCAATAAATGTTGTAAACTAATGTAAATGCTAATATTTTGGGTGAATGCATCAGGATCATGTGACACTAAATAATGATGCTGATTGAGCTTTGATTGCAGGAATTAATTAAATTAAAAGAAAACAGTTACTTTAGATTGCAATAATATTTTGCAATATTTTGTATTTTTGATTAAATAAATGATCTTAATCATGAAATCTTACCAACCTCAAACTTTTGAATGTCAGTTCAAAATCATTGATGATTTATAATTACTGCTTATTCCCAGGGCTTTTTTTAAATGATGCTGAAACCTGCTGAGGTTTGTTCTTACACTGTCCCTGTCCAAATAATAAGCGTTATTACAATCACTTTGATGTAGCAGCTAGAGTCGTGATTGACTGAATGAATACGGTTGCTAAAAAAAATTGCATTACTTTTCTTCAAGCGCTTCTACAGCTTTCTTCTTATTTTTTTAACCAAGTTTACTTTCTAAATGCAAGCAGTTTAGACATTCCCACGAGGTCTGAGCAGAAACAAAACCATGAGATCAAACGTGGAAACATAAAAAATTCAGAATTATGTCATGCAATATTAAACTGTGTCTTAAATCAACTGCTTTGATTTTGTTTTTTTCTATCTATTCTATTTTGATATGGATAGGAAGTCCCAATAAGGACATGTGTGTGTGTGAGAGAGGGCACTGTTTTCTGATCTTGTAAACCACCATATAAAGCTTAATTAGATTCAGAACTAAATATTACCATTCCTCTAGAGCACAGGAAAGCTGAAACACATGATCGTACTCTCCATCAGTCACTGACTGCATTGTACGGGTCTGTCTGTAGACCCAAAGAAGGTAAGGACTGATTATAATAGAGGCTGACAGTCGTGTACATTCCAGGCAGACAGACTTCATTGCGATCTCTTCTGAGAGTTAAAATATGCCTCTCTAGTTGTAAAATGACGACAGGGCTAAATGCATTCAGTGCCTTATAAACACTGCGGTGTGGACGCTTGTACTAAATGAAGTGAAACAGACTAGGAAAATAAACGTTATTTCTCAAACACTGGCCATTCTCCATGTTTTATGCAACTCTGCCTGCATGGGAATAGCTGAATAGATGCCTGTGCATATGCACAATGCATCACTGTATGTCTAGATGTTCGCTGCATTGTCATCCACACTGATTCACTGGCACTGACCTCCAGAGGAAATTTCATTTATTGAGAAAATAGCATGCAATTTATGTAGCCTACAGACACTTCAAAGGGCCATGTGGTGTCCTTTGCTTGTTTTGTTTTCTCAACAGCAATAAAATCACCTTTGTGGCTTTAAATTAGCTAATATAATAAAAAAGACTTAATATGACGTCATTCATACATACATGAAACAGGTACGTTTTATGTAATTGTAATAAAAAACTCATTAAATGATTTCACACAGTCATATTTTAACGTGTTGATATGTTATCTGAATCTGAAAGAACTAAAAGGTGTATTAAAGGAGGATGTTGATGGCTTCTTTTTCTTGCATCTGTCATTACCAGTGGCAGAGTGATCCTGATATCTGTCCAACATTAACAGCTGCTGCCGAAGGCCTGGGGCGTCCCAAATACCATGAAAGAGGTGTAGAATTGGAAAAGAACATAATGAAAAAGAGGAGGATGTCTGTGAGTGTCAGCCAGCAGGTACCTCAGATAGATGGACAGAAGGGCATGATCTCCCTCAGCCTCCCTCGGTCTTGGCAGAGACGGAGGATACGATTCAGTTCTTACACAAGCTTCTGGAATCACAAGCAATGAGAAATACTGATGAAATTTTCAGCAGAGCGAAAAGATGATTACGCTGATCGTTGTGATGGCAACAAAAGGGAGGATGTGTTTACCCCATCGTGGAATGATATGACTTTCATTTTCTTCTGACTTCGATTCCAGCAGTGCTTTGAAGAGATGAACAGGATATGATGTCATTCTCTAGAATGCTGCTGTTGTTCAGAACGTGAAAAGGAAAAGACATGCAATCTAAGATACTTTCCTGCAAATCTTTTACATTTATAATAAGTTAAAATGCAGCTAAAGTGCCAAATGTTATACACTGCTTTAAAAGCAAGGCACGGTAGACGAAGGATCCACAGCTAGATGAATTGATATAGAAGGCCTATCCTTAGCAATATCAGCATTTGAAGTTTCACAAAATACTGAAATTATTGTACATTATGGGATTTTTTTTCATTAAAGATCGTACATCGAACAGAGGTCTAAATGATCGTACAAGTACGATAATTATCGTACATCTGGCAACACTGAATCGCGGCAGCAACAGGAGATTTGAAGACGCAAATCAATCTCAAGAGATGATTTGCCTTGTGATTGGCTGAATGTTAGTTCACTCAAATCAGAGAACATGGGCGGAAATATTGGCGATGGGTCCAAAAAAGTGCTGGGGACAGAATCACCTGTTTCTGATAAGAAAAACCAAAGAAGAAACAGAGTTATTTTAAAGACATAAAATTCAAACACAATTTGTTTATGTTTACGTTTATTCCCTGTACATTTTACAGGAATTTACCGTTAACCATTTAACAGTTTTTCCTGTAGTATTTTCACAGTTTTTTACTGTTACAGCCATTTTTTACGGTATATAGTTTATGGAGTTTCAATGGTCACCATCCACCAGTATTACAAAGCTTGGAAGAGACAGGAAACACTTTCTAAAAGAAGAAAGTCATATACACCTAGGATGCCTTGGGGGTGAGTAGATTATGGGGTAATTTTCATTTTTGGGTGAACTATTTCATTAAGTACTGTTAAAATCAGATACTATAATACGTTTGCTCAAGTTATTTTGGAGTTGGGTACTTGTAACTTGTAGCGGAGTCATTTTCACTGTAAGGTATCTGTATTTTTTCTCAATTATGGTTTTCAAGCCCTCTTTACACCTTTGACTTTTAATGAATGACAACTTGAATTTGGACTGTCTTTGACACAGTACAGTGGTGGCTGGGCCAAGGCTTTTCATGTAAACAATTCCATGTAATTGTAAAGACAGATTCTGACTGGTGGGAATTGTAGCTCTTTCTATTAGTCCGTAACCATGCCTTCCCACAATGTCTTCCTACACACCCCCCTTTGCAGTCATACTATCGTTGTGTGCATCATTCCCATGTTTCAGTAGCTGTGGTCTGTTACACACCATGAAGCCCATCATCGGGGGAACCCAGTTGAAGGCATTACATCTTCGAGAGCATGGAAACCCACGGCGAGGTCATGAGACAGCACTAACCCACTGAAGAAAAACAAAATAGTGAATGCATTCACACATTTAAATATAACCAGAGCGGCTCTCAGAGGTCCATTGATAACATTCATATGCTGTTTACAGTAGCAGGACAAACTGTTTATTTATGTGTCTATAATACAAATTAGCTTCATTCAATTCCAGTGCATTATCAGAACCGAGGACGGATTGATGACACACAAGAAGCGCATGTGTCACACAGCTACTGGTTCTCACGCTCGCATGTTTATGACATGCTCGCTGAACTGTGCTGAATTTGTTCTGCTGTGCCCTGAGGTCTCTGGGCAGTGAGATGTTGTCAAGTGTTATTACATATGGGGTGAAACCATATGGAAATGTAAAAGTCAACATTTCTAGAAATCTTTAAATAGCACTAAAACAGATCACTGACCTCTAAACATTTGCACATTGTATTCCTGTACACAATAGAGTCATGACTAGTTTCTTCACCTGCTAGTGTGCTCCGCTTAGTCATAAGTGCATACAGCATGACATATTTGCATTTTATTATTAAAAGAATGACATTGTTAGCACACAAACAAACAAAAAACACACATTTTACATTGCACTGAAAACAAATACTGGAATAGAAAAAATGAGAAGAATCTTGAGACGTGATACTTGAGCACAATGGATGAAAACATCGGTCTAGGGCATGTTTACATAAAACGAAAAACAATGCAAAAGTATCACAGTAAAATGCAAAAACACGATCTGTGGAGTTACATGAAATGTTTACTTTTACGCACAATAGAAACAGACTACATGTCTGCAATGGCTGTTGTCACGGTCGGAGCTGATCATCTCATTGTCGTGAACAGGGTCCAGGCTTGTTCTCTGCTGGGTGATGAAAAACAGTGTTGCTATTGTGAGTATGATTATTTATGACCACAGTTTTACACAATGTTTATGTTTAATGCATTCTCAACTAATCGAGAAGACTATTTGACTAGTTTGTGCATCAAGTCAACTTATCAAATTAGATATAGACCAGTAAAAGTTTAATCTGTTTATAAACAGCCACTAGGCCTAAAAACTTACAGCCTCAATAACACAAAACAAAATATAACAAATAAAAGTAGCCTAACGTTCAAAAACTCAATCAAAGCAGAATTAAATATTCATCCAAAACACGTCCAATATGTCTGTTTTGACAGATTTATTAAAGTTGAGAGATTTTAATTGTTAAATAATTATAATCAGTGGCACTTTCATTTCATTTAATTTCTTGTCTAGTAAAGTCTTCTATATGTGTGTGTGTTTGTGTAATTCTGAATCTTCCTCCAGAGCTTTTGTGGCCCTCAGTCAATACGTCTGCTGTCTGTGTGTGTGTGTGTGTGTGTTTGTCTGTTGTATTGTTCTTCTGAGTGTTTTTGAGTATGCAGCCCTGTGTTTAGTGATTTTTCCCAGACACCTTTTGATCTAAACCTGTTTTACAGCAGGTGTTCTCCACGTCCCCCAACTGCTCCTCAGAGCTGAACTAGGAGACTAAATGGTAAAGATAGAATTAAAGTAAAATGCAGAAATGTTTGTGTAAGGGTTGGATTTCATATAAAATATAAATAACTTACTATGAAAACAAGAGAAAGGAAAGGAAAATGCCCATCATGACGTAAAGTATCATATTTTACTTACTGTGGGGGAAATATAACAAGCATAAAAACACCTTAACAGAATGTGGGTTTGTTTGAGATTTAAGTAACATTAAAAAATAAGCGAGTGTGTGTGTGTGTGTGACAGTACTGTGTTGAATGTTTTCTGTCAACATCCCAGTGAAATTAGATTTTTTTTGAGTTTTGCGAATCATGCTTATGATCAGAAAAATAACTTGCATTCAGAAACTGCCAGTTGTTCTGCATTTTATACCTTTAAGAATATAACTTGGCAGACATATCAAATTTCATTAAAAATCATGACTGATGATATAATATATTACTAATATATTACTTAATGCACAACTTTTCATAAGCAGCATGTTTCCTGGTATTCCATGCATTGAGGTGCTGGTCATGTAATTAGAATATCTTCAAAAAGTCGATATATTTCACTAATTCCATTCAAGAAGGGAAACTTGTATAATGTAAATATTCATTCTGATTTGACAGTTGTCCAAAAGACGAAACATTGACACCTTGCACAAGCAGGGCAAGACACAAAAGGTCATTGCAAAAGAGGCTGGCATTAATAGAGAGGTGAAGAAAGGAAAGAAAAGTGGTAGAAAAAAGTGTACAAGCAAAAGGGATAACAGCACCCTGGAGAGAATCGTGAAACAAAACTCATTCAAAAATGTGAGGGAGATACAAAAAGAGTGGACAGCAGAAGTGTCAAGAAGCACTACGCACAGACGTATGCAAGACATGGGTTTCAGCTTCTCATTCCTTGTGTCAAGCCACTCTCTCGCCTGGGCTAAAGACAAAGAGGACTGGACTGCTGCTGAGCGCTCAAAAGTTCTCTGTTGAAAGTACGTTTTGCATTTCCTTTGAAAATCAGGGTCCCAGAGTCTGAAGGAAGACAGGAGAGGCACAGAGGGTCCAGCGTAAAGTTTCCACAGTCAGTGATGGTTTGGGCTGCCATGTCATCTGCTGGTGTTGGTCCACTGTGTTTTCTGAGGTCAACGCAGCTGTATACCAGGACGTTATAGAGCACTTCATTCTTCCTGCTGCTGACCAACTTTATGGAGATGCAGATTTCATTTTCCAACAGGACTTGGCACCTGCACACAGTGCCAAAGACACCAGTACCTGGTTTAAGGACCATGGTATCCCTGTTCTTATTTGGCCAGCAAACTCGCCTGACCTTAACCCCATAGAAAATTTGGGATTTTCATTAGTTGTCAGTTAGAATCGTCAAAATGTAAAGAAATAAACACTTGAAATATATCAGTCTGTGTGGAATGAATGTATACATTATGCAAGTTTCACGTCTTGAAGGGAATTAGTGAAATAAATCTCCTTTTTGAAGATATTCTAATTATATGACCAGCACCTCCACATTCGTTTTGCACATGATGCACAACATACACTATATTTGCTGGAGATCCAGTAAGGTTTGTGTTTCTGAACCTGTTAGTAATAGGGATAAATGCAGACAGAATTATGAATGACGTCTTTGAAGTCGAGAGGGGAAAAAGAGGCTAGAATGAGAGGTTTTGAAGTGAAGTGAGCGGCCTGGATACAAACGCGCACACACACACAAGCCTTGTGTGTCACTGGAACCAGCAGTCACAGTATTGACTTTGATGAGAAAGTCTGTATGAAGTATCGGACCATCCTGTCGATCAGAATAAACATCCTCTTGGAGGCTCTAAGGGGAAGGAACTTTGAAAAGTCCTAACCCTGTGTTTAAAGCGAGGAAAGTCTGTGTCTAAACATGTGTCCCTATACTTCACAATACGCAAAATTTCCACACATTTGAATTATACTGCTAAACAAACTAATACACTTCAAATAATGCATAGTTGTCAGCCATACATGAATGAAATGGATTAGATAGATAGATAAATAAATAGATAACTTTATCTATGGCTCTGTCAGACAGAGAACAGAGAGAGATGTATGAAACGCAGCACAACCTTCAGAGCTCCATTCATCCATCCACCCACTCACCATGACTCGGTTTTTTATCTCTCTCACACTTCTTCGTTTCTCACTGCACAGTCTATTCTTCACTTACAACCAAGCTCACCAAAAATGAATTATTCATACACACATGTTGAACTGACCAATCAGGACCATGCAGTTCCCATGACTCCTGGGCTGAAAGACTCATAAGCAGAATGTGCTGTTTCATGATGCTCTGCTGATTTTTACCCTCTGAAAAGGGTACTGAAAGCATTTAAGCTGTAATTATATAATCTGCTGCTGCTTTACAATCTTGTTAATGAGATAATCAGCAATTGCCTTGGCGCTAATTACCAAGGACACCATACTTAGACCTTTAAGCTGATTAAATCCAGTGTAAACAGTGTGGGTCTCTGTGAAAACAGGAGCTCTTTCAGTTTTTGTAAATCCTCATAATAGATAAAATATAAAATGATGACATACTAAGAAGTCATAAAATTACATTTTCTTATTATTAAGAATTATTTATTAATAATTAATATTTATTAATTATTAATTACTTATTTATTAATTACCTTATGTCGGTTGCTGCTATAATTCTTATTATAGTTTTTATGTCAGTGTTGTCTTTTTATCTTATAAATATGAATTAGTAATTTAGCTACAAAATACATTTTATTGCATAATTCTTTTTATGTCATCATTTTAAAACATTAGCACAAGTGTCACGTGAAGGAGTCGAGGACACGTACGGGTTCATGTGCTAACTGTTTATTAACAGACACAGAGCAGAAACAGACAGGCTTTAGATCGTTACTGGCAGACAAGGATAGAGGAGGCAGAGCAAGCGAGTGATCAAAGTCCGTGTGAGAGTCGACAACAATAAATACAGTCCGAGGGGCGAGACAAAGGCGTAAACCCGGGAAAGGCGGAGGTCGGCAACAATAAATCCAAATAGAAACAGGAAACAGAAATCCAGCTGATCATGACAAGTAAAAAACATTTATATATTTTTTTTATGTTTAAAAAATGTTTCAGAAGATTAACTAAAATGAATACCTGATTCAGAAAACATTGACAGAAAATGTTTTTAAAACTGGAACATTAGCAAAAAGTATATTTTTGTTAGCTGAGATATACTTGGTAGAGATCTACACAAACACTAATTAAAAGTCTTCTCCCAGCATAGACATGAAGGATACCTGAAACTGTGAGGAACGTTGTGCTGTTATCACTCACAGAAACTGTAAAAATCTAGTTTACTTAAGATGCCGCATTGACTGAAGTTAATGATCAAGCACGTATTTATGACAAGTATTTAAAATGTCTAACAGCCCTGTGTGTTGGAATATTAGAGCAGTTGCTGTTATCTTTTTTTTCACAGCAAGTGATTGTCATTTTTGACAACAGTGTTGAATCACACACAGTGAGAAAATGAGCATGAGCAGAGCAACATTTAGCTAATGCCTTACACTGACAATTAACTCTGTTTGTGTGTATTGTGTGGGTGTGTGTGTTTTATTATCAGAATGGAAATTAAAATAGTAAAGCATGAAGATTACACCATGTTCATGCCACGGCCTCAGTATGATCGAAGGCCACAAATACAACACAATAATGCCAGAGTTTTATTTTAGTGTTAATCCATTGTTATCTTATATGTGACCCTGGACCACAAAACCAGTCTTAAGTCGCTGGGGTATATTTGTAGTAATAGCCCAAAATACATTGTAT
>JAUMHI010000033.1:20939633-20973747 GCA_032359435.1 Enteromius unitaeniatus
CATGTAAGTTGGTTATGTGCCGCTTGGAAAGAATCTGTTCATTCGGTAATTAGTTGTTGGCGAAATCATAGAGAAGTCAAATCATAGAGAAATCAAGTGGTTAGCTTGCTCCAGATGTTTTGTCAGACCATACCAACTAGATAGATGGTTTAGACTATTAAAATAGTTTCATATATAATTGTGCAATTAAAATCACTTTAGCAAACTACTAGAGAAACAAGGCGGTGATAAAAAATGCCCATTTTTTAACAACAACAAAATGTCATTGGAGAAATTGATCACAATTGTATTTAATGCCAGATGCATCCTCTATGTGAAAACCAATGAATTTAGGTCACGGGTTAGAGAAACCGGGGAGCAAGACATAATTATAATTGGAAAATATACATACAGGTATGAATACTAATGTATGAGTGATAATAACAGATAATTCGCTCCATGCCAACAGAAATCAAACAAGCATTAAGAAAAAGAACACTGAAACAGTAATATTATGTGTTGTCCTTAAATTGATCACTGAGATCTTTTAATGTTTATTTTAGATCAGAAGGGACTAGATGAAGAGTCTGTCAGTCGCCATCAACATGGGATGCCTTTCATTCAACGAGCAGACCATAAGCAGCACACGAGAAATCACTCTGAAAAGAAAAAATTCACCTGTTTTGAATGTGGAAAGAGTTGCAAAAACAAAAGGACCCTTAAAGAACACATGACCATTCACTCTGAAGAGAAAGCGTTCACCTGCTCAGAGTGTGGAAAGAGTTTCAAACTGAGGAGGATCCTTAAACAACACATGAAAATTCACATAGGAGAGAAACCCTTCACCTGCTCCGAGTGTGGAAGAGGTTTCAGAGTGAAGAATATCCTTAAACAGCACATGAAAATTCACACTGGAGAGAAACCCTTCACCTGCTCCGAGTGTGGAAAAGGTTTCACAGTAAAACAAAACCTTAAATATCACATGAGAAATCACACGGGAGAGAAACCCTTTACCTGTCCCGAGTGTGGAAAGAGCTTCATTGTGAACAAGAGTCTTAAACAACACATGAAAGTTCACACTCGGGAGAAACTTTTCCCCTGCTCCGAGTGTGAAAGGAGTTTTGGTTTTAAACAAAGCCTTGAGAAACACATGCGAATTCACACTGGAGAGAAACCGTACATATGCCCTGAGTGTGGAAACAGTTTCAGAGACAGACAAAACTTCAATGTTCACATGAGAATCCACACTGGTGAGAGGCCTTACGTCTGCCCTCAATGTGGAAAGCGTTGCAAACTGAGTCAAAACCTTCAGAATCACATGAGAATTCACACTGGAGAGAAACCTTTCATTTGCCCTCAGTGTGGAAAGAGTTGCAGACTGAGACAAAACCTTGACAGACACATGAAAGTTCACACTGGAGAGAGACCTTACTCCTGCTCCGAGTGTGAGAAGAGTTTCACAATGAAACAGCGCCTTACGAGGCACATGAGAATTCACACTGGACGGAAGTCTTTCGACAGAGCAGATAACCCACCAGCCATTGAATATGTTATATAGTCATATCTGTTTAAATGATTAGGCACTTCACACAGTTGGCCCAATTTTTCCACTGCGTGGTACGACACGGCTGGGTTTGCACTTCCACTCCAGTTTAATACCGCTTTAAGTGGGCGGGATTATGCACAAGTTGTGGCCAAGAGCTGAGAAACGTTTTCATTTTGCATCACCCCATCAAGCCCTTGTTGGCACAGTGGAAACTTGTATATCCCTAAATACATGCGTTTTTCTGTTTGTTTTTTTCCCCGTTATTTGTATATTTCTTTACTGATTTATACTACATGCGTTTTATATATCCCTGTAAACATTCTATGTAGCTTTCCTTAATATTTGTTTGGCCATGTTTTTCTAATGATGTGTCCTCTTGCGTTGTGCAGAGAAAAACATTTAGAGCTCTGAGGTTGTTCAAGAAAGTTGCCATTTTCTCTCTCTTTCTTTTGCATTCAGAAGAGTTGACTATACAACTACAAAACTGACCAGAGTCTGGTACCAGAAGTGAAAATTCTGCAGATTTTCATCTCGCTAAACCACTGCGAAACAGAAAGGCACTGTCACTTGTCACCACCTTTCAAAAGCATTGAAGGAATCGTTCACCCAAAACTGAAAATTCTGTCATTGTTTACTCAATCACACTCAAACCTATATTTCTTTGTTCTGCCAAACACAGAGGAAGATACTGGGAAAAAAGTTTGTAACCAGGCCGTTTTGGTAAATGATGAGTAAAAGATGATTCATTTTAGGGGGAACTATTCCTTTAAGATAATATATCTGTTTCACAAATACATTCAATAATGTCCTTAAACTATATACATAATATAATAACTTGAAACACAAAGGGACAAGCATCAGCCGTCATTTTATGTCCTGCAATGAGAAAAAAATCCATATGAAATAAGCTGTTATTATACAAGAGACAAAGATAGAGCGCCGTGCACACAGATGAACTCTTCCAGTACCAAATTATATTTTCCAGTAAATACATTGTTATTTTGCACATTAAAGCTGAATCGATTAAGCGGTTTGTGCACATTAAAAAGGTAACAAATTGATTAAAAAAAAACATTAGATGGATCAACTCCCCCAGCTGTGAATCATTAAAATGTCTAAAGATTCAGACCAATGTATGACGTAGCGAAGGCGAAGCCTAGTTTGCTGAGATCACGTGCTTGTCTTGGCCTGTATGATTCGCGCTCCGAATCACTGATTCAAAAGAAAGATTTGGATTGCTTTTCTGAGTGTTTATTTTAATTTGAATTTCTGGTTGTGTGTATTTGTTAATAGATAGAGTGGACAAAAATGACTGATGGAGCGATCTGTGAAACGGGATCCATCATCTGCTGGTGATAAAGATGGAGCAGCATGAAAAGAATCGGATGATTCAGATGTGTAAGATGCTTGCAAAGAATCAGAGAGATGAATATGGAAATTGTTGGTCATGATTAATAAAAACGTCTAAATATATTAAGTCCGGATATATTTCAAAATTGGTTTGACTAAAATGTGTAAAAAAAAGTGTCACAGAAAGTGTTTGCACGTGTATTAATAGATTAAAAAACTATACATTTTAATACCAGGTGTAAATTGAGACTCTCTCTAGAGAGAGATCCTAGTGCAAGCCTTCAAGAGGGAACAAAATTGTTTAACCATTTTCAAATTAAATGGCAATATATGAGAATAACGTATTTAAAATATAAAACATAAGATCTTCAATTTACTTATAATTGTCGCCCTTGAATTATTTTTTGTATTTTTGTTTTATTTTAGATGTGAGGGAACTAAAAGAAGGTTCTTTTACTCAGAATTGACGCAGAAAACCTCGAATGTTATCTCAATTAGAATATCCACCAAATATTCTGTCATTTGTTATTTAAGTGAGGTGATAAAATGTAAGCTTTGTTTAATGTGGCCTATTTCTAATACTTTTTTTTTTCTTGGACAATGGAAAACAAACATTGTGTATTTGGGAAATGTTTTCTCATTGACTCCAATTGAAATTATTATATTATATTATCTATGGAAATTTATAGAAATAATTCTTATTGTCTAACTTACACAATCTGACTCAACAATAACAATGAGCGCACCGCCCCCTATTGGCAATACATACCTTTTTTTTCTTCTTTTTTTTTACAATTTATGACGTACCGAAGCCTTGGTTGCTGAAATCACGTGACCTGGCTAGTTTAATGCGTCCGAACCACTGATTCGAATCAAAAGATTCGGTGACTTTTCGGATCTTCATGAACCAGTGTTTTGAAAGCGCCCATCGCTGCATTAATGCTGCTTATATAAATCAGTTTTTGATTGTATAATATCTTTTAAGAAACAGAATGAATTCAGTCTGACTAACGGGTATTCTGCGAAATAAACGTGATCGATAAAGATGGAGCAGCATGAAAGCAACCGGACCACACAGGCACCAGATGTGAAGACAAAAACCTGCCAGTCGTCACCTAGACAAGAGCAGAAGAATCAAAGTCAGAGTAAGCTGGTTATTTGTCTGTAACATAAAATCAAATTAGTTAAATTAATCTGTCATTTGTTGATCGTGAGTAATAAACCACATGTGTCAAATGATTTATAAGCCTAGGGTGGGTGTTATTCCAGGTGTTGACAGCAATAGTTGCAGAATTTGTTGGAGCAACTTATTATTATTATTTTTAAATGATCTAAAATCAGACTGAAGCAGAAGAAGCCGAGTGTTTTTAAAAAGTGATATTTAGATGCTTGAATAAATGACCATGCATTCCTTGTAATGAAATTAAAAAGACACAACTACACCACTCTTCAAGCAAAGTATACAGCCCATTTCTTTATTGACTGCCTTCCTGCTTTTTTGCAAGCTGCAAATGGTTCATCATAATAGAAATTGGTCATTGGGAGTGCCGGTAATAGAAGAAAAAACTAATTCAGCAATATTTCACATGACTGCAAAATCAGATTATAAACCAGTGATTAATTTAATAATAATATGACTTTTGTTTTTACATAAAGAATTAAGGATCCAGTATTGACGTTTGATCTATGATTAATGCTAACGATTTATGTTACTGAGAAATTACACCTGCTTCCATTTATGTATTTTTTTTATCACAAGAATCTGTTTATGTCACATATATGACCTCTCTCGTCTCACTGTACTGCTGCACTGTATCAGAGCAAAAGAGGGAGCTCATGGACAGAATGTATTATTAGTTATGAGTGTATGTGATTTATGAGATATGTGAATGTAGATTACATGTGGGTGCAGAAGTCTAATATCAACAAAGAGATGGGAAGACACAAGATATATGAAACCAAATGTATACACAATTATTATCATACAGGTTCTTTAAACAGTCTCTAGTATTTTAATAGTAATATGTAGCCTTTAACGTCCCATATAATATCTATAAATCTCATATCGTCTACAAATAGCATATTTCTGCTTCAAAGGGTGATAATAAGTTGCTAGTTCATCTTTTGAGATCAGGGGAAGGAAGTTTATCCACACAGGGATTGCCAGCTGGCCTCTGTTACACTTATCCCACTAAACTCATTCCTATTCGGGTCATGTCACCAATGTAACCCCATTGGGTAATACTCTGTGAACTCCGGCATTACCATTTCCCTTGTTAATTCTGTTGTCTCTTGTCTCCTCTACTATCACCTGCAACTCTTTTGTTTACACACACCCCCTAAACCTCATTGCCATCCGGGTCATGGCACCAATTTAGCTCCTTCAGGTTTTATTCCCCTCACTCACTCCAAGCTGGATTTTCACTGGCTTTACCAACATGGAAGATGGCATATTAGCAAGGAGAAAGGTGGCTAATGTGACCACATGCCTCCCTAACCATCCATGAATGGGTTTTGAATTTTTAATCCTGTTTACACTTATTTTGACAAATACAAAGTTGAATCATAGTACCGGTTATAAGTGGGATGTAATAGCATCTTATTGTGGAAAGGCAAGGACATTATACTTGCAAGAACATGAGAACGACTGATTCAACATTTAGTATGTCAAAAGATCTTCATCACATTCAGCTGTTAAACTTACTTTAGCTTAAATTCACATTTTTACGTTGATATTTTAATGTTTATTTTAGATCAGAATGAACAGAAAGAAGAGTCTGTCACTTGGCATGAAAGTGGGACGCCTTTCTTTGAGCAAGCTAGTCTTGAGGAGCAGATGACAACTGACACTGAAGAGAAACCATTCATCTGCCCTCAGTGTGGAAAAAGTTTCCCAGTGAAACAGAAGCTCGAGGCTCATTTAAAGATTCACACTGGAGAGAAACCATTCCCCTGCCCTCAGTGTGGAAAAAGTTTCACGCAACAAGGTCAGCTTAACATTCACATGAGAAGTCACACTGGAGAGAAACCTTACATCTGTCCTCAGTGTGATAAGAGTTTCACATCGAAACAAAGCCTTAAAAGTCACATGAGAATTCACACTGGAGAGAAACCTTTCACCTGCCCTCAGTGTGAAATGAGCTTCACACAGCAAGGATACCTTAAACGTCACATAAGAACTCACAGTGGCGAGAAGCCTTTCACCTGTCCTCAATGTGGAAAGAGTTACAAAGTCAAACAAAGCCTCGAGAGTCACTTGAGAGTTCACACTGGAGAAAAGCCGTTCGTCTGCCCTCAGTGTGGAAAGGCTTTCACAGCCAAACAGTGTCTTAAAAGTCACATGAGCATTCACATTGGAGAGAAACCGTTCACCTGCTCCGTCTGTGGGATGAGCTTCACACAACATCAAAGTCTTAAACGTCACATGTGGACTCACACGGGAGAGAAGCCTTTCACTTGCCCTGAATGCGGAAAGAGTTTTGCAGTGAAACAAAGCCTTGAGAGTCACATGAGAATTCACACCGGAGAGAGACCTTTCACTTGCCCTGAATGTGGAAAGAGTTGCACAGTAAAACAAAACCTTGAGAGTCACATGAGAATTCACACCGGAGCGAAGCCTTTTTCCTGCCCTCAGTGTGGAAAGAGATTCACAGTGAAACAAAGCCTTGAGAGTCACTTGACCACTCACACTGGAGAGAAACCTTACACCTGCTCCCAGTGTGGAAAGAGTTTCACTATGAAGCAAAAGCTTGAGAGACACATGAAAATTCACACTGAAGAGAAGCTTTACATCTGCCCTCTATGTGGGAACAGTTTCACAATGAAAACCAACCTTGAGAGACACATGAAAATTCACACGGAAGAGAAGCCTTTCACCTGCTTTGTGTGTGGAAAGAGTTTTAGAATAAAACAAAACCTTGAGAGTCACATGAGAGTTCACACTGGGCTGAAGCCCTTCATCTGCTGTGAATGTGGGAAAAGTTTCACAGTGAAACAAAGCCTCGAGAGTCACATGAAACTTCACAACGAAGCAACGGCATTCACCTGCTCCGTGTGTGGAAAGAGTTTCACAGTGAAGCAAAACCTTGAGAATCACATGAGAATTCACACTGGAGAGAAGCCTTTCACCTGCCCTCAGTGTGGAAAGAGCTTCACACAACACGTACACCTTAAACGTCACATGAGAATCCATTTTGACAGAGTCGGGGAATCTTCTCTGCTGTCTCCTGTGTACACCATCCATCCAGATGAAGTGATAGCAGTCATGGCGTACCAGGACACCAACCAGCTCTCAGAGGAGAGTGATGTAGTCAATCTGTTCATATGAATATTGGGCCGTGAGCAAGACCAATGGGACAATTTTGCCACTTTTACACCCCTAATGAGTGTTTCTGTTGTACATCATAATTCCCAAATTTTACATTTACACAATTAGTCTACATATTTTGAATGTTTGTTGAACCTTGTTTGCTTATGCAGTCTTTTTCAATTCTAATCATGTATAACCCAATATGCAAATAACATAGTTAATTTACATTTTGGGATAGTTTACCCCAAAATGTAAATTTACTTTGAGTTTAGTCACCCCGTTAGGCCTTTCAAGATGTAGGTGACTTTTTTCTTCAGTAGCTCAGTAAAAATAATTTTTAGGTGAAACCATTGCCCTTCGTACATTGCACGTCTGTGACTGCCTTGTCTCTGATGCATACGGCACACTTCGCTGGAAATATTTCAGAAGTTTCAAAGTCGTCCTAGGATTGGTTAGATTATAGAGGGTTTCTGGGAGACGCGTGCTGCGTTCTTTAACATTCTGCCTGGAAACAAAAATGCTGCGAAAACCCCCTCATGAAAGAAGAAAGCCATCATGTTTACAAATGTGATGACGAGCACTTATCAGAAGCAACTAAACACTGGATTTCCAAAAGTATGTGAAAAATGTACGTTTGCGGCACAGAATCTTTAAAATAGGTCAGTGAGTTTTACACACTGGTCTGTTAATGTGCCCCTAAACATGATGCAGCGCAGAAGCCAAATGTCATTGGTTCCTTTACCTGTCAGTCATATGGCCTCTTGGCTTTTTAAAGTGGCCAAAGTTTCCAGACCTTCTGCCATTAGTCTGAACGTCTGGCTGCACGAGACTAGTGGCTCTTGGTGCTTTTATTTGAAGATTTGTGCTACTTTATCAGATTTTGCTGTCAATATGGAGCAGTCTGATGGGTAGGGTCAAATGCCAGGATGCTGTTTTTTGAGTGTCAATAAATAATATATATATAGAAGAGAAAACCAAATCAATACCCATTGTTCCTGTTGATACACTGAATTCTTATGAAGTGAAACGACTAGTTTGTGCAGGAAAATTACCATTCACAACATTACCGTAATTCACAGCCTGAACAAACGGATCTTAGCGCACTCACAACAGTCTTTCTCTGTCATATGATGCCGTATGCATGGATGCACACTCACATGTAAGCTGATGATGCTGTTTGTTTACAATGGAGGTTGAGGGTGTTTTTTTGGTCATCATTAATCATTTGAGAGCAGTAGTCGTAAATAATGTCAATTTTAGATCACAGCCTGTAAAAATTCACTGTATCGTCAGGAGCCACAGGTATGGATTTGGTCTTCTCTGTGTATGTCTTTTTGACGCTCAGAAACTGGCAGCAGTGTATTCATTGCTAAGGACAACAGTTTCACCTAAAAACTGTCCTTTAAAGTTTCATGAATCTGTGCACAGAACTGTAATTAATTTACCCAACAAAAACACTGATAGCTATACTTAAAGTAGGTTTGGGTAAAATCCATTCCAAATCATAATCATATACTACTCAAACCACTACACTACAACGATTCTTCAATCTGTTCTTCTCTCCATGCTGAAGATAAGAAGTCTCTTGATGGCCACATAAGAGATGGCCACACTTGATTAAGCAGAAATTTCCTATAACCTTTTATTGATATACTGTAAGAACATGTATGTGTTTTAATAAACCGGTAATTTCTCATCAGTTCATTTCGCACCTCATACTACAGGAGAGATGCGTTGACAGAGCATTTAAAAAAATTTGAATGTCAGACAAAACCTTCCTGCAATTACAACTTCTAAAATGTCTGACCCAGTTTTTCCTGACCACACTGCTGCAAAACAGAAAGCTTGTGTTAGCTGTTTATTGCTTTCATTCAGAGATTGAAAGGAGTCAAAAAGCTTCTTGATTTTGTCCATCTAGAATTGACAGGTTGCTGGAGAGATAGGGGTTATTGTTCGTGCATCATAAGAGGATAAAGTTATTTTGATTAGCAATTAAAAGAGCATGAATTAAATAATAATAATAATTTAATGTAATTGTATATTTTAGAATAAATATTACATTATTCAGTAAAATTGTATTTTGATTCAATGGTGACTTTAATATTTCTATAATAAAACTGTCATCAAATATTCTATTTTATAAAACCTTGCAGCGTTAAGATTGAGACATTAATGTTTTAATAAATATTTTCAGACTAATAGTTTAGCTATTTCTTAAATCACAAAATGTCGGAATGTAGAAAGGAACAGATAAAATAAAGGGTTTTATATAAATTTACTCCCAACCAAATGTTATTGGGGAGATTACAAATCCAAAGTCAAATTTAATGTCAGTCCTAATTGCAGATCAATATGGATTTCAACATAGCTGTGCTTGTGAAAGTGTGTGAGCGCTGTGATGGACAGCCCATATGTCCACGATCCTACAGAGGATGAGAGGTTTGGAGAATGGATGGATTATCTGTGTGATTATCAAGGCTATGTAGAGTCTGATGTATGTCATCTACTCAGAATCAAGATGGCATGTTCCCATAGTTACTTTTCCAAATGCATCTACATTTACATGTAAATATGTATACAATTTAGTTTTTATATATACCCTTACAGTGCAATATCCTGGTTATATATATGTACATATATATATGGCTGTTTTTTACACCAGAAAAAAACATTTCACTGTATGTTGTACCAGCTATAACTACATGTGACAAATAAAGAATCTTGCAGGTTGCAACACGTTACACCGATCCAGCCAAAGCTTTTCTTAGGCAATGTAACATGATATACATTACTCCTGCCAATTCCTACCAAAATTTTTGTAATAAAAAAATAATTTAATCTTATTTTGTATGTGCACTGAATAGAGTCACCATAGAACATTCAAAAAGAAAAAAAACATTTTGACCTTGTCATATTTTATACCACCATTGTAAAGATTATTTTAACAAAACTTCCAGTTTGTTCTGGTTTTGTTTGTTTTTTTTAACATGTATGTTGTTGTTCTGTTTTAATGTATTAACTTTTTCATTAAAATTTATTGTCATCACCTCTCTTTCCAGCTTTATTTTCTCCCTGGCACTGTAAAATACCAGAACTGTTTCTAAAGCAGGGAAATAGGCTTCTGTACACTCCAAAAGCACTTAAACAAAACATTTTGTTTAAGAAACATGTGTTATACAGTATATTCTTATAGATAAGCTGTATTATTACAGAAAAATGTAACATGTCTGTAATGTTACAGCAGAAATTAATTAATGGCCCTGCACTAGATAAGCTTGACAGATTAGTACTGAGACCATACACGGGTTTTCTGCACAAACCAGCTGCATTCACAGTCTTTTGAGGGCCTTAATACTATACTAATCCCTGCTTTACTGAATCTAAAGTGAACCAGGATCAGTTAAAGTCAAACACTGGTTCATAGCTTCACCAGATCAGCGGCCTCTAAGGGTGAACTTCGACATTTCAAAATGCTTCGAAACAGTGACTCGTTTCCTGAAACCACGTGACTTGCTCACTTTGATTCGTGAACCGAACAACTGATTCAAAGCAAAAGATTCATAAGCGTTTCGGAGCTTCATGAAGACCATAACTACATTTTGTTTGAAGCCAGATACATTAATGCGCGGCGATGTAATGTTTGCTACGAAACTGACAGAATCAGAAATGAGTGATTGAACGATCTACGGGATAAACGGCATCGAATATATCCTGGTGGTAAAGATGGAGCAACATGAAAACAATCAGACCACTCCGGAGACTCCAGATGTGAAGACGAAAATCTGCCTGTCCTCACCTATGCAAGAGCGGAAGAATAAAACGGAAGGTACATTATGTGTTCATTCTGTTAATTGGTGTTACTTGCGCCAAATTTATGTATGCACACGGGAAGATTTGGTTACTCCAGACATACAAATAGTATTAAAAATAGTTGATAAACCCGAGAATCCAAATGCTTCAAAAAAGTGTTTTTTACTAGACGATTTGAGATCTTTGGTTATTGTTAAAAATTGCAACATTAAGGGCCAAAACAGAGTAACATCCCTTTACCTATTATGCAATAAAGGCATCCCTACATTCCTGAATTATTCTATGTATATGTATTCTATCTATAATGTATTATTCTGTTCATTTTGCAACTATGGCTACTTAACAAATGCATGCATCAACTACTTTACCTGTATATAATTTAAAATTCAAGCAAGAATGTTTTGCATTAATTTCCTAATAAAAGCTCAGTTTGTCCCTTGACTTCTCAGTTTCATTGCAGCCAAAAAGTGTGCACAATACCACCACTCTATAAAGCAGTGCATACTATCTAGAGATGGGCGATGTGTGCTTAAAATATTTTACGATCAATTCTGGTATTTATTACAATAACGATATCAATGACAATAATTCATGGAATCTTATGCATCCACTAAATTACAACATTGAAAAGCATTATTTGTTTCTATTTTTACCCTGTTGTTGTGAGCATTACAAAAGTAAGTGCACTGATGATGCTCCAGGAAATCCCTAATATGGACAAAGGGATCCAGCAGGATAAAATGCAGATCGAGAGATTAAGGAAACTTGAAGACAATAAACATGTGATTGCAACAGTATTTGGTCTATCTGTGTCATGAAAGTCATGAAAAACTATTGTGTAGTTCATCTTTTGATATTTGAGGAAATGAGAATGCAAAACATGTATTTGTGGTAGTCTTCCATTCACTGCTCTTCAAGTTAACCCAGCTATGAGTTCTACTGCTGAGAAACCCGGAAATGTGAAAAATATCCATAAAATGATATCTTTGTTGGATAACAGGTTTGTAAACGAGCTCATACACATGCAAAACCTTGAAATCTCACTTGTGCTATTGCAGTACATTTATTCCTAGCTCAGACCATTTTTGTTGCACTGTAAGAAAAACCAGTAATAATACATTATAATTTCACATCAATTTCACATCCACCTTCTGCCATGTTGCTATACACATTTGTACAAAGAACTAGACTTTATTGTTATTTTATTGGGAAGACTAGTTCTTATTGTGGGGACCATTTTTACCGGTATATTGCAAATTATAGGATATCGCCCATCCCAACAAAGGTCACCAACTATTATAATTATATGGATATGGACAACAATAAATGAAAAAATCTGTATGCTTGCTTTATACCTTGAGACCTCTGTTGCATTCTGCTGTTAAATTGGGGTGCAAGCTTTGGCTCAAAATATTACCTTTGTTGTGTTTGAAATATTTTTTTACATTGGTCTTTTAATGTTTATTCTAGATCAAAATGATTTCAAGGAAGATTTTGTCACTTGCCATGAATGTGGAATGGAGTTCTTTGAGCAAGCAAGTCTTGAACAACACATGGGAATTCACACAGAAGAGAAACCATTCCTCTGCCCTCAATGTGGAAAGAGTTTCACCGTGCAACACAGGCTTGAGGCTCACTTCAGAATTCACACTGGAGAGAAACCATTCCCCTGCTCTCAGTGTGGAAAAAGTTTCACGCAACAAGGCCATCTTAACCTTCACATGAGAAGTCACACTGGAGAGAGACCTTTCACTTGCCCTCAATGTCAAACTAGTTTCACATCGAAACAAAGCCTTAAAAGTCACATCCGAATTCACACTGGAGAGAAACCATTCACTTGCTCTGAGTGTGGAAAGAGCTTCATAACACAAGGACACCTTAAACGTCACATGAAAACTCACAGTGGCGAGAAGCCTTTCACCTGTCCTCAATGTGGAAAGAGTTACAAAGTGCAAGAAAGCCTCGAGAGTCACTTGAGAGTTCACACTGGAGAAAGGCCGTTCGTCTGCCCTCAGTGTGGAAAGGCTTTCACAGCCAAACAGTGTCTTAAAAGTCACATGAACATTCACATTGGAGAGAAACCGTTCACCTGCTCCGTCTGTGGGATGAGCTTCACACAACAACAAGGTCTTACACGACACATGTGCACTCACACTGGAGAGAAGCCTTTCATTTGCCCTGAATGCGGAAAGAGTTACACAATAAAACAACGCCTTAACATTCACATGAGGATTCACTCGGGAGAAAAGCTCTTTTCCTGCTCTCAGTGTAGAAAGAATTTTACACTAAAACTTAGCCTTGAGAGACACATGAGAATTCACACCGGAGCGAAGCCTTTTTCCTGCCCTCAGTGTGGAAAGAGATTCACAGTGAAACAAAGCCTCGAGAGTCACATGACCATTCACACTGGAGTGAAGCCTTACACCTGCTCCGAGTGTGGAAAGGGTTTCACAAGCAAACCAAAGCTTACTTATCACATAAGAAATCACTCAGGAGAGAGGCCTTTTATATGTTCTAAGTGTGGGAAAAGTTTCACAGTGAAACAAAACCTTGAGATTCACATGCGAATTCACACTGGAGAGAAACCTTTTTCCTGCTCCCAGTGCGGAAAGAGCTTCACAATGAAACGAAACCTTGAGATTCACATGAGAAGTCACACTGATGAGAAGCCTTTCACCTGCTCTGAGTGTGGAAAGTGTTACAAAGTGCAGCAAAGCCTTGAGAGTCACATGAGAGTTCACACTGGAGAGAACCCGTACGCCTGCTCCGAGTGTGGCAAAAGTTTCACAGTCAAACAAAACCTTGAGAATCACGTCAGAATTCACACTGGAACGAAACCTTTCACCTGCTCTGAGTGTGGAAAGACTTTCACAGTGAAACAAAGCCTTAGGAGTCACATGAGAATTCACACTGGAGAGAGGCCTTTCACCTGCGCTCAGTGTCCGAAAAGCTTCACGCAACATCATCATCTTAAACGTCACATAAGAACTCACACTGACGAGAAGCTTATTGTTAGACCGGGGGAAATCTCTACTGTCAACTGTGTACAGAATCAATCCACATGAAGTGATGGGAGTCACAGCCTACCAGTATATCTGCCATTTATCAGAGTAGCGTGATGTAGTTGGTTTGTTTGATTAGGAGAACAGGGCTGATATGAAACCAACTGGACCATTTGGTCAGGATGCCACGTTTACTCCCTAATCTTAACAAGCAATTGTATCTGTGTTCATTTGTACCAAAAATGCATGGCAGGAATTAGTGATATTATCCCCCAGTTTCACAGACGAGGCTTAAGCTAGTCTCAGACTAAATTGCATGTTTGAGCTGTCTCAGATGAAAATATCTTGCTCTGACCTATCTTAAAACATGTCAGTGTCATTGTTCTGTGTTAAGATGCCCACCTGTAGTATTTTCTTATAAGGCATTTTTGTTGAAATTGTAGCAAGTTGCTGAAATATCATAATTTAACTAATGTCAAGTCCTGGCTTAAGCTAAGCCCCGTTTGTGAAACCAGGCCTTATGAATGCTTTGATTGACCACCATACTAGGGCATGCTTGTAATAAACCGTGTTGTATAATTGAGTGTCCGCTGCCCTCTTATGGTTGTTTTTGTGTATTGTTCAGATCTGAAAGAGCAGTTTGAGAGGGCACGGATACTGGAGGAAGAGAGGCGGAGGGTGGAGGAGGAAGCAGCACGCCTGGAGGCCGAGAGGCAGGCGGCGCTGATGGCTAAAGAAGAGCTGGCCAGGCAAGCTGAGGACCAGATGAAAACTCAGGAGCAGCTGGTGAGCATGAGACACCTTCACACACAGTGACAGTCGAAATATTTTGTGATGGATTGCGTAAGGGACAAGAGCTAACTTTTATTTATAAGAAACTGAAGCTTGATTTGTTTTGTATGCATACATAGGCAGCAGACCTGGCAGAATACACTGCAAAGATTGCCTTGCTGGAGGAAGCCAGGAGAGTCAAGGAAGAAGAAGCCAGCGAATGGCAGAACAGGGTGAGTTTTCAACAGTATACACTACTAGATTAATGACGATTTTGAAATCATATCATATGTAGATACATTTTAATAGACCTCTTTAATTCTCTCAGGCTAAAGAGGTACAGGACGATCTGGAAAAGACCCGTGAGGAGCTGCAGAATGTTATGTCTTCTCCTGTGGTTGCTGAACCCATGGCTGCGCCCATGGCCCGGGCCATGATGGAGGAACCGCTGGAGAACGATCATGATGATCATGAGGAGAACAACAGCACCTACAGCGCTGAGCTGCAGGTGGAGGGCATTGAGGACCACCGCAACGAGGAGGAGCGCGTCACAGAGGCAGAGAAGAATGAGCGTGTGCAGAAACAGCTCATGGTAACATGCTGTTTCCTAAAAACACATCCAGATTCATTCACTGATTCGTTCAGTAGCGGGGGTCTGCCATTTATTTTAGAATTCATTTAAGAGACTTGCTCAGCTTATATTGTTTTCGGTTGCAGTCATAACATTTTATTTGGGGTTTTGATTCATCTCTGCGATTCTTTTGAACACTTAAATACACATACAGTTTAGTAACTATTGAGGAGTTTGAGTCATATCCTTCATTTAGGAGATTTGTTTAAAAACAGAATTGTTCACATTTGATCCTTTTTAAGTGAATTCATTCACATTCATACACACACTTTACACTTACTTGCACTGGAGACTGAGATTCATCTCAGTGATTCATTGAATCTTTTGAACACCTAAAAACAGATCACATTCATTTGATTCATTAATGAACAACACATCTTGTTTTAGCACGCTCATCTCAAATCAACACTTTCAGATCTATTTGTTCAGTTACACCGCATGCATATCTCAGTTTTTAATTTCAGTTGTCTCGTTTGGGATGTGCATTGTGACTAACTGTATCTTAAATTGCTTTTAGGCCCTGAGCTCCGAGTTAGCCGAGGCTCGAGATGACTCTAAGAAGACTATGAACGACATTCTGCACACTGAAAATGTACAAGCCGGGAGGGACAAGTACAAGACGCTGCGTCAGATCCGCATGGGCAACACCAAGCAGAGAATAGATGAATTCGAAGCCTTATAATGGCTGATAAATTCTCCAATAAACCTGGAGTACCAGCAGCACTTGCTGTTCAGAGGTGAATTTATCTAATTGCCACAAATGGCCACATTTGTCCTTGTCATTGAAAAGACTGGATTATTTACACAGTCTGTACACACTACACAAGTAGTGTAGGGTTTTTTTTCTGACAAATATGGAAAACACAGTTATTCAAGGCACTAAAATGATATGTTAAGGTTGTTTGGTTTGCCTCGGGAACACTCTTATTTATGCTAACTGTGCCAAAGGCTTTGGCTTGAGGAATCATGTCATCTTATATGGGAACCTTTTTATTAGTGCTAACTTGCATTCAAATTGTGGTGCAGTTTCCTCTTGTGCTCCCAAAATAGAGATTTTACGTTTGAAAAGGACAAATCCAAAAACAAAAAGTGAAAATATATTATGAATTATAGCTATAATCTTTATATCTGAAACATGAATGTGATCAAATAGTGGCCATAACAAACAAGTCAATGGTTTTTAACAGATTTTGATTAAAGAAACGCTGCATTAGATTTGTATATTTCATGTGTAATAAATGTACTGATTTGAATTAATTCCACTGTGTGGTTACTATGAGATAGATGGCAAAGATGGTATTGCTCTTTTTCTTATGTTTTGGTAAAAGTTGTTTTCCAAATAAAACCGCAATCTAAGAAGACGGGAGCACGATGTTTTGATTGTTCAGAATAGCAGAAAGGTTTGCGTTGTCTGTTTACCCAGATGTCCTCCACTTACGCTCTGACCATTACAAGAACTACAGTTTCATTCGCTGTGATGCGCAGAGAAGCTGTTAAAGGCAAATTGTTATGCAAAGGGTGCGTCTGCAAAAGCCCCACAAGGACCACTGATATTTACTCAAGGACTAGAACGTTAATTATGTTGCTAGACAACAATTTATGAAGCCTGGAAACCATTTGTAGAAATATGCAAAGGGTCAGCTAACAGTGCACGGGGTTAGGATTACTGTGTTCCATCGGAAAACGTTTCAGCCTTCATTAGCTACAGTGGGTTAGTTCCCTGAAAGCCTCCCATAAAAAATATTCCATAGACTGCAAGTGCAGTGTTGATAATATTGGTAATTATCCAATACCAATGATATTGGTAAGACACTACCAGTTTACTCACTGATTATTATATAGTTGTAAGCGTGTGCAGAATGATGAGAACTATATCAATAATACAACTTTATTTTTGAATGTTCAATTTTAAAATATAGGCATTAATAAAACATAAGCAAAAGTTATCTGCAAGAACAATTGGATTTAACCCTTGCGCTGAAAATGCTTCACATAATTTGGTGTTTCTGATCAAAAAAAAAAGCAAAAAACGTTCTTGTAAATCTGTCATTATGCTGTTTTATTACCAAATATTGGATTCAAGCTTTTTGTCCGCTTGTTTTCTTCGAATTAATATAGATTTTGCATTTCTTTTTTGGAGCGGATTGGTCGTAGGCTTCATTAGTCTGAGCACCTCAGTTTTTAAGTGAAAAAGAGGATTACTATAAGAACATTAATGGAACCTTTCCAATTTTTAAAAGGTTCTTTGTAGTAGAACAAGGTTATTTGGAGATTTTTTTTTCTGAAACCCAAAAAGGCCTTCCAAAATGTATTTAAACAGCTCCTAATAGTGACATACGATTAGTAATGATTTCATAATTACAATGTAATATGATCTATGATGCGTGACAGTATAATCCTGTCTTGTTTCTCCGGTGGACTAACAAATGTCCATATAAGGAGCGCGCGTGTGAGTCTCTGGGGGTGGTGCTGAAAGAACAGCTCCACTAAACACGACTTCTTTTAATAGCGGTCACTTGTGGCAGATTTTCAGGAGACCCTCAGCTGGATTCCTGCTGCCAAAGGGTGCAAGGGAGCTATGACAAGCCGTGAATCAGGAAAGTTCCCATGCCGGACCGGAGCTTTGAAACCTGAGGGATATTTTGAGGTGACTATGAGAAGATGAAGAGACAAAACGTGCGGACACTCGCCTTAATTATCTGCACTTTGTCCTATTTACTCATTGGAGCGGGAGTCTTCGACGCTCTCGAGTCAAAGCAAGAGAAAAGCCAGAAGAGCAAACTCGACTATCGAAAATTTCTACTTATGCACAAATATAATCTCACCAGGCTTGACTTTGATCAGATTGAAAAGGTCGTGTTGCTTCTGAAGCCTCACAAAGCCGGAGTCCAGTGGAAGTTCGCCGGCTCTTTTTATTTCGCCATCACTGTGATAACGACCATAGGTAATTTTCAACTTTTAATTCATGAACTTAATTTACGAAGACAAATGCCTATAAGCTAATATAAATGACTTCAGGGTTGGAAAACTTTCGTTTAATTTTATTCACATTTTTGTTTCACAGTATTCTCTTAACGGTGTGAATCAGGCAATTCTTTTATGATAAAATGTTACAATTTCCAAAAGTTTTATTTAGTTTGATTAGATTTTTTTTACATTTAGATCAGGGTCTAGTATCATTTTACTGATGCTGTTGTGGGTGACATATTTGCCGAGGACAGTTTCGATTAACTCAAAGACATCGTTTAGTTTTCCATTACGTCTGTGTTATTATCAGCAAAGAAAACAACAGGTGAAATAGGTATTTTATTAACAGATGTCTGCCTAAATCTCTAGAAACGGAAAAGTTCTGGTAGCAGAACGTTTTTTAAACGTCGAATTGAAAGTTAAGAGTGTGCTTTTTGTGTAAAATATAAATTATATTCGATCGGATGCGAGTTAAATCTTGGTGAAACGTGTTCATTAAGATTGCTTAAGACGTAAAATAAAAATAAAGGAGAAAATATGGAGAAAGACGCTCCAAACAAGCATCACTATTGAAGTGCTTAATCCTGTTCATGGTGATCTGCTTCCGGTGGATTAATTCAAAAATGGTCATGCATGGGTTATTTTTAGAAGAGCAGCTATAAAATGCTAATGTATGTTTCTCGGGTTGAAGACAGTGGTATTGCTTTGCTTGTGCGAACGAATTACAAATATATAACTGTGTTTCCCTTTAACCCTCAAAGACCACAAAGAGCTTTTAAGAGCTCTAGAACACTTGTGGGAACACAACAGAATTTGATACACTCAAATAGAAAAAAGGTAGACAAGCTGTCACTAGGCCTTTAGCCTTTTAAAAGTTAATGTACAATTTATACATTAAGATGCATGTTTTAGGTATTAATATGCACTTTTATGGTGTAAATAAGATACAAATGTATTCCATTTTCTACTGAGAAGAGTGTTCCTTCAAACATCAAAACATCAAAAATGAATAAAATTTTGACTTGAATGAATTATTTAATTTGGATGTTACCGTTTTTAGATGACCATTTTCATTTTTGGAATTATGACTATTTTTCATTTACATAAAAAGTATAGTCACTTTATTTATATAGGTACTTTCTTTTATTGGTTGAGAATTATCATGACCCCTGTCCAGTTAAAAGTAAGAACAGCGATTCTGTTATGTTTTAGCTACATAACAGTTGATGATGCTTAGGAAAATTAAACTTCACTGTCCTAATTTGCTTGATCTTCGCTGTCCTAATTTGCTTGATCTCAAAGACTTGATCTGTGAGTCTATTTGGTATGTGAATACTGACAGCTATGCGTATAGATCAACAAATCTCCAGGCTAATGCCGTATTAGTCTGCCCTCATTGGGGAGTTTACAGCATCATCATAACAAAATTGGGATGGCTAAGTGTAATGAATGTCTGTAATAATATTTACAGGATTTTAAAGAACATCTAGAACAAATATGCGTGAGGGATGTGTATCTGACGAATAGTTTGATGATTCTGGCCAATAACAAGCTGTGAAGTTTATTACATTTTATTCAGACTTACTAAGAGGTTGTTTAACTGACATCCACCCCCAAAGATCTTATTCTATGCACTGCTGAATTATGCCAGTAAATGTAATGCTGAGTGGAACCGAAGACATACTAATATTTTACGGTAGCTTACTCTGGTATGGTCTTGACTCTCCAGGGTTCTACAAGTCTGAAATATCTTCAGATTAATTTATCACTTGATACTATAAAAATAATGATAGGTACAACTTGATTTGACTAACATGAACGCAAATTGACATTAGGGCTGCAACTAATGATTATTTTAATCTGTCGATTCATTTTTCGATTAATCAATGATTCTTGAAAAAACAAGAAAAACATTCATTTCCAACCCTTTATTCAAAAACAGAACTAAAAAGTGCACAAACATGTTGCTCCTTGAGCTGTTAGAAGCTTATTTAGTTATCCCCTGAAACCTTAGTGGACATTATCAGGAGTACTCATTCAATCCCACAATGCACAGCAATAACGAGTTTACAACTGATATACACTGAATAGCCATAATGCAGAAGAGTAATGCCCAGAATGTGTCTTGGCAGAAGATGGCGTTTGCAGCTGAACCATCCATTCATTTTACAAAATGTTTAAAAATGTATCCTGGCTCTTCCAAGCTTATTAATGCTGGTGGATAGTGGCCATAATTTAGAATCTCAATAAATTCATCATAAAACTAACCTATACGCCTCTGGGGGGGGGTTAACATATGTCTTCTGAAGCAGATCGATGGGTTTTTGTAACAAAAATATAAATAGTTGAACTTAGGCTTTTTCACTAACCTCTGAGTCGACATACTGTATGACGTAAGCCACATTTGTAACAAGGAAATGAGGATAGAGCAATACAAAATGCTGGCAAGAATTAAAAGTTGAAAACGAGAAGTAAAAAAAAAAACATCAGAAGATTTCACTATAAGAATGAATGCTGCTTACATCATACGTCGAGTCAGGGGTCAGCCAAGAAGCTGAAACTCCTTTCATTTGATCAATGTTGGATCTTTGAAGGAAGGTAGATCTCCAGAAACAGGACTGGGTGCTCCTGGTTTAAAACATTCCCACTGATGCAGGGTCTGAAGGGGTTTCAACATCACATTAAGTAATTTATTGAAAACATAGGTTTTTTTTTTAAAACACGTATCTTATCCTGCTCTTCTTCCCAAGGTTATGGCCATGCTGCCCCCAGTACGGATGCTGGGAAAGCCTTCTGCATGGGGTATGCGCTTCTGGGCATCCCCCTCACCCTGGTGATGTTCCAGAGCCTGGGCGAACGCATCAACACATTCGTCCGCTTCCTGTTGCACAAAGCCAAGAAATGCATGGGCCTGCGGCGGCCGGAAGTCTCCATGGCCAACATGGTGATCATCGGCTTCTTTTCCTGTGTCAGCACCTTGTGCACAGGAGCAGCTGCCTTCTCCCACTATGAAGGCTGGACCTTTTTCCATGCCTTCTACTACTGTTTCATCACCCTCACCACCATCGGTTTTGGGGACTACGTAGCCCTACAGAAGGACAACGCTCTCCAGAACGACCCTCATTACGTGGCCTTTAGTTTTGTCTATATCCTGATGGGCCTCACGGTAATTGGTGCTTTCCTCAATCTAGTGGTGCTACGGTTCATGACGATGAACATTGAGGACGAGAGAAGAGATGCAGAGCAGAGGGCGCTGCTCTCCAAAGATAAGCCAAAATGTCCGGTTTCACGGCGTCCGGACCCTCCGAGCCCAGTCGCTGTGGGGCGAGATAAAAGGCGAGGGCTGAAGAGCGTCTACGCTGAGGTGCTCCACTTCCAGACGGTGTGCTCCTGCCTGTGGTACAAAAGCCGAGAGAAAATGGTGATCCTCCCCCAGGATATGTCCTTCACCGATGCGCTAATGGAGCAAGGAGATGTATCGCCTCATCACTTCTTCGAACCAGGCCCCACAGGCTGCGTGTGTAACCCTCAACGCTGCTCAGCCATTAGCACTGTGTCTGCTGACCTGAGAAACATCTCACCATTTAGGCTCTTCTCCAAGAGACGCAGCTCTGTCTGAATCACCTCACTTTCTTATACGGTCACTGTAGATCTTTAATCAGTCACATGAGTTTTTCATAGCATAAATATGCTTGAACGGACCACCCAAGGTTGAGGTGGACTGATGAAAGAGCTCCGCTAAGAGTCTCTTTACACAAACACATCTATACTCGCGCAACTCTTTGATGACTATTATGAGAATTCAAAGGCTCTTCTACTTCAAATAGCTCATTTAAACCTTGGTATGGTGCAACAGACAGTAGTTCTTTGCAAAGTTTGACAAAAAAACGTCAGATCTGCAGTGGTTTTATTTTGTTTATGGTGGAAGAAGATGCTTGAATTTGTTTATTTTTTTATTTTTGACTTTGCATTGTGGGTTTTGAGCTTTTCAGAATTGTACTGAGAACAATAATCCTAATAAATAATCCTAATAAAAACGAAAACTTGTGGTAAGCTCTCTAAATTGATGGAGATAATATTAGATAAGAGGAGAGCTATATTTTAGTTCCTTTGAGAGAGAACATGTTTCTCAGAGGAGCACAAAGCATTTGATTATAATTTTAACCTCTCATCTCAAATTTCATGACCATGCCGGGGACATTTAAATTATCTAAATTACAATTCAATAAAATCCTCTTCCTGTGGGTGCGGCCAATTCAATCCCTTTAAAAGGAGCCAGTTCTTTCAGTTCAATTCTGCAACTTGCACAAAACTGTTAGATCAATAGTTTTCGCAATGTTGCTATGTTTTGAAAAGCACATCTGACACTCTTTATTAAGTATACTGTGATCTGATGTTATTGCCGGACTGCCACTCCATTACTGTAACGAGTCCTTTATAAAACGCTGTGCTAGACTTCAGTGTAACCAGCAAAATGAAACACCTATCAGGTGTTTGTTGATCCAGATGGCATACCGACATGATTCCTGCTTTCTGCCCAGCTCTGTGCAGTGTGTTATGGGAATAATCTGACCCTAAGAAAGGTCCTGAATTATATTAACCTGATGGAGGTCACATGGAGGGATAAAAGCAGCAGATGACTTTTTTTGTTTTTCAAAACTAGGACAGAGTTGTCTATGTAACAGGGATACCAGATCAACATCTCTGCGCGGCAAGTTTATTAGACTCTTGAACCTGAGGTATTTAATTACTCTCGATGTTTAGCTCATAAAATTCCTTTGAAGATAAAGTATAAATATGACCTTGGTCTGAACTAGAGCTCTAGGAAAAACAGCAGCTATCGCATACGGACTCTCCAAGCGCTCTCAGCATTGATCTGGACATCGTGTCCTGTGTATCCCCCATGATTCAGAGAGGCCTTGCTGCTCAGGCTATGTTTGGCCCACGCAGGAGTGTGTGCCATCTTCACATCCTGCCAAGGAGAAAGCGCTTTGTGCCCAAGACTTTGCCTTTAGCTATTAAACCTGCATGACACAGTGACAGAAGGAACGCCATTACAACAAATGCCTGTATTGCTCCCCCATGGTGGCGGCATCTGTTGCTTTTCCTTCTAGATTTTTTTTTGTTTGGCATCTACATCCACGTGAAAGGTAAAAAATATCTTTGACCAGCAGGTCAGCGGGGGCAGGACAGAATGTACATTTATGTTTCTATTTTTGTCCTTATTAAAGGAAATGGGGAGAAATAACTCTTTGCTGAGTTGAATGATAATAAAAAGAATAGTAAAACCATGTCTAATGCCAGTTTAATTATGGAAAGGAGTGTATTTTCACAGTGGTTATACTGTAAAAGGTCTATTAAGGAATATGTTCCAAGTTCAGTTGTTAATTATTTTTGTAGGATCTGTACATACCAGACAAACTCATTTTGATTCTCCCAACAGTTTCTGAATGTCTGATTTTTTAAAGCCATTTCAAAAACAACATGGAAGCATATGGTATATGATATGTTACTCTACCAGATAAAATGACGAGTCAAAACTATTGTCTGTGTTCGTAGAGCACTAGACTGATCATGACATATGAATGCAAACCTGGTATCATCAATGGATTTTTGGGATTATTGGGAAAATAATCACTGCGGCCAACAAAAGTTTGATTCTTTCATGCTTTGTTCATCGCGATCAATGTCACAATTGGTAAAAAGCTAAATGTAGGCTATTAACCAAGTATACCAAGGTCACATGACTCTGACGTCACCCTCAGTTAGCTTCTGACAACTCTTACAAACTATTAAAAAATGGTCTCTGAAAGTTTGAGATAAATAAGTTTTGGAGTAGTGGTTAGATGAGTATACATGTTTGGTTTGACATTTAGTCATTTGTTAGCAACCCCCTATTTCAAGACCAAGCTGCAAGAACATTAACCATGCTTGCGAAAATTATTATTATATTATTATTAAAAAAAAAGAAGGCTACTCTAGTTTATCCATGCAATTTGCCATAATTTTGCTACACTATAGTTTAACCGTGATATTTGTAATAAAACTGTGGTTATACAAATGAAACTAAATTCTGTGGTTATCATTCACCCTTAATTTATCAAACCTTTTTTTAAATTTTGAAAGAATATGGGTAACCAAACAGTTGATGGTCCACAATTTGAATGAATGAATGAAGAAAAATACCATGGAAGTCAATGGGTATCAGAAACGGTTTGGTTAGTCACATAAATAACACAAAATAATCTTCTGTGTTCAGCAGAATAAAGACACAGACAGGTTTGGCACAACTTGAAGGTGAGCAAATGATGACAGCATGTTAGTTATTTTGTGTGAAAAATGTCTCTTCTCTTTAATCAGTTATTTTTATTCTATAAGATGGTGTGGAAAGTTTGAAAGGCGAGGGTTGAAAATAAAGCTTTGTGATGTCAGCTGGCAGTGCCACAATAAGTTGTTTCATAGAGGGAACATATTTTGATGAAACAAAACATTTGCTAAACATAAACATAAAATAAACTTATTAAACATTTAGGCCAGTGGTCCCCAACTCCAGTCCCCCACGGCTCAGCACACATTGCATATCTTCCTTATTTAACACGGCTGATTCAGATCATCAGCTCTTTAGGGGAGAGATCCATGAACTCGACTGAGTGTGCCAGATAAGAGACACTTCCAAAATGTGCAGAGCAGTGGGTCCCGAGGACTGGAGTTGGGGTTCACTGATTTATGCTACTTTAAAAAGCGCGAGGACTGTTCCTTTAAAACTACCTGGTAGCAACGCGCCTTTTCATTGGCTGCATTAACATCACTCCATCAGATAGCCCGTGTCTGCTGTGAAACCTTAAAGACTTATTAAATTCTGTTATCTTAAGAAAAAAAAACAGCATGGACTTCAAAGAGGTGTTAGTGAAAATCTTCGACCAAAATCGGGAATTAATATTATGCGCTGCAGGCACAGCATGTGCTCTGCTCGGACTCGGTCTTGTATATAAATACACGCGTCCAGAGAAAAAGTTAACTCGAGTGGGACTCGTTACGCAGCTTCTGGTTCATCCCATGAAGTCTGGGAAAGCGGTGTTGGTAGAGACAGCAGAATGTCTGCGAATGGGGCTGAAATACGGCGAATTGCAGGACCGGTGAGTTTTTGTATATGCCCCCTCTGCTTTTTAGTCTCTGCGAACGCTTTGAGCGCCGATAAAATGATATCTGCTCTTGATTATTTGTTCTGTAACATGTGACGCACCATAACTCGCACGCACAAGTCTTTTGGAGCCCTTAGGGGTGAGACGCCCCTTAAACTTTTTTTTTACAGCCGTAAAGTTATGTTTTCATATTTTAGCTGTAGGGTAATTGTGTGTTTGCTGCAGGCACTGGCTGGTGATCACGGAGGAAGGCCACATGGTGACGGGCAGACAGGAGCCTCGTCTGGTGCTGGTGTCTTTGACCTGTGAAGGAGGCCAGCTGTGTCTCAGTGGACCCCGGATGGAGGAGTTGAGGGTTCCTCTTCACCAGCCCAGTAATGCAGTTGTGGACTGCAGGTACTTACGTTTTACTTAAAGTGGCCGTGTAAGTATATATTTACATTATTATGTATGAATTTCACTGCATAGAATAACTGGACGCAGTGTGATTATAGTGGAGCACTTCTTCATTTTGGTTATTATTATTATTATACGATAATGTTACTTGTTTTTTGTGCATTTTTCATGTGCTTTTCTCATATTGTAACTGGCTTAGGCGTAATTAGTGAAGAAATGAAGTAGTGTTATTTTAGTAATATTATTAATATTGTTATGATGTTTATTCATTTTTATATTTTTTTCGTTTACAATTTTTATGCGCTTTTGTCTTTTTTTTTCATATATAGGTATTTTAGATTTATTAAGACTTTCATTTTAGTCATTTTAGTAAACTTAAGTTAATTCAAAACAGAATTTCTATTTTGATGTTTTTTATTTTTCTACATTTTCTTTTAATTTAGTATTCATCACATTTTCATCTATCCAGAAAGTGTCCAAATATAATATTATAAAACAATATAGTTAAAATTAATATAATAAATTATATATATATATATATATATATATATTAGTTAAAATTAATATAATACATATATGTATTATTTATTATATTAATTTGAATTATATTGTTTTATAATCTTAACAAACCCACAGAAAGTGTGTCTTTGCCAACTTTCTTCAAAATACGTTCCACTAGTATATTATTTAGTAATGTAATAGAGTGTCATTCATGTTTTAAGTGTGGCCATATTTCCCTTTTTCTTTGATTGAAATTGAAGTGGCATGCTGACAATTGAAAATAAATTGTAAATTGAAAAATGCTTGTGTGTCTAGAGTCTTTAGTGTAGATGTTCAGGGCAGGGACTGTGGGGACGATGTGTCTGACTGGCTTACTCGATACCTGGAATCAGACAAGACTGTTCGTCTGGTGCATTTTGAACCTCATCTGAAGGCCCAGAGGCCTTTTGAGAAAGAGCCCCTCTTTCCTAAGGATGAAAAGGTTTGATGGAGAGCACTGTACATGTCTCGCACTACAAATAAAGATTTAAAAAGTAAAGACATTTAACCACAAAATCATCTCGTCAATGATCCAATGTCTCCAGTGACTTTCTTAACGTTACTTCTTACCAGTCTCTGCCATTATCTTATCTTATATCTCACAATTCTTCAGGTGGCCTATCCTGATGCTGCTCCCATCATGCTAATGTCAGAGGCTTCTGTTAGGGACCTGAATACCCGACTGGATAAGGATGTTTCTGTCTTTCAATTTCGTCCCAGCATTGTTGTCAGTGACTGCGAGGCCTTCACCGAGGTTTAATGAAATAAAATACATTATTAAGCAATTTAAGAGGTGTTATGATGGAAAATAAAACTCTGTTATTGCTTAACTAGGACACATGGGATCAAATTCAGATCGGCCAAGTGGAGTTGAAGAGAGTTGTTGGCTGTGGAAGGTAAGGTGGAATATACACTGTTCTCTAATATATTTATTTTTTCTAGTAAAATAATTAATTCTGTGCATTAATACTCAGATGCCTATTTACCACTGTTGACCCTGAGACTGGAATCATCACCCGAAAAGAACCACTGGACACTCTCAAAACGTAAGCGCAGACAGAAACATTGCATTTCATTTAACTAATTGAATTAAGATTTACCCAGAGCACATGCACACAGGTTCAAGGCTTTTCAGTCAAACTTCAGGCTTGTTTTTCTTTTTGTTAATCAGTTACATGTTATCAAGCTTCATTATTGCAGAATCTGGAAATGGATCACTTTATTATACAGCAGTAGAATACAGTTTGTAGAGCTCCTTGTTCAAACCAGAAATACAGCTAATACAATCAAACACAATTAAAACATGATTTAATATACGCACAGATATGATACATGCAAACAAGTGTTTGAATTATGTCACACATCATGTGCGCGCAAATAGGAAATGACATGCAATTAACTTTCAGAAATGTTTGTAATACTGGATGGTATTTTTAAATCAAAAAATAGTATTACTTGCGTCAGAAGCACTTGTTCTGTAGGTTCACTTCATAATGTTAAAGTTATTTTCTATTTGATTTTTTTTAACTTCATAGTTATCGACTGACTGACCCTAAGCAGAAAACGGCGCCAATTTTGGGACAGTACTACACCGTCAAGAAAACCGGTGTCCTTCATGTGGGTGAACCCGTTTGTAAGGTCACCTATTGAAATAAACCATGCAGTACCCTATATCAAAATCGAATGACTAATTAGCAAGCGGACATGCTATTGCTTACATATCCAATTTCTGAAGTTAAACTGAATTTTCCATTTTCACTGAATAAGAAAAATAAAATGATATATAGATTTTGTAATTGTTGTAGAATTTTTGTTGGAATAGATGCAATTCCAAAACCTTTAGGTTTCAGCACTATTGAAGGATAATTTCATTGTCATTATTGACGCCAACCTGTTATTTGTTGTGGAATACAAAATCTTCTAGCCTGGGCCCGCCTATACTTCCTGTGATGCTACATTTTATTTCGCCAGTAAAGTTAGTCTGGCAAAGCTGCTGTTTCAGAGCATTTCCGTTCCCGAAAAAGTGGGAACCAATGAGAAACAAGCTCCCACAGAGGCATCTGATGGCTCAGGTTAAGCCCGCCTCCCAGAAGGCAGGTAGTAAGGTAGCTTGAGCAGACTAAGCTCCTATGAGCTTTAAAGTCACGGAAGCCAGGCTAAAAATCTTCTTTTGTGTTCCTCAAAACAGCAAATAATGACCATTTTCAATTTCGAGTGAAATAATTCCTGAGAAAATGGGAATTCTGTGATCTGTATTCAGTATTCTATACTTTCGCCATCTCAAAATTTCCTATGTATTGGTAAGATAATTGTTTCATTGTAATAATGGTCTGATTGAAACACTCTGTGACTCACGTAAGGAATTTTTCAGTATTGATTTAAAACGTATTAAAATGATTCAGACTATCAATCACTGAACTATTGAGTAGAATTACTAATACTGTGTTTCTGAAAGACAGCGGGCACACTGAACAAACCTTTTTTAGAATACATCCAGTAGATGGCGCCATTTCAATGAGTATCATTTATGGTGGACAACCAGTAAAACATAAACTACCCCTCTGCTTTCCTGTATTTACAGTGTTTAGTTCCTGCATATAATAAACTGTGAAAATAATGTTTTATTCAATTATGGTAATGAGGAGATTTGGAAGAATGGTTCTCCAGGTATAGAACTCTAAATATTTTATTAATTTGATATATATTATAGAATGCATTCTGTTCTAATAAAGTCATTTCATTTCTTTAAACAATCTATTTTGTGTCAAAAAATAGTGAAAACATTTTTTTTTTTTTTTTTTCACTTATTTTTTTCCTACATGTGCTTTGTTCATATCAGTTAAAGGCTGTCTGTGCCCCACATCCTCACGGTACCTTCTATTAGTCACTTTTAAACCTGGCACTTAATTGTTTTTCAGCTTAATAGGGTATAGCAGTCAAACAACAATTCTGTCATTTACTCACTCTTATGACATCAAATAATAATAGGCCTGTTGATTTTTTTATTTTTATTTTGTGTTTTACTTTAGTAAATGCAGCCACTTAAATCTTTTTTCGCAAGTGTCACCAATGAGAGAAACGCTACAAGGGCAGATGGTTCGTGCCGGCATGTGTCACTCATTCAGTAAACTGCAGTTTTAAGTGGGAAAGAGAGTTCATCCTTTTCTTCCTGACAGAAGCCTAGCACATCCAAGTGAAATATCTCACTAATGTGACAATCGTATTTGGGGTTTACTCAATTCTGGAAGCATTTTTCTCACTGTTCATGTAAAAGTGTCCCATAGTTTCTTATCCGCTTTTGATTTAGTGTCTTCTGCGGTTCTTGAAATCTTTAGCAGTTCTACGTTTCTGTTAGTAACACTAAACAGTTTACAAAGTTAAAATAACACGTCACTGAGATCTAAATCTTCTTTCATCGTCATTGTATCCATGATCGACCGAGCAGAACCATCCCTGGGGATAATTGTGAACTCTTTCTCAGGCTATGTGCTGAGGGAGGCCCACCATGGCGGCCCTGTTACAGGTGCTTTAGGGGCTTTGTCTGTAATTAGTGTACTGCAAGACACCTATAATGACTATATAATGAGTGTCTGCAAGATGACAAGTAATTACAGACTCCCTAATAATCACAGAGTGACACTGAATGCAGCTGCGTACTGTTGGTCTTTTGTTGTTTTTCAGGCAGTGGGATGAAAATCTATTTTGATTGGATGCTCTGTAAATAGTTAAAAAGACAAGTTATATAATTAGTGCAGCCTTTTGTTGAGATTAACAACCATGACCATGGGTTTGTAGACAGCACCCAAGTGTTTGTCATAACTTGATGGAAATTTGATGAATGATTTCCCGGAGAAATACTCTGTACAATTACAATTAACCAAAACTGGATAGTTTACCCAAAAATAAAGATTCTGTTACTAGCCGCTTTCCCACTATTGGACTGGGGTGCGTTTCCCAAAGTCATAGTTAGCCTACTATGGTTGCAAGTTCCGTCGTTACCAGCATAGTTCAACGATTCGGTGTTTCCCGAAAGCATAGTTCAAACGAACATTCGCAGTCAACGTCACAAACGTACGTGGTTTGAACTATAGCACTGGACCTGTGGTTTGAAGCATAGTTTCTTGTTAGTAAGATATATGGGCTTTAATAAATATGCTCTTGGGCACAAGAAGCAAACTAACATGCATTACTATATTTATCTTCCATTCTATCTAAATATAAAAAGCGATTTAATTATGTATTTTTGCATGTGCTTTCTAAACGTTTTTTAAAAGTGCGCATGCGCAAAAAAAAGCTAAGGGAACCTCGAAGTATGACGTATGAGGGAACCCGCGATGATCCAAAAAACAAAGCGAAATGACAGTTAACAAAAATAATAAATTAGTCAATATGTGTCATGTTCAATACAGCAGCATCTTGGAGATCTCTAATATCCCCATATCTTCACGACATGCGTGTGACGTCATTAACAATGGCCCTATGTTGTTGAATTAACGTGGTTCAAACGACAGAGATGCGACCGTGTTCGGGAAACAGTCGTGTGTAGCTAGTTCGTTTCCAAAACAATGCATCGTACCATGGTGGTTTATCAGGAGTTACATCGTTGTTCGGGAAACCCACCCCTGAGCGGTTCTAAGAACTATCAGTTCTAGTTCCAGTTGTGTTTCCACGTGAGTCTGGAACGGCGCAGCATTACAAACTGTCCTCTGCCCGAATGGTAGAGTGTGTGTGCATGATTTTGCCAATCAGGATCTGTCACTTGCCTGTTGCTTGGCTGCTAGTTTCTCCTGTAGCTTGCTATGCGCGCTGTTTTGAGCAATGTTAACAAAAACCTGTAAAACTTTAGTTTATCTTTGGGACTCAAATTAAGATATTTTTGATGATATCAGAGAGCCGTCAGATCCTCCTTTCCAAAAAAGTCACGAAAGAAGAATAGTAGAGTAAATTTGTTATTTTTTGTTTTCCTCGCAAATTTATTCCTTGCAAAAGTATTTTCTTAGCATCACAATCTGAAGTTGAGTCACTGATGTCACATGGAGTTTTTCACCGGTGTTTTTACAATATTTATGGATCTGGATTCATTTCTATTGTGTTGCTGTCTATGGAGGGACAGATGGCTCTCTGATATCATAAAAAAAAAACTTAACTGCAGGAGTACATTTGAAGATTTGTTTATTCAGTCTTTTTTTTTTTTTTTATAAACATTGTGGTTGTTTGAACAAGTGTTTCTGAACATGTCAAACACACCAGAAGATCATCTATCACAGCTGCAGACTTAAAAGTGTATTCATTGACAACAATGGCAGGAGTCTCAGTGAGGTCTGGTTCAAGCTGGCAACTCTATCTGGAATAAACAGAGCATCCAACTGCAAGTTTAAATAACTAGACAGTTGCATTTACTGATAGCAGTTCTGTTAATGCACTTAATACTTACAGTACATTTCAGGTGTCAATAAACTGTGGGTCCTCTTCACAAAGGGAAACCAGGGGAGCACAGAGGGCAATGTGTACATCCTGCAATGACAAAGCAAACATGGACATGTTAAACAAGCAAGCTAACTTTCTTTTACAGGTAGTGATGGAGGTATTAAGTGTAGACAAATTAAAACTCACCTGAAGATCATAAACTGTCACGCAACGTCTCTGAAATCTTGCTGGTGCTTGTTGCTTTCTGTGATACATGGAACTCTGCACAAACCTAGAAAACCACTAACACACTTATTTAAGGTATATAACAAATAATGGATTTAGAAAAGAAATATGAGTCTGTGTCTAGAAACATCACAGATCTTGCTTTTCAACACAGTAGAAGTTACTTTAATTGTTGAGAAACGATCAGCAGGCAACCAGTTCAGCCAAGTAAAGAAAGTTTGTTAAGGTTTACTACAAACTTTCAGATTTCGTTAGCTGTCTTTTTACACAGTAATTGTTAACTTCATGCCTGTGTATTTGCCGTAAATTCATTTTTGCTATGTGTTTAAATGTAAATGTGTCTTACTGGTGTGTGGACACATTCACCCTACAATCATAAAACCTATTCACTCCTTTTTTTTAACTGCCAAAAAACCTAAAATCTCATTTATCAATCCATTTGGATTCCCTTTCAAGCCTTTCGCTTGACAAGGCATAAGCAGTAGTAAGCAAGAAGTAAGTGTCCTGCAGAGATTAGCTCCAACCTTAATCAAACACACCTGCCTGTAACTTACTAGGGATCTTGAAGACATTGATTAGCTTCTTCAGGTTTGATTAGGGTTGGAGCTAAACTCTGCAGGACACCAGCCCTCCAGGAATGAAGTTGCCCAGCCCTGTATAAGGGCATGATGTAATTATGTAATTAATGCAGCCTAACAATCCTTTAACAGATTTGATTAATAAATGTGTATATTATTATCATACAGTAAGTTCATGGCTGTGCATTTATAAACTCTATTCATTGCCATCAAACTAAAATTACCACACCTGTTGTATTGAGCACATTAGGGACATTTATTCAACGTTCAGTATCAAGTAATGTTATTCATCCAAGCCATGGTATTCGAAAAAGTATTACGTATGTTTAATTGTAAAAGTAGCCGTGGTATAAGCTTATAAATATTAAGGTATAGTGTAACCGTGCATTCACACCGTTGCCAGCGAGAGTGTCAAAATTTGCTCTTGCTGTCCTGCCAAGCGGTGGACTTTTGCATTCTGACTGGCTGCCGCCGAAACACGTCATAGTTCATTACCATAAAGTTAACCTGATTTCAACTCTCCTCGACGCTCTCGCCACTGACCGTTGTGGTTTATGCCTCCCATAATTAACGTACATTATTTAACCGCCCCCATCTCGATTAACAATCGCATTGATTTAACGCTACACTGAATTCTTCCGGGGCCTGTACCATGATGGTGGCTAAACAAACTCAGAGTTACAGGATTAGTTTTGGGTTGACAAATCCAAACCGATGCAATCAGGCATTATTGGTACCACGATGAAGCTCATCAACTTTCTTTGTTAACCCAGGTTTGAACCTGAGAAACTTTCATTCACTTCTTGTGAGTGAGTCAGATTCACTACCAAAGATTAAAAGATTGAGCAATATGCTCAACAGCAAGATGAAACGATCTTTTAATGAAAGAGGAAAACTTAAGAAGGAAAATAAAACAAAAAAGAAACACTTGCAAGTGAGCTGTATTATCTATATTTATATTAATTTAAAAGCCTCTTACTATTAAACTAAACTGGCTTGTGTAAATGATTAAAGAGATAATAATTGTCTAAATAATAAAGTAATTCTGAAAATAATAATCTAGAAAAATCGGCTGCTTTTATCTTCAAACAATGTATTACTATGCAGCGTCCTTTAATGTGGAGTAAGAGAAGCTGGGGGAGTGGCATTATTGCATCAGACGTGTGTCTCCTTGCTGGAAACTGATTGGTCAAATTTAGTTTTGAGATCTCTAAACCAGAACATAACCTGCCCCGGAGCAATACCATGGCAATGAACACCAACTGAAGCAGAGTTTCTTTCATGGTAGCTAAAACCCAGGATTGGTGCAAACTAATGCTAAACTTACCTGGCTAGCCAGCTAATCCGGCTTCATGGTACGGGCTCCTGGGCCCAGTTTTTCAAAAGTAATCCTCTAGGATTTTGGATAACGGATTGGATCAAATCTTGAAAATGGGTTTTT
>JAUMHI010000033.1:20973847-20988995 GCA_032359435.1 Enteromius unitaeniatus
AAAGTTGCTTAAATATCTTAATTTAACTAATGCCTAGTCCTGGCTTAAGCTAAACCCTGTTTGTGAAACCGGGCCTAAGATATTTATCGGATGGACTTAATAAAAAAATCATTTTAAATAAATAAGCTCTATCGTTTATTTCATAGTGTGACAAAATACATTGTATACGGTAATCATTTTTCATCTTTTGGATAACTGCGATCTTTACACGCTACCACTAAACAAGGCACTTCATCTGTAGCATGGACGTGTTGTTAAGCACTTCAGCTTTCAAGCAACCAGTTTTAATTATTGACACTGATTTCAAGCCATTGTTTACAGAGCTATATGTGTTTCTCCAATACATGTTGGCCGCAATTATTGGCACCCAATTATTGCTACGTCCCTATTCCCAAGATAACAGCTCTGAGTTTTCTGCTGTAATGTCTGAAGAGTTTGGAGAACACCTGATAAGAGAAAAGAGATCATTCCTTTTATCCAGAATCACTCCAGATCCTTCAGATTACCAGCTCCATGATGCTTCTCCTCTTTAGTTCACCTCACCCAGGGTTCAGGTCAGAGGACTGGGATAGTCATGGTAAAAGCTTCATTTTGTGCTCAGCGACTAATTCTTGTTTATTTTTATGTTTTTTTTTGTTTTTTTTTTAATTATTGTCGCAGTGGAAGACCCAACCATGGCCCATAATAAGATTTCTAACAGAGTCAGAGAATTATTGATTTGTTATCTGCTGGTATTTGATAGAACCCATGATGCCATGTGTCTAAACAAGATGTCCAGGACCTCCAGCAGAAATGTAGACCCACTTGGGGGCTGGTCGATATAATATGATTTTTTTTTTTAATTGGCCAACGACCAGCCCATAAACCAAGAACAGCGACTTATTTGGTGAGCACCTGAATCCAATTGTATTTCACAGGAAAAGTATAAAAAGCACAGCTGTAATCAACACTATCCTCAGTTGGATGGTAAAAAATGCTAGAAGTCTTTCAAAAGTAACTAGAAATTTAAAAATAAACACTAAACATGCCGAAAACAGTGAAAAGAAAGTTTTTGAGTCAAGAAAAAAAGGGCTCAATCCTAGATTTACTGGCACAAGGATTCAGTGAGTGTCAATTTGCTTCTATCCTTAAAATTTCAAAGACGGCAGTTCACAAAAAATCTAAACAAACGAGCATGGTTTTGTATTGGTGAGATTAACAGTTTTAAGAATAAAACCCAAAAGAAACTGCAGTAGTCTTATTATTTTTTTCCAGAGCTGTATATGGTGGGCCGGCTGGACCATAAAATGTCAAGGCTGATTTTTACTCCCAGTCCAGCCCGGGATGATAGAGACACGCGTCCTCTTACAGGCAGCTTCGTAACATTTAATGTTGATTGGAAATTCATATTTATTTCCCTTATGGTGGAAATGGTCTTTTTTACTGCTTTTTTCTTAAAGCCACTTCACTAATTGATGAAGCTCAATTATCTTTTGCTGCAGGTCATAAATATATTCTTTGGTTTTTGTCATTGTGTTGATGATTAAGGGATTTTGGGCTTTGTTTTCCCTTCTATATATATATTTCCGTGAAACAGGAGGTCAGGGCTGGATATGTTCATGTTCATAATCACCCTGGAGTGCTCAAAATTGTGAATATGAATGAGAATATACTTTAGAGATACTTTACTCATGGGGTGCCAATAATTGTGGCCAACATTTCAATTGTTTTACTTCAATGATAGGTTAGAATTTTGTACATTGAATGAAAGATCAAAAGGATAAACAATGCAGATTTATTTGCTCAGATTTACCAAGGGTGACAATATTAGTGGAGGGCACTCTATCTATCTATCTATCTATCTAGCTCACTCACTATTTTCCCAATACAAACACATTTAAGTATTAAAATCAGACCTTCAGGCCAGGGCATCATCCACATCGGTGAACTATATGGTCACACGCATCTGCGGCTTTAACTTCTCAAGCTAGTGAGAACAAGACGGATTCTGATTGGCTGTCAATGTTTGTATCGTTCATCCTCTGGAAAAAATGGTTCTGAAAAATTCCAACGGTATCGTTTCTCTGTGCCTTTGTGATTTCATTTTAAATACCAACATTTTTAGAACTATATCGTTATCGTGCTTGGTGTGAACGGGGCTTAAATCAAATGCATGTGTCTGTTACAAAATTGACAGAATTTACGAGACTGATATATGGAATAAACAGGATCTGACATTTCCTGGTAATAAAGATGGAGAGCAGCATGAAAACAGGTAAGATCACAGCAACACCAACGATGATCTTACCTGCCCTGGAGAGAAACCTTTCACCTGTTATCAGTGTGGAAATCTGTGTAATTAGTACCTGGGTCATTCCATGAAATGCACTATAAAGTAAGCTTAATCAATATTTTTTTTTAAATAAAATGAAATTAAGACAACTTAAAATGACAAGATACAGTACTGTGCCTTTTTAGACTATGTAATGTATTATTGTATGACTATTATTAGACCTCACCTTTTGGTATTTTACTTTTTTTTATTATTATTATTGTTTATTGTTAGACCTGTAAGTTTTTGTCCATATGAAAATACAATTTAGGCTACTTAGCTCTCACCTAACCTGGTGGCTCCTGCTGGTCAGCACTATGGAAATCAAATTAAAACGCAGTACCAGTACCAGCTTGCCAACAATTATATACAAATCTTTTAATACAACCAAATATGAAGTTAATATATAATTTTTTTTTTAAGAGCCAGTTGCATATCTCATGGGTCAATCTAGATGCCCAGTCCTGCTGCTGGAGTTCTACCTTTCTTCAAAGTACAATCAGCTGCGTTTCATCTGAACAAACGGGCTGCTACAGCAAATGATCGCCCCCTAGTGGTCAACCATCGAAATCAACCATCGTTTCTGACCAGTGTGTGACGCAACGAGGCCTCGGTGCTGAAATCACGTGACTTGAACAGTTTGATGCGACCACCGCTTCGCATTCGCGTATTAAAGCAGTAAGTCAAATAAGTGATTGTAAAACCAAAGCCGATTTGGTTGTAGAGTAGCTATCATAGGACAGAGTGAATGAAACCTGACTGATGGAGACTGATGAAGTAAGCGCCATCGAACATTTCCTGGTGATAAAGATGGAGCAACACGAAAACCATCAGACCACAGAGACTCCAGATGTGCAGACGAAAACCTGCCAGTCCTCGGATATGCAGGATTGCAAGAACAAAACTCTTTGTAAGTTCTGTTGTCAACTACAATGAATCAAATAAGTTAAAAGATTATGTTTATTCTATTAATTGTTGATCGTGACTACAGTGAAGAACAGTAAATGATGTATGCAGAATGACAAGATTGTTACTCCAGATGTTTAAATGTCTATTAAATGTATAATTGATATTAGCAATATAATTCATGAATAGAAAGAGTTTCTTACTTTAGTTATTTGAGTACTCATGTCCATCCCAAGCTCTAGTCTTAATAATAATAATTTATTCACAAGCAGTATATCTTATACATATGTATTCTGTTAATCTTACGTTATTTTTTGGGGTGCACATCTATTAGCGCTGTTACTGTACAGCCGTTGCTATCTTAACTTTATTGCCCCTGATGTGGTTTTTGACGTTGATCTTTTAATGTTAACTTTAGATCTCAGGGAACTGAAAGATGATTCTGTCACATGCCATCAGAATGAGAAGCAATTCACTCAACAAGCAAACCTTAAGCAGCACACGAGCATTCACACTGGAGAGAAGCCGTTCATCTGCCCTCAGTGTGGAAGGGCTTTCATATTCAAACAAAGCCTTGAGAGACACATCAGAATTCATACCGGAGAGAAACCTTTTTCCTGCTCTGAATGTGGGATGAGTTTCATAGAGAAGCAAAAGCTTAATATTCACACGAGAAATCACACTGGAGAGCAGCCTTTCACCTGCCCTCAATGTGGAAAGAGCTTCACGTTCAAACAAAGCCTTGAGAGACACGTGAGAATTCACACCGGAGAGAAACCGTTTACCTGCTCCGAGTGTGGGATGAGTTTTATAGAGAAACAAAAACTTAAAATTCACATGAGGATTCACACCGGAGAGAAACCTTTCAGCTGCCCTCAGTGTGGAAAGAGTTTTAGAGTAAACCGGAGCCTTAAGAGACACATGAGCATTCACACTGGAGAGAAACCTTTTGGATGCACCCAGTGTGCAAAGCGTTACGCGGTGAAACAACACCTTGAGAATCACATGAGAATTCACACTGGAGAGAAACCTTTCAGCTGCTCTGAGTGTGGCAACAGTTTCATGGAGCAACGGCAACTTATAATCCACATGAGAATTCATACTGGGGAGAAGCCTTTCACTTGCTCACAGTGTGGGAAGTGTTTCACACAACAAGGACAGTTAAAATGCCACATGAGAATTCACACAGGAGAGAAACCATTTACTTGCACCCAATGTGGGAAGTGTTTCACTGTGAAAAGTACCCTTGAGAGCCACGTGAGAATTCACACTGGAGAGAAACCTTTCAGCTGCTTTCAGTGTGGAAGGAGTTTCATTCAACAAGGGCAACTTCAAATTCACATGAGCGTTCATACTGGAGACAAGCCGTTCGTCTGCTCCTATTGTATGAAGAGTTTCCCACTGAAGCACGGCCTTGAGAGACACATGAGAATTCACACAGGAGAAAAGCCTTTCAGCTGCTCCGAGTGTGGGATATGCTTCATAGAAAAACAAAAGCTTAATATTCATATGAGGATTCACACTGGAGAGAAACCATTCAGCTGCTCTGAGTGTGGAAAGAGTTTTACAGTGAACAGGAGCCTTAAGAGACACGTGAGAATTCACACTGCAGAGAAACCATTCACCTGCACCCAGTGTGGGAAGAGTTTCGTGGAACAAGGACACCTCGAGAGTCACATGGGAATTCACACTGGAGAAAAGCCCTTCGCCTGCTCCGAGTGTGGAAAGAGTTTCACGGTGAACAGAAACCTTAGGAGACACATGAGCATTCACATGGAGGAGAAGCCTTTCGCTTGCCCTCAGTGTGGAAAGAGCTTCACACAACACAGACAACTTAAAAGTCACATAACCGTTCACACTGGAGAGAAATCCTTCGCCTGCTCAGAGTGCGGAAAGAGTTTCACAGTGAAACAAGGCCTTAAGAGACACCAGAGAATTCACATTGGAGAGAAGAACTTCATCTGCTCCGAGTGTGGAAAGAGTTTCATGCAGCAAGGACACCTTCAAAACCACATGCGAATTCATACTGGAGAGAAGCCTTTCATCTGCTCTGTGTGCGGAAAGTGTTTCACAATGAACATTACCCTTGAGAGGCACATGAAAATTCACACCGGAGAGAAGCCTTTCACCTGCTCTTACTGCATGATGAGTTTCACAGTGAAGCAAGGCCTCGAGAGACACGTGAGGATTCACACCGGAGAGAAGCCGTTCACCTGCTCTGAGTGTGGAAAGAGGTTCATGCAACAAGGACACCTTCAAATTCACAAAAGATTTCACACCGGAGAGAAGCCTTTCAGCTGCTCTGAATGTGGAAGGCGTTTCACAGTAAAACAAAGCCTTAAAATTCACATGAAAATTCACAAACCTACCAGCAGAGTGGAGGAATCTCCTCAGTCTCCTCATCCAGATGATGCAAAGCCAATCATAACATACCCACCAAGTATAGGAGGAGAGTGATTAGTCAATCTTTTGAAATAATTTTGCCTAAGACCAATGGATGCCAACAAAAACAGAGTGGAAATAGAAGCATTTGATGCAATGAGAGTAGAATTAAATTAAAGCCATTTAAAGTCATTTTCAATGTTTTTCCCTATGTATTACTTATTTTTTGTATATTTACTCATTTATCTTATATGCATTTCATATTTTTACTTTATTTATAGTTGTCATTTGCATTAATACCATCTTTTTTTTCTGATGCTGTATATAACCGTATACATGTATTTAAGATTATATTATTCGTGCAAGGCAAATTAAATAAGTTGAACTATACTTTGGCATTGTGGTACAGTATTTTCACTTGCATAAATATATTTCACAGACTTGCTTACCGATATCCCCAAACCAACAAAGTTAAAAATAGGCTACACCTCTTCAACTACCTTATGAGCTACACTGCTGGTATCTTGCCAAAGGAACTGCAGCACCGATATCATTATGAATCACTGAGCGAAAACTACCTGAATGGAATCTTTCTAAATTAAACTTTATTATGGTCTTGCAAAGAAAAAAAAAAGTAACATTTATTGTTGGCTGCTTTGTAATTTTTTTAAGGGGTTTATATGAGGTATTATACAAGTATTAAAGTTACAATAAATAAAGATAACGATAAAGTGCGCCTAGAATAAACCGACTAGAAACTGCAGTGTAGAAGCACGTCTTCTTACCCAGGAAATGCTTATCAAGTGACATGTAGTTACAGTTCGTATTGTTCAAACAATATCTTTTAAAGAACCAAAAAGACGTATTGACATTATGTTTCTACATACAGTCAGATTTTTCACTTGCAGAAAGTGCTTTTTTCAGTTATGTCTGTATTTGCATCAAACAGTCTGTAGGCTAAAAGTAGGCTTAGTCCACCAGCTGTCTTTCATTGAGATAATTTTTTAGAAATATTTCATTATGCCATTGTAATGACTTAAATAGACTTAGTTGGAAAAATAGTTTTCGTATGTCATGTTGTCTGTTTGAATGTTCATAAAGCATTAACAAACCAAGCTAATTTAGTAAAAGTGGTTAATTTGGACATTGTTTATTCACATAGTATGGGCAAAAACAGTTGAAACATTCTCTAGAATCATTATTATTATAGTTTACCGTTAATTTAGTCTACTTATTTCATAATACAGTATGTCAAAGAAAATATCAGTGTCAAATAAATGGTGCACTCTAAACCATTTCATACTATGTAACTAGTAGACAGACATAACCACTGCATTCAAAAAACACTACACACCACATCCAGACCTCCTGTTGAAAAGTGTGTATTATGACACTGTCAGTATCCAGACAGCACTGTGACAGAAGGGTAGCGTGTGCGGTGCGTCATACACTTCTCTCGGTCGATGAGGAGAGAGTTTGTTTTGCAAGAGATGTCTTTCTCCAGGGACAGTCTGCTTTCTTCCAGGTCAGACAAAGACTTGCGTGCTTCATACAGCTGCTGCTGGAGGGCTGCTACTGTACTGTTGAGCTCTGACACCTCACCTACCAAACTACACAAACACACATGGGTTTATATGTGTTTGGAGACGGTGTGTGTGTGTGTGTGTGTGGATGTTTATGTACCTGAGCTGGGGCTGGTCTCGGCACAGCTCCATGTTGGGTCTGAAGGTTCGGTAATGCAGTCTAGACTGAGCCACTCTGAGAGGAGCTTCTTTATCATACACAGCTTGCTGCAGGAAGGTGATATTCCTCTCCTGAGCTCCGATCTGCTCTAGAATCTATTACACAGACATAATAAAGGAAAAGGTCAATCTAAAAATCAGCATTTGATGAAAAAGTACTCACCCTCAGGCCATCCAAAACACTGATGCCTTTGTGTTTGGAAGTTTGGAAAATGTAGCTTTGCATCGCTTGCTAACCACTGGATCCTCTGCAGTGAACGGGTGCCATCAGAATGAGAGTCCAAACAGCAAATAAAAACATCACAATAATCCACACCACTCCAGTCCATCAGCTAATGTATTGTAAAGTGAAAAGCTGCGTGTTTGTAAGAAACAAATCCATCATACCTATAAATATTTTGCCAAAAAGCAATGGTTTAAAGTTAAAACTTGGAGTAGTGTGGATTTTTGTGATGTTTTTATCAGCTTTTATTATTCTGATGGCACCCATTCACTGCAAAGGATCCATTGGTTAGCAAGAGATGGAATGCAACATTCCTCCAAATCTGTACATTTTCAGCAAATATAAATTTTTGCCAGAACTGTTCCTTTAAGCATTCATAGCATTTCAAAAATCTAACCTCTTGGTTTATGTGTACTTGTACGAAATCTGTAGATTATATAGACTCTATCATCTGGGAAACCGTGTGTACAGGTATTGATTTTTGTGTAAGTGTGCATTGCCTGTGCCAGGTGCAGCTCCAGCTGTGTTTTGGCTTGGCTCAGTTCCATGCAGCGCTGGTTGAAGGCTCGATCTACAGCCGCACACTGCGCTCGCAGGTCCTCAGACGTCTCCTGCAGGACCCGCTCGATCAGGCGCCTCAAGGCCTGGCTCGCCACTTCCTCTCTTTCCGCCAGACGCAGGTTATCCCGCGTAAACTTACGCCAAACCTCTTCATCGCACACCCTGCAGAGAACCACAACAGCTGCGATCTAAAAGTGCAATTTGTTCTCGATAGACTGCTTTAATGTTGTGTCACTGAGCTGAGGTAAGGCTTGGCACGCACTGGTCCTGCAGCACGGCTGAGCTGGGATGCCGTTGTGTGTCGGTGCTCCTGTTGTTGAAGCGTCCACACTGGTCATCCAGACTGTAGGCATGCTGCTTATCAGACCAGTCTAACTCCAGAGTCTGCTTCACCTCCTGGTTCAGCCTGGCAGACACAGACAGGTTTATGACCTTAATGTGCTTTAACGTTGCAATTGTGTGCTCAACACACTATATAATCAAATGTTATTTTTCTGATATGGCTTTAAAGAGAATTTGAGCAGAATTAAATAGAGATCAATAATTTGCATAGCTGGCCTTATCTGGTTGACAGTTTGATCCAGAGTTTTTTTCAGCAGGGCCTGGATGCTTCTTATCAGCTCCACTTCCTGTAGGAAATATATATATATATATATAGCAGTGGCGATTTCTTTAAGACTGCAAGGGAAGCTCAGCTTCCCCCTATAATGTCACAAAATAAATGGTCGGCTGACTTGATTTTCTGATTGGAGGGTCTGTCGAAAGATTGCATCTCCTTTTGACTGACATTGATTTTGTACTATAAGGAATCGCTGAAGCTAATCAGTCCCATCGAGGATTTCTCAAGTTCAGTCGAAATAAAAACTGCTGCAACCTATTTCTTTATATTTGCTTGATTTTCATCATACATTTCCCTCAAATATAAACGGCATTCCTTGTTTCACTTTTACAGAGTAACTAAGAGTTTCATAGTTTCTAGTTTTTCTAGATTCTAGTTTCATATAAGATCGTTCAGTCACTGGAAAAGACGCCTAGTTGGTACGACAGGGTCACAGACCATTTTCTTGAAAGGGAACGTAGGGCAGAATTTACTTTTAAATAAATAGACAATTTTATGATGTAGGCCGAAAATGAGCTTCCCCCATTTGACAGACCAGTAGATATATAGCTATATGTAGCTCTACTAGTAATAATAATGTATTAATGAAGAAGGCTTCTACAATTAGTATAGGCCTATGCTGTACACATGTGTGTGTTTATTTGTGATTATTTATTTAAAACCAGGCTTTCATTTCTTGTTGTCTGTATCCACCTTAAGCAGTTCCTCTTCCACCTGGTCCTCCACCAGATCCGGACCGAAGCGTCTCTCCCGGCAGGTGAGGTTATCTGTGGCGATGGCGAAGGGACTCTCCGTGGCGTCCAGCGCTTTCTCCAGCCGCCGCCTGGAGGCCGTCAGCAGGTCTGTTTCCGCGATCAGCCGCTCGATGAACCGCTCCAGCTCGGATCTCCAGCTGTGGATGTCCTGCAGCCGGTTGCCCAGGTGTTTGGTGCCCGCGGTCTGCGTGCGTAAAGTCCCGGAGTCGGTGTCCGATTTCAGCGCTTTAGACTCGGTGCAAATCCTCTCCGAGTGATCTCGATCCGCGGCGGAGCGCTTTAACAGAGCGGAGTTGTTGGCGAGCCACTCCTCGGGGGTGTATTTGGAGCTCCGGTAGCCCGCCGTGGCCAGGCCGGCGGATGTACCGGCGTACACGTTTTCTTTAACGGTGGTCTCCGGGTTTGTGACCGGCGGCTGTGAGCCATTCCGCGCCGCTACCCGCGTGTCAAAATAGGGACGAGACACTAAAATTTGGGATGACATCATATTTTGGCGTAAATGAAAGTATTTAACAGGCCGTAGCTCCGGTACCGGTTGAAGCTGCTGAATGTTTCCGTTGCTTGGATACCACGGTTGCTAAGAACGCGTTACGCACGTTTCCAAGTTTCACCTTTCAACATTCTTTCTGGATTGTTGACTCGAAACTAAAACTAAATATTCGGACACAGAGCTTGGATTTGGGACTTAACCAAAGTTATGTCTAAGCTATTGGAGCAACAAGATTTAGGCTAAACAAAAATAAGTAAATAATTACCCTCCCTTTCGGAAAAATAACAATGGCTGAGCCTAACCATAGACTAAAGACTAACCATAGTATGGTACTTGGAGTAAAACAAATGGAAATCAATATGCCAAAAATGCAAGGCTACTACACTTTTACTACAATTGAACCATGTTTTTAAATTTTGGTTCCCCTTAAAATGGTGTCAGAGAAGAAAAAGACCAAACTAAAGATTTGATTAATACATGAATACATTTACATTCATTGCACTTCTGAATGTAGGCTGGATGAGGAAGATGAGAGATTGGGAAATCAAGGTTCTAAACATTAGCTTGTTTACCAAAATAAAGGTCTATATCACCAAATTTACAAAAAAAATTCAGTTTTGCATCCTGGACAGTGAAGTCGTTTATGCATGCTGGCAGTAAGGTTGCAGGATTTTACAATGACATGTTGCTCCACTTTGGTTAATGACTGACCAATTCCAGGAAAGGCTGGACTCAAATTGAGGCGATATGAATCAACAAAGTATCAAACAGCACTCATCTGTTTTACTGGGTTAATGGAAACTTCCTCCCATGGTGAACTATCACATTAATGTTTTACGAGCAAGAAGTACAACTGTCAGAGCAAAATATAATGAAGCGTTTACGGTGTGTGCACACCCATAAGGGGAAGAGAGGAACTCAACTGTAGGAAGGTCACAAATTACAGACAATACAAATATAATCAGAATCAAACCAAATCAAAGTGGTTTATAATCTGCATATGGTACTTTACACAAACAAAAACACATGTCTATATGTATGTTATCAACCAAGAGTAATCTTTTGCATGTACTATAAATCATTTGGACCTTTTCACAGCATGTCATGAAATCGAGCAAAACTAATTAATAAATAGTTACAAAAATTACGCATGTAATTGTGTCGACTGCATGCCTCAAACTGAGAGGAAGTTACTATGAGAAGAGACTATGTTCAGAATCTTCACAAGTTTATCAAAAACCATTGGTTGGCATCTGGTTAAACTCTCCTGTGTGATCCTTTAGGATTTAGGGCTGATTATGTAACCTGTGGTTGAACAGTGCAATCTAAATCATGTCTGTGTGCTGATCGTCTAAAACAAGTGGAAAAATAAATTGGTTAAACTGATAAAGATGCTTTATTTGTGTCACAAAACAGGCAGGGTAGTCAAAAACCATGTGTTTAAACCGGTTAAAAATGCGTGAACTAATATTACCCATAATATAACCCATATTTATGACCGTAGCCTGCTGCCCTCTCCCGTCTGACATTAGTATAATGGTGATCCACGCCCTCTCGCTCGCTCTCACTCACAGACATCCATATTCTGCTGTACAGTCAGAGGAGAAGCTACGCAAACACATACAGGGACTAACCGGTACGTGTTGCACACACATTTTTTTATTAAAGTAAAGGTTATGTTTATGTTATGTCAAATACATAAAAGGATCTGTTATGCTACCGTGACATTATACAGAGTGTGCTGTTTGTGGCATGTACTTTAGCGATAGGAAAATTACTAGAACAAGATTAGGAAAGAATGATGAATACAAAGACACATCTATTTTCTGATTCCTCATCTTCATGTATTTGCATTCACAGGTTTTGATAATGGAGAAAGACTACAGACCCCCTCCTTATTCTCAGACGGACCAGACAGGCGCAAACTACCCTGGGCAACAGGCAGTGTACCCACCTCAAGCAGGTCAGGTGGTCTTCCACTTTATTAATAAGAAGAAACAGGATGATTTCACACCAGCATAATAGAAGTTGTTGAAATTTTAGAATGGCGACCCCAAAATGTGAGTCAGAACTCAGTGGATATTTATTATCAGTTTTATGGAAGGGTTATAAGGAAGTCAAATGTGTGATGTTTCAGTCGGTGACGTCAGATTTGCCCTGTAAAACAAACACAGACTTTGGCTGGTGTGATCTCAGATTATGCTTTGTGACATGGACCTCTATTAAAGGAATAGTTCATCTGAAAGTTTGCTAAAGAGTGTGGGCCTTCAAAGATGCAGATGAGTTTCCATGATCAGCTCATAAAAACATCACAATCATCAAGTAATCCAAACATCTCCAGTACACCAATGAATGATTATTGGATAGGGTGTACAATGTTTTCTAAACACCTTAATAATTTCCAACATTCAACAAGGTAGAGTACATTTTCATTGCAGGGGGTTTCAACCAGCGCTTTGACTCAGGTCCACAAGCTGCACCCCATCCATATGGGTTTGGGGATCCAACCATCACTGTCCAGCCCACAATCATTCCTGTAGGTGAGTGTTTAACCCCCAAGACTTATCATTTCCCATGCTTTTGTTCATGCAATGAGACTGTGCTTAAACACTATATTAACATAACCAGGGCAAATCACATCGATCATTATAATTAACTAAAAAAAGAAGTCATATAGAGGAACCAATATCTACTTACAATAATAATTACTAACACATGTCTAATAATTAAAGGCACAGTGCTGTAACCCACAGCCTCTCAGAGACTACAGACTACAAGCTACAAGAGAAAAAAATTTTGCGAATATAATATTTAGTAATGTCATTACAATACACAATAGAGCATAAGGGGAAAAAATTGAAAACTACATTTTAAAAAAAATTATAATTTAATAATGTGTTGTATCTTCTCTTGGACACCATGACTTTAAAAGTATTTTTTATATTTTTTTATAAATAAAAAGACCTGAATATACATGAAAGGTTTTTTTTTTAAATCAACAATAATTTTTTTATGCCAAACTTTCTGTTAAAATGATTCTGAACAATGCTATGAAACTGATTTGATATAACATTTTGCATTACGCTATATGTGTAAAAAATGGCCATAAATGTTTTTTTTTTTTCATAAATGTGTCTAATTTGTATATAAATGTGTTTTCGGGGTAACATGTATAAAATAAAATTAAATAAAATTAAATAGTGGGAGTAATAATTGGCAAGATTTTCTTAATACTGTCTAATATTTTATAATAATATGTAATTTATTTCCCCATTCACTTTTTTCTCCCAAAAATGTGTAATAATCATATTTTAAGGCCTGGTGTACTCTACAGTGGACTAAAATCGATGCCCTGTTTAGTAACAAAGTCAGATTTTAAATTGAAAACCCAACATTTTCCATGACAAACAGTTTGGAGATTTGATCATTAGAAATATTATCATATTTCCAAAAGGGTGTTAAATTTGATCACTAAATTAATGTCAGTCATATTTAAAGACCAAGGAGAGGGACTGATCAACTTCCAGTTTCCCTGAAAGCCCTGAACGTGCTCTTTACAGGACATCCAGACTAAACTTTGACAGAGAAATTCACTAAAACATTATCGCTCCTACAGAGGACCAAACTCCATAGCTGTCAGGAGAATTCATTTATTTATTTGTGAATGCGAATGATGTTCTTGGACACTGGTTTACTCTGTAAACACTATCCCTAAGGGCTAGCCTAGGGGCCTACAGCCTCTGAGATTTTGCACGGGCAGCCCTCACTATTAATCGACATCATGGTGCCCAACCCTGATCCTGATCAAACACACCTGAACCAATTAATTAGGATCTGAAGGAGCACTTGACAATTACAGACAGGTTTGTTTAGAACTGAACTCTGTAGGAAGGCAGATCTCCAGGAATGGGGTTGGGCACCAATGACAATACATCTGTTTGACTTCAAATACTTTTCAGGTGCTATAACTTTAGTCTTTGAGAAAAACAGTTGTCATACATCTGAAATGTGGGCCTTATCTGGACAAGCTTGCACTGGGCTGGCAACATGTTTGCAGGGACAGCTTGCAATAGCTCTTTGTGTGCATTAAATGTCTGCATTTAACAGATGCACTTGTACATATGCAGTTGCACAGGTGGCAGTCGTGAATCTCACTGATATACCGGGCCGCATTACCTGTCCTCACTGCATGTCAGACATCATGACGGAAACAGAGCATATGAATGGAATGCTCACCTGGTTAATCTGCGGAGTCCTTGCGCTCTTTGTGTGAGTATGCACAGATTGTTGATTGATGTTTAATTGGAAGACTGCTGCGTTTAGAGCTTGTCTGCCGTGTTTTTCAGGTGCTGGCTCTGTTGCTGCATCCCGTTCTGTGTGGACTCCTGCAAGGATGTGAAACACACCTGTCCTAACTGCAAAAACATCATCCACATTTACAAACGCATGTAGCACACACTGCGCCAGAGAACATGAAGATCCGACAAAATACTAAGACCTCAATAAGAAAGTTTCCCCAGAAATCACTTTTTGCCTCAAGTTAAATTATTACGAATTCTAAAGCAATTCAATGAAGAGTGATTTTATAAAAAGTGATATGTTATAAAGTTTATTTACTTGCTTATACTGTAATATCTCTATAAATTTGTACACTTTATGAGCCTATATATCAATATCAATACATACATATATATATATATATATATATATAGTTTGCGTGTGTGTTTTTGCAACTTGAATTTGTGAATATATTGTGATTTTATGGCATGACCCACCCGCTTATTTTCGCAATCAAGCTGCCTTAATAAATAATTACTTAATGAATAAAAAGCTGTAAGAAATTATTTTTATAATATCCATTTAATGAAAAATCAGTTTATTGTAAATTTACAACTGAATGCTGAAATTACAGATTTTGACCTTCATAAAGAAGCAGACTTTTCATAAATAAATAAATAAACTAAGAGTGTTCCAAATGGCATTTTGGGAAAGGACCTAAGTCTGTATGAGGCTATAAACCCGTTGGTAACGGGTACATGCAATGCTCACTTTAATGAAATAATTTGATTGTTTGTGGTCATGTGAACACTATTGACAGATGCTAAAACCAAAGGAACCCAACTTGAAGTTGTTGTGGCTGTTCCTTAAACAAAGTGTAA
>JAUMHI010000033.1:20989095-21030266 GCA_032359435.1 Enteromius unitaeniatus
TGAGAACTTTGCTCAAGTTTATTGTGTAAACTGTAATAAGGCAGTCGCATAACAAAGTATGCTGGCAATAACGTAAATTAAAGCACACAGTGTTCGGAGAAGATTGCTGGAAAATACGACAGAAATAACCTGCTTGTCTTATAGTCTACTGCAGTACAAGCTGTGGTTCAGCTTCAAATTCATTATCCCACAATGGTTCATCATAACATAGTCCTTACGTTAGTGTGGTCAGGTCAAGCGTTTAAGAGAATAAGGTCAGCACTCTGACGCTGGATAAAGGAATGACTGGGAAGAAGATGAGACATTCTGAGATGTTTGCACTGGAAAATGTAGTTTTGTGAACATGTTCCCTCTGGCCATTTAATCAGGAACTCATTACCATTGGCGTATCAGTCAGCTCCACCTCTTATTTCTGGCTTATACTTTAGTATCTATAGTGAAGAGCATCAGAATATCCACAGCTTTTCACAGACTACAGAAACACACAGGTATGTGTCATGTACTATGACTTTGGTGTTTTAGATTGAAGAAGATCAAATATGAGGAATCATATTGTTTATTTCGCGTTATGTGCATCCACAGAAGATAATTACAATATTAAATGCTGACTTCCACAACAACCTAAGACTTAAATTCTTCCTCACTTCCCTCACCCTCACTGCTTTTCTCTTCTTCCTCTAAGTAAACTGTAAATTATATTAAAATGGGTCCTCCTCCACCTCCTGCGGGTCACCAGAGGGAGCCTTCACCGGAGTACTAACCGGACTATTCGGACTTCAGTTCCCATCATGCCTCATACCTGGGTCTGATCAAGTGCACCTGTTCATTCCCACGCCCTCGCTCATTAGCTACCCTATTTAAGCAGCTTGCTCACAGAACTCTGTGCGAAGTCTTGTTTTGCTCCTGCTAACATTTCTGAGCGTTTATTCTTGATTGCCTGTTTGTTTTCTTGACCTTGGACTGTTTGCCCTCTGTGATTGATATCTGCCTGCCTCGAACTCTGCCTGTGACCCCGACTCTGTTTATGATTGCCTTCTAGAGAGTTAAAATGAATATTAAATAATGGAGGCAAGCCTGGAGCCTCCATCGTAACAACAACAAACATAACAGAACTCATGTCAAATTAGTACACTGTTTTCTGTCCGGGATCTGGCCGCTCTGTTTGATACCTTTTTGTTGGGATTCCTGCAAGGACGTAGTGCACCGCTGCCCGTGCTGCAAAACCCTCATCCATGTGCACAAATGCAAGTTTTGAAAACTTTACCGCCAACACCTTCTGGACAGTACTGGGTTTTCTAATTCAAACAAAAGCACTATGACATGGCTGATACTGTATATTTCCATCATTGTGCAAATATATGTGTGTGTGTATATATATATATATATATATAAATATAGCCTACAAATTGGAAAGTGAAACCATATGGTCTCGTCATATCATGGTGTTATATTTCTTTGTATTGGGAAGTTTAGTAATATATTTTAAGACTATATATTATTTGTCTTTGTTCCTTTTTTATTGAACAATATATAATAAGCTCTGCAAGATGTACTTATCATGCATGTTAATGTAATCAAGCAGAATATACATGTTGCCATTTTACATAATGCATGTTTATTTCAATGTTTCTTTATTTAAGTAATTTAATATCAATTGTGAAGTCAAGGAAAATTAACAAAATGATTTGATTGTGACAGAGCTAAAATGCTCAGATATGAGGAAGTCCGATGCTGATCAGATCTCGTGTAAATATTATGGAAATTTAATTTTTTGCTGAAAAAATGCATCCTTAGTCAATGAGACATATCGATTGGGTTTTTGGGAACATAACCCACTTAACAAACATCTTTTTCAGACGTTGAAATGGCGTCCCCTGACAAGCCAGAATGAAAGTTTTTATGACGTCTTTTGGACGTCCAGTGTTGATATACATATGTCTCAAGATTGTTCAAATTTAGTTAAAATGTGGACTTACTTTAATGTTGTATAACATCAACTGCAGACTAATTTTAGACATTGTTTATACTGCTTCTGGGCCAAATAAACAATCAAAAAAGACGTCATAAAAACTTTCATTCTGGTCTGACAAAGACTTTAGTTAGGTGAGAAGTTAGAAAAATTTAACTAATTACTGTTATTGTACACACGTCCTTCCTTAAACGTCTATAATTAGCTTTAATTAGCTATAATTAGTTCATTGAACTGTGTATAAAAGATTCATCACGTTTTGAAACCACGATTTATGAACGTTGCTGGTAAAACTGAACGTTATTTTATAATGGACTCAAAGGGGGCTCATTCAATAAGATTTTACAGCTGTTGAATTCAGTGTAAAACAATGGTCAGTCCAGCTTCAGTCTTCACAGAACGCTGAAATATAGATAATCACATCCCAGCCTTGAAAAGTTCAGACAAACACTGTTGAAGAACAACCTGCAACACAGCAGACACTTGCTCAGATCTGCTGACCACAAAAACAAAAATGAGGCACCAGGATGCTCTCTGGTGGCTAAGAAATAAAACAGCAACTAATTAATCCTCCCTTCAAAATTTCAGCACAAGTTTGCAGACTGAAGATGATTGTGAAGAAAAGAAAGAAATGGTAGCTTTATAACATTATCATTATTTATCCCGAGTAACTGATGACTGAGTGCAGGCGTAGAGCGCTCTGGTAATGCAGGAGCCCGGGGCTGGGAGGCTACATCAGTTCGTGTTCCACTGTGAAGGAGAATGACGCCGCTAAACCTTGACCTGACCTGACAGGAGACTTTCCGCTGGATTACTGAGAGTACAAAATAACCTTTTCTGATTTGGAGCAATTTTACACTTGTTTAAAAATGTAATTATTAATATTAAATCAAATCAACATATAATTTACATATAGTATATCTGTTTTTTCCATCTGATAAAAGGCCCTGTCCTCTGTGTCCTAATAACCTGTTAGTAGAAGGACAGCACTGAGGATAATCTGTCTGTGAAGTTATCAGTGCAGGCTTTACCAGCTCAGCATCTTTACCACTGCATTCACTCTTTGAACGTGTTTAGGAGATGTCTTTTAATATTTTGACAACATTATGGGAACGCTACTATCAAATGCCCTCTGCTTTAAGAAAGTTGAAAATGTGTTTTGTTGTTAACTTCCCTGTTAAAATAAAAACCCCAACATATATGCTTTTTGTTTTTTTTAAAGCTGGGATGCTGGTTTAAGCTGGTCTTTTATTGGACCAGCCTAAACCAGCAAAAGACCAGCCCAAACCAGCATCCCAAAACATACATAACACTGTTTTTTCAGACCAGAATGGTCTTATTTAGCTCTTAAAGTTGTGCTACACTAGTGCAGTATAGCAAGTCATCTGAATGCAGCTTAACCTAATCGTCAACAAGCACTAATCTGGAGTCCTACGTTACGATGTGCTGACGCATATCTCTCTCTCTCTCTCTGTGTGTGTGTGGGCCTCGACCAAAGTAGGTTTTGCAGACTTTTAAGAATTGTATTATCACATTTTAATTCTTAGATCTTAGTACTTGTTTTTAAACATGTAAACTGGCTACTAGCACCTACATAAAATGAAAGGAGAGGTGAGGAGACCCTTTGTAATACTCTGATGGCTCACTGCACCACTGGACAGGATTATCTGAAGGCTACTTAAAGAGACACTCACACTAATGGACACATATGACCTGGAGCTCTGGGATCCTTATTACATAAGACTCCCTCAAGACACTGCACGTGGACACACACCTGGCAGTGAGTGAGTGTGTGTGTTGTCAGTTGTCTATGACAGTGAGAGGTCTAATTGGAGGCTAGAAGTTTGACCATTTGAGACTGTAAAAAGCATGATTGCTGAGGAGTTCACTGTGGTTTTTTCATAGGCTGTGCATCAGCCGCAGTCACAATGCTGCAAATGAAGCCCTTCAGAGAGAGAGATGCATGTGACAACTGAGGATGGACTACAGCGGTCCAGTGAGGTCTGTATTCAATCAGACGTGAATTTTACCCTCAGCTGCGCACGGATCCGCCGAGCTCTCACTGCGAGAGGAGATTCAACACTGTCGACAAGAGGCTGGGAGAAAGAAGAAACAGCAGCCAAATCGAGATTTGACGATGCTCTCTTCCAGATGTAGTGTGTGGGTGTGAAGCTGTCTGTCGCACATCAGCTGCTTTTCAACTCTTGAGCAAAAAGCGCTGCGCTCGGTGGCAATGTCAGAGCTGGAGTTTGTGCTTTGCAGGATAATTCTCACACGATCAGAAGAGAATGTGTGAAACTCTCCTACACTGATACGTACATATCAATTAGGCTTTATCTAAAATACAGTCTGAACTCTTAAGGTGAGTATCACCTATTGGTGCCTGTGGTTTATGTAACTGTTTTGCATGCAGATGTATGCTTTAACCCTTGCTGGCTCGTCGTGGGTGTGCTGTCTTTAAATTAACTCGTGGATATTGAAGTTGTGCGTGTTTGCACCTGCGTGTGTTTATGCTGGTGTGTTTCTGGCTTATTTTGCTTTATATAAATTGAGTGCAGCTCCATCTAGGCCAGCCCACGCGCGCCGTTGGTTGCCATAGCAACTGTCGGGGTTTTTTAAAGGGTAGAGGATGCAGACAAACTCATCTTTACACTCGGCTTTTACAACTCGGCAGCGGGGAATGAGCAAAGGCATCGGCAGGAAACAGGAGCATTTAGTGTATTTATTACATTTTATTTATTTATTCATAGACCATTCAAACCAAGATGCACAAACAGACAACCAAAGCATTCATGAAGTGAAATGTGCTACAGTTCCATATTAATGGAACAAATGAATTTTACTGGAGCCGCCTAGCAGGAGTCCCTCGTGAAGCGAATTCACATCTGTTGTGAAGTTAATTGGTGTGAACGCACCAAGTAACTTTGCATGCAGCGTTGGTTTTTGCACAAAGGTGCCTCATGAAACCTATTTCTGAAAAGTATGAGGCATCGTAACGGTTTGATGATCTACAACAGCATAAAACAAAATTTGGTGATAACAAAACAGATGAAATGCACATTCACACACAAAATGACCACCAAATGCAAGTTTCAGATGAGATGATAGCACAAACGCGCACAGGATTGTGGAATATCAAAGGCAGTCTTCATTTCTGTGTAGTGGCATATTTCCAAATGAAAATGAATATTGAATAGAGGATGTGGTTTATTTTAGCCCTCGTCCTCTCATCTCTCAGTCATAGCAACCTTTGGAGGGGCTTGGTTGAGGATGTTCTGCCCAATCCGTCAAACTGACATCATCAGAAAAGGAGTGCCTTGAAATTATGTGCTGGGTATCCGGCAAAAGGAGAACTGGCCCCAACTAAGCCTGGTTCTCCAAAGGTTTTTTTCTCCATTCTCTCATGGACAGGATTTTGGTTCCTTGCCGCTGTCACCTCTGGCTTGCTTAGTTAGAGCACCTGATTTCTAGTGACTATTGTTGTTTTGATTACAGAGACCATCTCTGCATTTGATAAATAAATAGTTTAATCTCGTCATTATACATTACCATCACTCTGTTTTCCTATTTGATCATGTTCAGTGCTTTGCTACAAGATGAATCATTTATAATAAACACTGCAATATAAGAAAACGGTCATTTCATAGTGGCTTCTTGTGATTCATATAAAATCTGGCTGGTTTGGTTAATGTCTTTTTATTTAAGTCCTTAAGACCAAAGTATGTTTTTGTATGTGTATGCTGGCGTATGCATACAGTTGAGAGCATAGTCTTTCAAGGTGTACTCCATAAGATAGCATACATGAATCAGACAGCTGACATGCTGCGAGTTCGTCCAGTGTCTGCGCTGTTTCTCTCCGGAGGGTATAACTGATAAATTATCTTTGTACCCTTTTAAACTAAACTTTTGTCTACAGAGTTGCCGCTACAGGTTACCTCGGTAGAAATGTTCCACATTTCCTTAATGCCCTTAATACAGGCGTCTGTTGTTTTTGTTCTGTCTCATTAGTTTTGTTTTCTACTGTAAAAAAGGTCCACAGCTAGTTTTGCCGTCGATATGTATACGTACAGTAGGTGCCTCATTAGTTTCTGTGGGCCTCTATATGTACGCCGTAACCATATTTTAATGGTCAACTTGATGTCATTCACCATAGTAACCAATAAACATTTAAATATTTGCACAGCCAGTGGTCTAGGAATGCATCGTTTGGTGTATGATGTCAAGTTAACCATTCTTTACATCTTTACATCTATACATATCTTTGAGTGTTGCCACCCCCGTGGAACAACAGTCCAAAACTGTCTGTGAATACTGTTCTGGTGATGTATGCACAGTATTGTGCATATTTGAATCAGGCACACTGTACGTGTAAAAAACACAGTATACTGAAGGCGTTACACAAACAAACAAATGGATTTTTTTGTTCATTCTATTTCAGCCATGGCTCTAAGGCCCACCCTCATCGGCATTCTCTTTCTGATTGGCTGCTGCGCTCTTGAGGACCCTCCCAAAGCTATGGCTCCGCCCCCTCCTCATGGGTGTGGCGCTACAGTAGACCCTCCCTACAGAGTTCTGTGCGATCTGGAGTCTGTGTGGGGCGTGGTGCTGGAGGCCATAGCGTGTGGCGGTACCATATCCGCCCTGATCCTGGCCATAGTTCTTCTAGCCAAGCTGAAAACGGTAACGGAACCAGAGAAACGCTGCGGAGTCGGCCCCCTCCTCCTCCTATTGGCCGGAACCATGGGTCTTTTCAGCCTATCGCTGGTCTTCTTAGTGGGGCGTGGCGAGGTGCTCTGCTTGGTGCGCCGTGGCCTGTGGGGGGCGCTGTTCGCCATGTGTTTCTCCTGTTTGCTGGTGCAGGGAGTGCGGCTAAAGAAGCTGGCCGGAGGGAGGCGGAGCCCAGCAGGCAGCTCTCTCGCTGGATTGGCTTTCGCGCTCACAGTGGTTCAAGGCATCATTGCTGGGGAATGGCTGCTGCTTACGGTGGTCCGCGAGGGACATACAGCCTGTGATTACCTGCCTTTAGACTTTGTGCTGGTGTGCAGCTACGCTCTAGCGCTGTTGCTAGCCGCCAGCATGTTGTCGTTGGCTGTGGTGTTGTGTGGAGGGAGCAACAGAGAGGAGTCGAGCCGGAAGAGGATGAAGTGGAGGTGCAACGCTGTCTGGCTTTTCCTCTCATGTCTGTCCTCGCTTCTCCTCTGGGTCGCCTGGCTCGGTCTCTATCTGTACGGCGATGCTGCCATCACGACTGTGGCGAAGGACTGGGATGAGCCGGCATTAGCTGTTGCGCTGGTGACCGAGGGTTGGGTGCTGCTGTTATTTCACGCCATCCCAGAAACGCACCTGTGCCTGCGTCCGTCCAGTCAGAGGAACACAGACACCGGCCAGAACTACTACGACACCCCTCAGCCGCCAGCGGCACAAAGTTACCATGACGACGAGCGGCCGACCAATCCCAGAGCTCCGTTCGCAGAGACTCAGGCGTACACTGTAGAGGAGCACAGCGCGGGTAGGATGCCACACACACACACAAAAACATGTGTGAGGGTAGCTTGTGGTTCTGAAAATAAACTTTAAAATAATCTTTAGAGAACGTTTTGCGTTGTTGTTTTATGGTGTTACAAAAACCTTTCTCCAACGTTATGTGAAGGCTAGATTATGGTTATTAAAAAAAAAAGTATTAGAAAACATTATGTTTAGGTTAATATAAAAACCTATGTGCAATATTCTCTAATAGTGCCATTTTTGGTTATAAAAAAAGTCTAAATAATCATTAGAGAACATTCTGTAAACCTAAGTAGGGTGTTTGTGTTATTGCCAAAATTCAAAAAATGTGCTTGTAGATATCATTACGTGTAGATTATTTTTAGGTTAACACAAACACATACACTCAATATTGGCTGCAACATAGTTTTATTGTTTAAAAACAAATGCCCAACTAAAACCCAGAAATATCCACTGAATAATGTTCTGTGTAAGTTCTCTTTAGACTGTAAGAAAAAAGTTTATAAAAAAATAAATAAATACAAATCTGCAACATTGTGTAAAGGTTAGTTTATGGTTATAAACATCCTTTTCTCACCCTCAAGCATGTCCAAACCTGTATGAATTGTTTTGGGAGAAAGATATTTTGGAGAAAGTATTTTCTTTCTCAAAATATTTTCCTTTGTGTTCAGCAGAACAAAGAAATTCATGCAGGTTTGAAACTACCTGTGGGTGAGAATTTATGTTCTGTGTTATGTTTCTTTAACACACTGGAGAAGTTATATAAAAGGTTATGTTTATTTTAAAAAAGCCTAAAAGTAACACTTAGGGAACATTCTGTATAGGTTCTATAGGCTGTTAGAGAAAACCTCCCTGGGACATCTGGAAAGCTTAACTGATGGTTTTAAAAAACTAAATTTCTAGACCCTTTTTTGCGTTGTCTTGCACAATAGCCTGTAATATATTGTATATATTGTCTTGTTTTTAGCAGTTCTGCAGACTGGAGGTTATCATAACGGTTTGATACGCCCCGCGGTGCCGTTCCGCAGTCATGTGTACCAGCCCACCGAGATGGCCCTGCTCATGAACGCAGGACCGGTCAGTAACAATACTACACATTAACAATACTTCAGCGTCTAAATTCTCACAAACAGTTCACCTCACGCTTTCTATTCCAGATCCCAACCGCCCCTCCAAACTTCACGGGGAGGCATCTGTGGTGAGAGCTGTTACCATGGCAATAATGTCCTCTCGGGCCCCGTAAAAGGATTGAGTTCGGGTGACTTCACAGGGTCAAAAGGCACTTTATTAAAGTTCCATGTTAATCATTTGGAAATGCTCCTGTAATAAAAGTTTTGGACATTTTCAACATGGAAGCAGGCTAATTTTGCACATGTTCTCTATTAAGTGCTTCATACAAAATAAAGGATGTGCTACATATTCAATATCACTCCGGTGACAGACACTGATGAGGACCTGTAAGAATTTACATAAACAGAGATGTGTGAAAGAGAGGAGAGAGAGTGTTAAAACCAACATGAAATGCTGGTAACGGACCCATTTACTTACATAATGTGACGCATTTCTAAATGTGAGAGAATAAATCTCATTCATTCATTTATTCAAGGCCAACTGATTGACCGGACGGGAATACATAAGAGGCATTTGTGATGTCTGGCAAAAATAAAACAGCGTATTATTTCAGTGGCCAATTTACAAAAAACATGCACAGATGATAAATTATTAAACTGTCTAAAATGTAACCAGAAATGTGTAATAAGCAAGTAAAAAGGGTCTGAGATTGTGTGTGAGAGATTATTTCATTAATAGAGAGTCTTCTGCCTGCATTCCACTTTAGATAAATATAATCAAAATCTATCTTTGAAATGTATTCAACTGTATTTCAGTTATTTGAATCGTTTTGTATTGGATTGTTCAATTAGTATCTTCTTTATAAGCTTTTTTTTTTTTTTTTTAAATGCAACCTGATATCACGTTTGATGTTTTTCCCAAACTTTGCACGCTTGGTTGTCAGTCTTTATGATGCAGTTGATGGTATTCATCTCTAAATGTGATGCCGTGTTTGATCTTGTAAGGCAATAGTGTGTGATAATAAGCTGCTGCAGTCTCACAGCACGAGACAAATCAACAGGGTCAGTGGAAACGAGTTCGCTCTTTAATCGGATACATTGCACAGAGTGTTGTATTTTTCCCTATACTTGATGTCTATATTTGAAACAAATGATAATAAACATTCCTACAGTGCTTTTAAAGCGTGTCTTTGCATATCACGTTGTGCTCGGTCAACGTTGCTAGGGACGCGTGGAGACGTTCCCCAGGAAGAGGCGAGCAACTTCTTCCGGATTACAGTCGAAAGGAAAGCGTCCCCACGTGTGCAACCGAGTAAGTCATAAAAGAAACATAAAACGCAAATAATAGAGTGTTTTGAATTAGTTAAACAACCGGAATATTAAACCGCTGCAGCGAATATTTATATAGGTTACCGGCAAGTAAGTAACTTATGTTTTATTAAAACAACTGTTGTTATAATAATGCTTAAGATTCAACTGTTAAAAGAAGCAACTAAATTTTACACATGCATCGAATTAATGTCATGTCTGTGTGTTCACTTATCGATTGACGTTAAGCAAATTACGTATAAATCTCTTTTTAATGCATTAATGTAGGTTTGCATGAGATTATGTTATTCACATGTTTGCAGATGGTGAAGGCTGATCTACATTAGAAGAAAAACCAATGAAAAGAACCCCAAGGATGCAAAAAGCAAGAGGTTTTTGAGAAGCTGGTTGACAAAAGGCCATGGCAGTCGACGGGTCAGCCAAAGAGAGGAAGAAGAAGAAGAAAATTAAGCTGGAGGAAGTTCAGGATGCAGGAGAAACTGATATAAAAGAAAAACCTCTTGGCGATGTAGCCGAGAAAAAGAAAAAGAAGAAAAAGAAAGTGAAGGAGGCAGAAGAAGCAAACGGCCCTGTTTGTTGTGATGCGTCCATCCAGACTACCGCCAAAACAGAAAGCTCTGAGATAAACATCAGTGATGCTCCTAAGAAGAAGAAAAAGAAGAAGATAAAGGAGAAAGTGGTTGACGGTGAGAATGAAGATCATGTAGTGTCCAAGAAAAAGAAAGGGTACGAAGGAGAGCTGGAAGGTGTGAAGAAGAAAAAGAAGAAAAAGGAGGGAGAGGTCAAAGAAGAAGAGGCTGATTTAGGACACGGAGATGTGGAGATGGTGAAAAAGAAGAGAAAAATTGATGATGTGGCCGAACAAGAACAAAACACTGAACTGGCGGAGGAAGGGATAAAAAAGAAAAAAGAAAAGAAAAAAGAAGCCGATCAGTGCGAGAATAAAGTAAAGAAAAAGAAGAAATCTTCAGCGGAAGAGGAGCTTGATGAGATCAGCTCAATTAAAAAGAAGAAGAGCAAATTGCTGGAGACGTTGTTAAAAGGTGTGGATGAGGGTGAGAGTCACGCAAACGGAGGACAGGAGAGTTCAGCGGACAAGAAGAAGAAGAAGAAGAAAATCCAGGAGCAACCGGCAGGAAAGAAAGGGAGCAAAGGCGACAAAAACCAAACCCCGGAGAAAGTGAAAAAGAAAAAAGCTAAAGAGGAACCTATTGAGGCCGTCGTGGAGAGACAAAGTAAAGCGGTGAGTCTTCCTGAGTTTATTTAGCTGGGACAAAATCAAGGATCATGATTGGCTGTTTACATTGTGATGACCTTCAGTGTGTATATTACACCATACATTTTTAAAATATTTTGCATAGTAGTTATAAATGAGCTTTTTTTCATAGTTTTCATTTTCTTTTCTGCTTTGTAAATTATAATAATAATTTAAAAAACCTAGTTTATGGTTTATTTTGGTTTTGGTAATCCTCAAGGCAACTCATTTTCACTTACGTTTTTAAAGTTTTAACCACTAAACTGTCCAGAATGTTAGCAGGTAAGGATTCAGCCGAAATCAAAATAATGAAAAAATATATCTGCGCCTTCATCCGGGTTTAAATGACTTGCTGCTAGTTTGATTTGATGTGTTCTCTCTCTGCTCTCAGTCTGATGTGGTGTTCCTGTCAGCGAGGCCTGGAAATCAGGATGAAGTGTCTATAGATCAGGTACAACACGCGATGATCACAGTATGATACACAGTGAATAAATCATGTTAAAAAGAGATTTGTTCTGGTCCACAGGCTCGCCGACTCGCCCTACAGAGGGACATAGACAAGGAGTCACAGCCAAAGCCGGTCAGCTTCACATCTGAACACTTGCGTTTGGTTTAATTTGGTTGTATAATTATTTTTATAAAGCTTTGAGAAGGGACTTCTGATTTTTAAAAACCTAGAGTAATTTTGATGAATGAGTAGACTCCATGGACCTTTACTTTTAAGAGTATGAGAGCAGTGTTTTGTGTCTGTCTGTAGAGTCTCGGCCAATGGGTCACGGCGCAGTTCGACAGCTCTGACAAACAAGCCAAGTTCCTGCGCTTGATGGGCGGGTTTAAAAAAAGCAGCCAGCCCCTCGCAAGATCCTCCGACCAGGCCAACAAGGCGCTGGACAAAGAAGGACAACAAAAGTTGCAGCAAGGCCTTCTGGGAGAGTTTGAGCAGGCTCAGAGCCGTCATATGGACTTCAGGAATAAAGGAGTCGGATTGGGGTATGTGGCGCCGTCCAATAAGAAGTTTGCCATTGATGTCAACGCAAGGAACTCGGTGCGATTCGATGACTGAGTGTTACGGGATATTTCACTCGAATGTGAACATTTACTCAAACCTGCGTGCTGTCATCACATCAGTCAAGCTCCAAAAAGGACAAAACAACCCTTAAGAAATCCGTTTGCAATGAAGCAATGTTTAGAAAACGATTTAATGTATTAAGCAAAGAGGACTTTATTTTTGGAAACTGAGGAGCTCCGAATCACCGTATTTTACTTTAGTATTTCTCAAGTTTCTTTTAAATCAGATTGAATTCCTTTGGGTTCTCCTTAGAGATGTTGTGCTCAGGTGAAATATCATGAGATGTGTTTGAATTGATCCTTAGATTTGTGCTGGAAGAAAAGATTACACAACAGCGAATAAAAACACTGGATTAGAGCTTTCTTGGGTAATTGTGATTGACACTGCAATGTCTAGAGTGAGACTGCTTTCATTGTGTATTCACAAGCATGGGGTTGCAGTATTTATTTGATCAGAAATACAGTACTAATGGGTATATCATGAAATGTTATTAGTTTTTCAGCATCATTACTACAGCCTTCAATGTCACATGATCCTTCCTTGCTACTCCGGAAACATTTCTGATGATGAGTATAGAAACAAAACTGTGCCGTTTCTTGTTTTTGTTAAAGTTTGGTTCATTTATTTAAAAGGTAAGCTCAAAAGAACTATTTTAACCAGAAATGTTTTTTAACATTATGCCTGTACTGTCACATTTGGTCAATTAAATGCACCCTTGTTATAAAAGTATTTGTTTTAAATCAAACTGATCCCAAAACTCCGAATGAATTTTAGTTCTTGCACTTGTAGGATTCAATCCCATTACCTTGGCATCACTAACACCAATCTTTACTGTGTGAGCTACAATATATCATTTGATTTGAAGTGAATCCTGTGTTAAAACTGTCCATCCTTATAAAAAACTACAAAGCAACATTCAAGACAAACGTTACTGATCTTGTGATGTTAAAAACGTTTATTTTTTTCTCTTGTAAACACATGACCTCTCAACAGTTACAGGAAGAAGACAGAATAAAGAAAACATATCAAATAAGACATTTCCAGATCTTCTGAATAAAAGCAGCAAGCGGTAAAAATGAACTCATCTCTGGTCACTATTTTTGCGGTTCATGCGCTTCAAAGAGTTAGAAAACAGTGCCGCCAAATGTTATTGCTCTATAAACTTCAAATCCCATTGTGAAAGACTGCAAATGAATCTGTTACCGTGGATGTGATTGTGACAATACTACAATTCCAGTTTTCCGCTTTGGAAAAGAGCTGTGTGTTCTGGAGCTCAATTTATACAATGCAAAAAAGGTGTTTGTAAAAGGAGTTGCTTGCTTTAGCCACATTTTCATCCATAGCTTTTTCCAACACCGTGCTTAAAAGAAGCTTGAAACATTCAGGACCATTTAAAGTGGAAGTCTAATCGGCAAAATAACATTCCACAGTAATGTTTCAGAGCTTCCTAAAGCACTGCAAGACATGAACAAGTGATATTATAACCACAGGTGTGTCAGAGCATCGGGAATGCCGGAATACTGCTTAGTAATGCAATTACGGTAATGTGCAGTATTCACTTAGTAGTGTGCATCACAGGCAGTGTGGAATGTGACACTACAGAGTCACACCTAGAATTCCTGACAGTTCCTGGGCTGAGAGTTCTGCACGAGGGGGGCGTGTCTTTGAAGCTGTGCGTTCCGGTGGGTGTGGTCAGCGGGTGGTGGGCGTGGCTCAGGCCTGCAGGTACTCCGGCTGTACCCGCGCGACCTTACGAAACTCTTTGGCATGTGTGCGTGGACACTGCATCTCACACCAGCTGACGGGCACCATCTGAGCACCTGGGTGAAGATTTCAGACTTATTTTTGAGATTTTACTTTTTTCACCATTCATAAATACCAACATCCTCACCCTCAGGTTATCCAAGGTGTAGATGAGTTTGTGTCTTTATCAGATGTGGAGAAACGTAGCTTTACATCACTTGTTCACCAGTGGATCCTTTGCAGTGAATGGGTGCCGTCAGAATGAGTGTCCAAACAGCCGTTTGGACTCTCATCTCATTTCACCAAATCTGTTCCCATGACAATACAAACTCATCTACATCTTAGAAGTCTGAGAGGGAGTATATTTATTCTGGGTAAGCTACTCTGGTAGTGCAGTGCTCCCTCACCCGCCTCGCTGTGGGCCACGACTACGCCCAGCTCGTTCTCTGCTGTGGTCAGCAGGTAGTTCGACTGCACGTCACCCAAAGAGATCTGACCGCTGAGGTCAAGGGTCATGAGCAACACATCCATGACAAAAGGAACACTGCTCTTCATAGAGCACAAAGGATACAACTTTTGCAAGGACAATGTCGCCTGGCCTGAAGCTTTTGTACGTCTCCACCTGAAAAGAGCAATGCATTACATGCCATTCAACCCTCCCGGTTTATATATATTGAATGTTTGCAGACATTTCGGTACAACTTTTTGATAGGATTACATGCACTTTTTTTTTTTTTTTAAACAACAGAACAAAAATATTCCATTGAACTCACCTTGTCTTTCTCTGTCGCTCTCACATCTTCTCTCCTGGATAAATCAAAACCAAACAGCATTTACCAGATTAGACAGAATATTTTATTTCTGTTACTGATAGCAAAATATCCACCAGAACCTGCTTTTATAATATCGTTTTAATAATATTTGTACCTTAGTTAACTGAGACGGCTCTTAATCTCCAGTATCATGTAAAATACACTGCTCAAAAAACAAAGGGACCACTAAAATAACATCCTAGATCTGAATGAATGAAATATTCTTATTAAATACTTTATTTACATAGCTGAATGTGCTCACAACAAAATCACACAAATATTATCAACGGAAATCAAATGCATTAACCCATGGAGGTGTAGATTTGGAGTCACACTCAAAACTGAAGTAGTAGACACTACAGGCTGATCCAACTTTAATGTAATGTCCTTAAAACAAGTCAGAATGAGGCTCAGTGGTGCGTATGACCTCCCTATTGCACCTGGGCATGCTCCTGATGAGGATGGTTTCCTGAGGGATCTCCTCCCAGACCTGGACTAAAGCATCCTAGCCAGTCCATAGCATCAATGCAGGAACTCCTGACGCACTCCAGACACATTGTCTTGCATTAGGCATCTTGTAGTTTGATTTCACAGAAGTGTGAGTTACATTGTGTTGTTTAAGAGTTCCCTTTATTTTTTGAGCAGTGTATATATGCATCTATTACTGATACAGATGTATATAGGGAAAAAGATGCACAGATCTGTACGTAACGGTTCCAGATTCATACACATTATTTATCAAGTCTTACTATTTAAATACTTTTGGTTTCATGTCAAATATTTATGCATGCAGCAAAAGCACCCACAACATAAAAAATCAAAGCAACTGACATAAGAATAAAACAATCATATATACCTAATGGTGCCTCTAAACCTGTCTTTTAGCGGTGTGGACCCCACATATAAGATGTGGACTTTAGCAAATCTTGGGTTGATACTCGTCACCTGCAGGGAAACGATCAAAGATTTTACAAAACATCACGCAGTGCATGACAAAAGAAAGGTCAGAGGGGTTTAGATGTGACAGGACCAGCTAATAAAGTCTCACCTTACAGGTGACAATGGCACCGATGTCAGGCAAGAGCTGTGCTTCTGTCTCCCTAACCACTGAAATTACCGGCAGCTGTAAAGAAGGAGCAGGAAATAAAACTTCACTGTAGGATTACCGAGAAGGATGGGTGTTTAGTGAATAAAATTATGTCAAAGAATGCCCATGAAAGCATGAACGGACCTCCTCTCCCTCGTTCTTTCTCAGCACGTATCCCGCGAGCGAAGCAAAGATGTAACCGTGCCGCAAATACGTGCCGGTGCCGGGGATACAGTCCTCCGTGCTGCAGAGCCTTTCACCTGCGGACCAACCAACACGCATCAAACTGACTGCATTAACACATTCATCATGTACATGCATGCACGTGCAGATAAACCAATCAAATGACATTTGTATGATTTCATTATTTAATTACTGGATTTTCATCAAACTTATGAAGCACAGTTAAGGAAACCTTTACATAATGTCCCGTTTATTGCATGTCATTGTTAATAACAAATATATTTTGCATTTTTATATCAATATGGTGCGAGATTATCCCATCTGGATCAATACGATAAACAAGTTAGGTCACAAGTAATCAAAAAGTGGTTTGACTGTATTACCTAATAATGAATTATGATCAATTCTATGCGTCATGCAATTAGGAATTTACACTTTTATTTATAGTAATCACCCATCTCTGATAATACAGTGTTATTAATTTTGCATATCTATTTACAAACTGCAACTCAGAATAGCAAAACATGAAGTTTATACGCTTAGAAAATCAGTCCCACCCCTAAGATGATATAAATATATATAAAACACACACCCTGCTGTAAAAGAAAAATGAATGAAGGGTAATCTCGGTGAGCGAAACAGCTGTAGTGGTTGGTGTAGAGGCACACAGGTGAGTGTTTGCCGCAGGTTTAGGGTTAGGTATGCATGACAGCAGCCCCAGGCGGTGGGCAGGGCTCGTCAAACGAGTCTTTAAACACTTCAAAACTACTCTCACGTATATAACATACCACTTGCACGGTATTATAGCAACACAGACAACCAACATCAGCCGTTTTGGCCACATGTTGACCGAAATCCAACATATGTATGCGTTTACAACGTCATTATAGTGCTGCGCGTGCGGACGATTCAGCCCTACAGCAACACACGTGAGCGCTATCGAGAAATCAAACTGCTCACAGCTCGTACTAACCGCAGCAAAATTCATTAAATATCTGCCTGTGCGTAAACAAGGAACATATAGCCAGGCCCTGCAATGATTGTGCCGATAAACCCGAAAGGACGCGAGGATAACGCGTTAATAACAGCGACCCACCTGGAACACACAGCTTCATGGGCGACATGTTTTCAAGAAGCGAGAGGCGCTGTTCTGATTGGCTATTCGTCGAGGCCAACTCGCGCTCTGATTGGTCAGGCGTCGTACGCGGTTTGAGGAATCCGCCATATTTGTTGTGGCTGCGAATGTCTTTTAGAGTCACGAGTAACAAAAAACTACATTTTTGGTGCGCATTGACAACATTTCTTTTTCCTGCACTTAGCTTATGGATAACTATTTACAAAAAAAAGAACAAAAAAGAAAATACTGCCAGCTAGGGCTGCGCGATTTGGGAAAAATGTGTGATTGCGATTATTAAGGTCAAAATTGCGATTTGCGATTGCGATATTTTGACTCAACTTGCTTGTTATGAAGGAAAATGCACACACAGATTACTAATAATGCTGGAATCTGTATTTCTCAGCTGAGATACAGTATACAGTGCAATCTAGCAACAACTAGTAATGAACAATATTTAAAAAAATTACATTACTGAATTAAATTACATTAAAATAAAGCGCAGAAACAAATACCCATTTTTATATTTTTACATGTTGTCCCAAAACATTTTAGTATATTTATTTTAGTATATTTCTTTTGGTATCTCTTGTCTAGCGTGCCAATCATTTTCTCAAATCCCTCTTTGCTAAAAATAAAATATGCACAAAAAAAAATAATATGCACAAAAAAACCTCAAATGTCTATTAAATGAATACAACTAGAAGCATTTGTTAGCTTTAAGATTAGTTTTTAAATTCAATTATTCGATACAAATACACTTTATTGTTGGAATTCTTTTCAAAGTTTGGAATGTGTAATGTTTTTTGTTGTTTTAAAGAAGTCTCTTCCGCTTAGAAGCTTGATTTATTTGATCAGAAATAGAGGAACATTAATCAAGGGCATTATTAGTTAAATGTAAAATAATGTTTTTACATTTTAATATACTTAAAAATATATTTTTTGTGAAGCTGAGCTGAATTTTCAGCATCATTACTCCAATCTTCATTGTTACATCACTCTTAATAATCAATGCTGGAAACAGTTGTGATGTTATTTTTTTGGAACCTGTGATGCTTTGATGAATAAATAAAAATTAAAAACCCAGCATTCATTTAAAATATAAATCTTTTGTATATTCATGTTTTTTAATTGATGTATTGAGATAGATATTAGTGAATTCATCTGCAGGAATCAAAACAAAAATCTGCAGAGCATGCAACTTTTTTCTGCTATAGTAAGCCGATATTTATTAGGGATTGCACATCTCATGATTCACACAAAAAGTGTACATATAACGGTCTTCAGTCAAGCAGAATAATTGTAACATCTGCTGTACAAGCGAAATGTACAAGAATGCAATAATTTATTTTCTGGGACAACAATACTCAATATTTCCTTAATGGTAAACGTTTGCAGGATACTTGGGTCAAAATGCACTGAACAAGACATGGACTACAGTACATCACTAACATAGAGTGACACAGAAAAAGTGAGAACATAAACGTATGCAAAAAGCGCACAGGAATGTAATCTGCTTTTAATCAAACAAACTCCCTTCTCCACTCGAGGCGCAGGTGAATCCTAAAAACACACCGTTACGCAGATCAGTGACTTCGAAGTGTGGGATAATTCAAGAGCGTTTGTGTGGGTGTTCAGAAATATAGAGCAGCGGAGCAAAGCATGATTCACACAAAGATGCAGCCCACCCGGGCATTAATATATACTGTTGCCTGGCAACAGTGGTCAAAGCATCCCCTCTCAGACAAACACCATCTTTTGAAACGTGCGACAGTGGATCTTCAGTGCAGAGACTATGTAAAGCTGGCTCAGTTTCACTGCATTAACACTCGTACCCAAGCAGTTACAGTTGACTTGTATTATAAGGGTGGTCCCGATTCAGAGCACTAGGAAATGAATGATTGGTCAGTGGTTTGGTTTAGGCTCGTGGTCAAACTCTGATCGTGTGAACGGAGGTCTACTTCTTGGCTTTGCCCTGAGCGGCGACGGCTTCCATGGCTTTGCGGACCGTCTCTTCATCTCCCAGGAACTGCATGGGCTTCACAGGCTTCAGGTTCTTGTCCAGCTCATAAAGGATGGGGATTCCTGTGGGCAGATTCAGCTCCATAATCGCCTCCTCGGACATCCCTGGAGCAAACACACGGGTTATAATCAAATAGATGCAAATATAAAGCATTAGTTTGTTTGAAGTCACGTGACCCAAAAAATAAAATAAAAAAATTTATAGGGAAAAAAATAAAATATAAATAATATAAAATAAAACATGTCATAGGTCCATATTACTTATTACATAAAAAAAAAAAAAAAAAAAAAAAAAGATCAGGTCAAACTGTGACAAAAAAGTCACTTTTAATGAGTGTCAAATTGTTTAATTTTCTCTTATTAAATTACTTTCTAAATTTAATAACCTCTAATAAATAATTGTAAAATTTGATACATTCCAATTAATTAGAATCCAGCACATTAAAATGGGAAAAAAAAATAGAGAAAAATTCAACCAATTAATTAATAAAAACACATAAAATGTTTTTAAAAGTATACATTTCATGATTCCACTTAATTAGACATGGTTTTTGATTATTACCATTTAATTTAACCATTAAACGGATCTCATAGGGTCCTAATGACCCTTTTGAGCTCATTCTGGGTGTCGTTACTGTCAGGGCCTGAGCTTTAGGGTGTTTAAGAGGGTTTCTCACCCTCCAGGTGTTTGACGATTCCTCTCAGGCTGTTCCCGTGAGCGGCGATGAGGACCCTCTTTCCCTCCTTGATCTGAGGGACGATTTCCTCGTTCCAGAACGGCAGCGCTCGAGCAATAGTGTCCTTCAGGCTCTCACACGAGGGCAGCTGGTCCTCTGTAAGGTCGCCGTAGCGACGGTCCTGCAGGGACATCACATTCAGTGTCACGCGACCCTTCAGAAACCAATCTAACAAGCCGATCTGAGGTGCTGCTCACCTTGCTGATGGCAGTGTAGAAGTCATGCTCGGGATCCATGGGTGGAGGCGGGATGTCATAGGAGCGCCTCCAGATCTTCACCTGCGCCTCGCCATGTTTGGCTGCCGTCTCAGCTTTGTTGAGGCCCGTCAGGCCACCGTAGTGGCGCTCGTTCAGACGCCAGGTGCGATGCACGGGTAGCCACATCTGATCAATGCCATCCAGAACCAGCCAAAGGGTCCTGATGGCCCGCTTCAGCACAGACGTGTAGCAGATGTCAAACTCATAACCTGCATCTACACGAGAGCAAGAACAGCATCGGTGTAACTCGGCACGAGGTGTAAGATTGTGGTTTATGGCAGCTAATAAAGTGCATTTAGGACTAGCGGACCAATGGTGATGCTGGAACGTGCCTTGATTGACATGAAACGAACATCTGCAAAAGCAGTGCATCACATAGAAACAAGAGAAAGCAGCAGGAAGTGCATAAAACATGATTTTGTGTGCAAGTTGAAAAATTTTGTATAAGCTTTGTACAATATGATTTTAAATGAGTTTCAACTCATGTTTTTTTTAATGCATTATTTGCCACTCTGAAAAACTAGCGTATTTTATATATATATATATATATATATATATATATATATATCTATAAATAAATAATAGGCCATTCTTGCATTAAGATTGCTAAAGAGTAAACGAGGAAGTGAGGAAGCGAGGACTGCGGTCACCTTTCAGGGCCTGGCCGCCCCTCTTGGCCTCCTCGGCTCCGGTGTCGCTCAGATCGGCGTCGAACCAGCCGCAGAAGCGGTTCTCCTGGTTCCAGCAGCTCTCTCCGTGGCGGATCAGCACCAGCTTATAGGCGGCCATGACGCGCGGTCTGCACGCGAGCGCTCGGAAGCACAGCGGGAATGTTCGCCGGTAACGGAGGAGAGGCGGATGAGAGATGCTGGCAGGTCGACCGGAAACACCGCTCCGGTGAGTCTGGAGGTCGTCGCTTCTTAAAGGCGGACGGCGCGAGAACGCGACGCTTCCTGCTGCGCTTGGCCAATCAGAGGAGAGCGTTCGCGTACACGACGTCACTACGCGGCCTTGAGCGTCTGGATCGTAATACGTCATAATATACTGTCGTACGTTTAAAAGCAGAAATGAATGTTGTACTCTTGTGTAAATGTAGAATTATAAAAAAACGCAGTCTGTTTGAAATACTTTATTCAAAGGCCTACAGATAACCTGAGAAGACTGTACTTGATAGGTCATACACATACATATATATACAAAGGTGTAATTTTACAAATATTTGATTCTATAAATTAATATAAAAGTTACATATGAATTTATATGTAATGTGTATATTAAATTATATATTTAATTTGAGTGAGGAATAAGTCAACTTTGACATACTACCCCCAAAAATCCTTTGGACTACCATTAAAACCGATCAACATTTGGGACTATTATTATTTAGCCACTGGCCATGTTTTGCTTAAGTGTTTTTCTTTAACTGCTAATATGACCTTTTTACCCCACAGACTGAACAAAATTAAACATTGCTTGGTTATTGGTTGACAGCTATTCAACCAAATTTATTACATATACCTTTCTATCAAAGTTATCTAACATCATGGAGATGAATTTCTTCTGACACAGTTTAACTACTCTTGTCATATTTTATTTCTAAACAACGTTAAAGGTGTCTAAATACATTTGTGTGTGCATGTATATAGTATTTAGCGTGTGGTTCTCTGGTGTGCTCTGACTGGCCGGCGTCTTCTCTGCCGTGTTGGTCGTGTCCTGCGGTATCCGTGCAGCTGATCCCGGTACAGGCGGTGACGCATGGGCACGTAACCGCAGGGATCACACAGATCCTAAAATAAAGAGACACCAGACTGAGCTGCTGCAGCATACTGTGGTGAAGACGGGCAGATGATGTATGGTACTGTACCGGGTGAGAGGCATGGAAGTGTTTGTAACCCCCCAGCAGCAGGTAGAGCTCTGGATAGTGCAGGCTGGGATAAACATTGACCTGTCTGTCCAGCCTCCTCAGATACTGACACCTGTGGATCGGGAGAGACGCGTGTGTCATCGTGAATGCTCTCAGTGTGTGTGTGAGAGAGAGAGTGTTTCTCACAGATGTGGGCCTCTTTCTGAGGAGAACTCGCAGTGGAAGATGATCAGTTTCCGTGGCGACGACCCCTCCTCCTCTGGGAGTGAGTCAGACAGCCATCCCCTCGTCCTCATCCTCCAGGACGGGCCGCTTGGAGGCGAGAGCTGGGCTCCTGCTGAGGCCTGGTTCACAGCCTGCTGGATCTGAGACTCAGTGTACAGATTCACAGCTCCCTGAATGAGGTGAGGGTTAAGATATGATGGACGCTGATGGATTCAGTGTGACACTAATATAGAAATATCACTGTCAGTTTAGATCTTCTAAATGCATTTTATTAAACATATTGAGTCATTTGATACTGTTATCGAGTAGGGTTGCAAAATTGCAGGGATTTTCAAGACTGGAAACTTTCCATGGGAATTAATGGGAATAAACATGCAGGATTGCAGGAACTTTGAACTTAAATGTAGTTGAGATAAAAAAAAAACACTTGCAGCATTTTCTAATTTAAAACAACTAGATTTAATGCAATTTCAATTTATTTTCTAAGCTGCATTGCTCAACCACATGCACTGTGCTTTCCTCCATAACATGCACAGATCATTTCTTAAATCCCGCAAACAAAACATCAAAATGTCCATCTTGGTAGGCCTAAGTATTCATGTAAATTACATAAAAATGACAAAACAAAAAAAAGTCTGAAACGTCATTGTGCTGTGTGTACTATACTGAGCAACTCAATTAGGCTATACCATTGTAAAAGTGTACGAATACACTGACTGAACAAACATTTAGGTGATCCAAAAATAAAAAAACTTTTTTAACAATACAGTACCATTTAAAAAAGTTGGTTCAGGATCTTTTCTAATTTCTAATTTTATTAAAAAAGTTAATTTAATAAAAAGTAATAGTTAAAAACGTATTGTAACGCCCTGGACTGTTTTTGTTGTTTTTCCCATGTGCTCTGTATGACCCAGTTTCAGTTAATCATCTGTTGTGTTCAGGTGTGCCCTCCTCGTTTGTGTTAATTGCCTTCAATATTTCAGTTCCTTTCTGTTTAGTCACTGTTGTCTGGTTATTGATGTTGTAATGTTGATGTATGTGTGGAGTCCCCTGTCTGTCTGTTTGCCCATCTTGGATTTATTTGCAGTCTCTAATTCTCTGCTCCTGCTTTCCGCACCTACAGCATGAAACTTATATTGTTAGAAAAGGTTTCTATTTTGAATAAACATATGTTTTTATTCATCAATAAATCTTTAAAAAAAAGCATTAGATTTCCTCTGAAATATTTAAAAATGTAAAGTTTGCATGCATGTGACCCTATGATCAAACTAAATGTTTATATTTATGTTTGTATAGGATACAGTTTTATACATTTCCCCAAATTTCTAATGAATTCCCGTAAATTCCAAAAATTCCTTGTAAATTTCAAATTTGGAACATTTCCAAAATTCCCCAGATGAAGTTTCCAAGGAAAATTTCCGCCACTTTGCCACCCTTTTATCGAGTGAGGATGCATGAAGTGGATGTAAAGTGACCGTAAAGACATTTATAACATTTCAAAGGATCTCTCTTTAAAATACTCTGAATGATATTGTTTTGAATGGTCTACATAATAATCAGAAACATAATTAAGTACCTTAATGTGTCCTCCTTGGTACTCATATGGGTAACGGCAGTCAACGATGAGGAAATCATCGACTGCAGGACCAAACTGACCTCTGATCAGTGACGCCACCTTCAGGTCAGGACCAGACAGCACTTTTACCACAACATCTCATCAATTAGCATGTCATTAAAATAAACCCAGAAAGATACTGTGAGATTAAAAGGACTCATTACACTCATGAGAATACATTAAAATAGGACTCTTTTCCCATTCCACACTGCAAAGAACCTCATGTCATTATCAGAGCGTCTTGATCCACTTTAGCTTAGAAAATGATCACTTACAGTATGAGCGCTGACACAGTGCAGCTCCTGATGACCGCCACTCTCAACAGGAAGCAGGTGTTGCTATGGAAATCATTTGAATCTGCTAGTCCTTATCATTTCTCAAAACACTTTCAGAACCAAACTCAGACTCATATCACCTTTTAATCGCTAACATTTACAATTTGAAGGATGCATTTATTCAAAAATGTCAAATAACGGATGTATTTTACTCTAGTTTTCAGTGTCACATGACTCTTTAGATATCACTTTAATATGCTGATTTCTGATTATTATCAATGCTAAAAACAGCTGCAAAATATTGTTATGGAAACTGTGCTACATTTTTCAGGATACCTTGATGAATATTAAGCAGCGTTTATTTGGAATAGAAACCTTTTGTAACATTATCAACATGTTTACGGTCACTTTTGATCGATTTAAGAATTGTTGTCTGAATAAAAGTATGAATGTGCAGAATGTAAAGCCTGAAGAAAGTGAAACACTGGCTTTTCGTGGTTAGAATTCTCTCGCGTTTGTCTTGTTTAATATCACGTTTCATATTCAGTGTGGTTTTGTAAAACTAACCTTACTGAAGTCTCCGATGAGAGTGCGGTCAGTGACGGCGTCCTGGGTGACGTGTGTGGGCGGGGCTTTCCTCCCTGACCTCAGCTGACCGAACCTCGCGGTGGCCTGCAGACGAACAGAGAGTGAAGCACACGAGCATCTTTCACCTCGGGCTCAGATCAGTGGCCCCACTGGGAACCCGCCCCGGCTCCAGATAGGAGATGCAGGGTGGGCCGGGGTAATGAAGGCGGGGTATAGTCAGTACCGCCGCTACACAGTCTGCGTAGGGCACTAGCTCCCAGGGGGGCACCATACCAGTTCGTTCAATTTGATTAAAAATGTATACATGAACATAAAACTGCACTGTCTGTAGTTACGCCACTGGCTCAGACTATCCTCACCACTGCGTCGACGGCACTCGTGTCTCGTGGGGCGCTGACATCCTCTTCTGGGTCGCTGCGGTACTGTCTCCACGCTCTGCCCGGTTCTGCTTCATCTGTGGCCGAGAATCTACTGGAGAGACGCACACGCAGCCTTTTCTGCTGGACGAGGCCAGCCAGCATTGTGAGTGAAACACAGTCTTCATGAGCATGACCCAGTTTACAAAACAATACTGTGCAAAATACATTTCAGCATCATATCAAGCCAGTAACTTCCATGTAATGCATGCTAGTAGTATAACTAATTGCTACACTTTCATTTCAGTTTTTAATTGGATTACTGTTACCATCTTAAACATTTTTAATTGAAGTTAAGAAATAATATTATAGTTACCATCCAAAAAAAAATGGACTTGAAATAAAAGAGAAAAAAAATGAGCCCAGTTGCAGATTTTATTATGTTGCTGTTTTACTAAATAACAAAAGTTGTATAAAATATTGTGGCTTGTCATTAGTTGGATTCACAGGCTGTCATTATCAGTTTTTTTGGGAAAAAGTAATGTAACTTACTGTTGCCTGGGAGTAATAAGTAATGTAATTATATAACTTTGACAGGAGTAACGAGTAATATATACATTTTTTGAGTAACAAGCCCAACACTGATGCCAAGATGCACAGATTCAGCAGAATTATAAGCTGTTTTCTGTGAATGTGTGAGATTACGATTCATTAGGCACTAGAAACGATTCAACGCACTAGAAGTTACAGAACTAACAGTAACTGATGCAGAAAACTGTAAAACCACTTGCATATCACATGACATTTTGGTTACATGAATTGTAATAAAAACAAAAACAATATGATATATAAGCGTTACTGACAATTGCTCGCTCATTCTCCTTATTGGTAGGAGAATCACGACAGCTCCTCCACAGACACTTGGGCTGGATGTAAATAGTACAAGAACATCAGATAAATTATGAGAGTTGTAAATAAGTTATATAATGTCAAAATAAATGTATTTACTGTATTTGGTTACTGTAAATGTCTTGTACCGTGTTTGAAGAGGAGTCAGGAGACAGGCTTCTGCTGAGACAAACACAGGACATATGATGGCTTGTTTTCTAATAAGTGTTACTACAGGTAACAAACAGAAATACAAAGTAAACAAAATGTAAACTAGGTAAAAAGTATTTAAAAAAATTATAGACAAAAAAGCTAATAAAATGACAAAAACACAAAATCATATGAAAATGAAAATCTAAATAGTAAAAAAAACAACAACAACAAAAAAAGCTATTAAAAATAAAAAAAACTATTATGGTATGTCAATACTAAAATAGTACTGCTGTGATCATTGCAGATTACTAATGCAATGCATTATTAATATGAGGTCATGCATCTTTATTTTACCTTGCCCGTCGTCTTCTTACTGCAGAGACTAAAGGAACATTCACAGGAAATTGCATTTAAAAAATTGCAACTGTGGGTGAACAGTTTTGAACATTAACATTAACGATCCAATTTAATCAAGTCATTTTCTTCTGGTATGTCAGTAAGTAATTATTACATTTAAAGAATATGTGAAAGAAATATATGCATGCAAATGTGTGTTTTTCAAAGTAGGGATTTGAAGAGAGGTGCAAAAACATTGATCAAACACAGTCTTCAATCATCAGATAAACTCATCTAAATGTGTAAACATAAGGAGGTGGAACAGCTTGAGTTTGAGGTGTCCTTAGAGGAGAGTTAATTAAGCAGTGTGTGTGTGTGTGTGTGTGTGAAGCTCTTGTCCAGACCTGTCGGCGTCTCTCTCTCCCTGGAGAGGGTGTTGAGCGGCGGACTGATGCATTCAGGCGTCAAATCAAGCTTTCTCCAGGGGGGTGGGGTCTTCGGACGCAGACTTGAAGAAAACATGCCAAAAATGATTCAGATTTAACTCAATTCACTGAAACCTTTTCAAAATACAATATAGAACCCAATAGAATAGCTAACAATAAAGTATTATTAATATATAAAATACACCATGTTCCTCTGAAAATGTATATGAAACCAAGTGAACATTTTAAATGTAAGGCTACATTTAAAAAATAGCATCAGCATTACAAAACATACCAGTATTACATTTAATTTGTGTTTGTTTTATACATACTATTATTGATCTATACGAAAAATATGATTAATATCTATAGTGACCTAACATATCAGTATAAATTCACACATGCACAGACACACTGGACAGTAAAATGCACTTTCTTAAATGACTCGATCTGTCTGTGAATCAGTGAGGATGCCTCACCTGTCCTGACACTGGAGGCTCTGCAGGCTGAAGGAGAGCTGACTGACCGGGGAACAGTCTTCTGCTGTCAGAGCACAGCCAGCAGCCATTGAGAGACTCATAACGACACACTATACTACTGGACTGAAATGTCAAGTCAGATATGATCTGGTCTGTGCATCATGATGTGAATGTGTGTCTGCTGAGGGTCTCTGCATCTCCTCCCTTGGAAACTCGTGTTGCTACAACAAGCTTCCTCCGCGGCGCGTCGCGTCTGTCCGCTTCTCCAGCACAGGAACACACGGAGAACACTTCCTCAAACACCTTACACCTACACTGCTTCAAAGTGTTGCATGCTACTGTACTTCACTGATTTACAGAAAACGACTTAGTTTAGTGGAACAGACGACATTTCTTAAAGGAACAGTTCACACCAAAAATAGAATAGAATAGAATAGAATTCAACTTTATTGTCATTGCACATGCACAGGTACAGGGCAACGAAATGCAGTTTGCATCCATCCAGAAGTGCTTTAGTGATATAGATATATTACAATATATATTAGCAATAATATAGACAATCTTGTCTTGTATTCACACTCATGACGTTTTATTTTTTCATTAAAACACTAGGAATATTTAGATGAATAGATGGACTACCATAAAAATCGAGTATTTAGCTGAAGTCCCCTTCCATTTCCATTATAAAGACGAGTTTACATAGTTTTTATTATGCAGCTTGTATGCAAAACAAAACAACCTTAAACTTTGAAGGTTTGTGCATAATTTATAGCTTATTCTATTCGTATTCTATTCTATTATTTATATATATATATATATTCTATTCGTATTCTATTATATATATATATATATATATATATATATATATACATATAATGTTGTCTATTATTCTTTTCTTTTTTATTTATATATCAAATATGTATTTTATTATCATCTATTTTTTTATCTGTGTTGCTGTCTCTTTCTGATTCAAGTTCATATTTTACACAGTTTCATGCTTAGTCATCATAATCAAATATTTAAAGAAATACTTTTTGTCGCTGTGTCTATACAATAGGTGAGAGAGAGAAAGAGAGAGAGAAATAACTAACATTTGTGAAGCATGTTCAGCTATAACATATATGTCTGGCTTAACACTTATGCACCGTTGAGTTATCAGAGACAAATCACGGTTGTGTTAACAAAAATACCAGAAACAAAAGGGTGTAATGGGCATTGTGCAAAAATGATTCATATTCTACTCTGACCTGTAGTTATAATCCGGACCAAGATCTTCTCAGCCTCCTGCAAGGAGACGTTCTGTCGAACAGCCAGTGCATTTATGATGGCATTAATATAAATATAAATATACTATTAAACTAAATAGGTTTTGACTTTGCTCAACTTTGTTGAATGGAACAAAGCTGAACTACAGATCGGGCAGTGAAAGATGTGGTGCATCTTTTCAGTTCGGGCAAGTATCTCCCTTTTTGGATTGTTATATGCATCTTGAAAAAGAAAGAAATGGAAAAAAGGAAAATTTCCCTTTTTTAATCATCTGTCCTACAATGAGTCTTACCAAATCCATAATATCACTTCATAATAGCTATGCAACATGACAGAAACTAATACATGATAGCCATAGGCCTGCAGTTTAGGCTAAACAGTAACAAACTATTAAAATGCCAATGCCAAAATTACAGGTAACACATATCGTAGAGCAACCAGGCAGTCAGCACAGTTTAATTCTGAAATATTTAAGTATGTGTTAAAGCAAGTTTTCATACTAATACAGTAAGCTGTAGGTAATATTACAACTCACTTCAGCATGTTTTTATCATCTTTTTATTTTTTAGATTTATTATAGTCATAAAAACTCAACAACGGTTTATTAAATAATGGCCACGAATGAAGAACGTTGTAATAATTAATAACACTACCACACAAATTCGTAATTTAATTTGTAATTCATAATTATCAGCGCTCATATATTGCACACATCCATCTTTAATCGGTGTTTTTGGTGATCCATGTCAGTAAATGGCGCTGTCACAAAAAAATTAGGGTCCTGAAACTGCGGTCCTGAAACTGCGGTCCTGAAACTGCGGTCCTGAAACTGCTGCGCCTCCAGTTGTGCAGGAATTTACTTTTAACTCAAGCGATGTTGTGCCTTATCACATGTTCTACGTGGGTGGGACAATTCTAACCAATCAACGTGTGCATATGTAAAAACAAGCCCGTTCCGAAGCGTTGATTCGCCAGTCGTGTCGCTATGACGCACAAGCCCCGCCTCTTTCCGGAAGCTGGCCGTCATGTGACTTGTTTGTTGGCGATCTGCTGTACGGAGCCGCATCATTTGATTACGGCAACAAACAAGCGCTTGTCCCGCGTTATTCCCCCGTCCCTCCGCTGTCTTTCTCTCTGCCTTCTACGCCATGGACGAAACGAGCCCGCTGGTCTCTCCGCTTCGCGATTCCAACGATTTTAGCTACGGTCCCGCCGAGCCGACCAGTCCCCGGGGCGGATTTGGAGGGACGCCGGGCTCCGTGGTGCGTCTCCCGGCCGGGAGTCCCGGACGCAACCGCGAGCGGCAGCCGCTCCTGGACCGAGACCGAGGCGTTTCGCCCCGAGACCCGCACAATAACGAGTTCCCGGAGGATCCGGAGTTTAGGGAGATCATTCGGAAGGCGGAGCGGGCCATCGAGGAGGGCATCTACCCCGAGCGCATCTACCAGGGCTCCAGCGGCAGCTACTTCGTCAAAGACTCAGCAGGGGTGAGAGGTCATCCCGTCTTCATTTGAGACCCGTTACATAAAGTCGTCTCACAGTTTTGTGTGCATAGACCTGAGCATGTGAGAGTAACAGCTGTGTCATCAGGTCAGGCCTAGAGTCATGCAAACCAGGAATCTGAGAGTTGTGTGTATCTACAGGCGTTTTTATAATATAATATGCTTTAAATAAGTGTTTTGAAAACGTCATGGTTAATTATTTAGCTTTTATTGCACCCTTATTCCAGACCCAGATGTGCAATCATTAAACATGATGAATGTGATAAAACCAGGTAAACTGAGGTCACTTTTTGGGGTCATTGCACAGTGCATCAGGCCTTTAGTATAAAATCTGTATAGCAATCTAGCTCGCATTTTTAGGCAATGCCTAGGTAGACGGCTTACTAGTTGTTTAATCGATAAACAAAAAGCTTTTCCCGCTGAAGCTGTCTTTAGTGAAATGACTATCATGCAGCGATAGAGCTTATATCAGTATGTCTTTTATATGAGGCCTTAAAAGAGATTACAGCGCTCATAAAATTCAGTACAGTTCTGTTAGTCAGTTACATGAACCAACAATGAACAACTTTATTCAAAGCATTTATCTTTTTAGTCTAATATGGAGTTTCCGAATCGGTTAAAGAAAAAGATTTTTAATAATTATAGGACGACAGCAGTGGAGTCTGTATGAATTGCATCAGAGACGAGTATGTATTTTCAGAAGTGTCTGGAGTTAAAGGGGTCATACGGTGCACTTTTACAAGCTGTTTGGACTGAAATGTGTGTTGGGAGTGACCACCCTACAATGATACAGATCCACAGGTAGTTTTATTAAATTAAAAGAAGAATAAGTTGCCCCTCCTGAAATCAAGCCATTCAGTCGGTGTGGTGTCACACAGACAGAGGCCACTCCCACAATAGTTGATTGACAGCAGCGTGTCACACAGACTGAACTGGTGTTTTAGACCCGCCCTGAGTGAGCCGTCATCAGACCGAGACGCAGAGACAAGCAGGAATCCTGAGAGATTGAGGGTGTTTTGTTGTTGAATGTATTAATGAACAGAGCAGTAGTGATTTACTCCCGACATCTGAGAGACTGAGGATGCGGAGGATTAACGTTACGTTTGGTTCTGAAGGGAAACGCCCCCTTGATCAACCGAAATGCGTCTATGTTCACGAGAATCATTCATGATCAGCCTCACCCACAGAAGCAGTGAGTATAATGTCTTTTAATGAACAAATCCCTTTCCTAATAATGTGCTAATTAGCAAGTTTCACTATGAATACGGTTTAAAAAAAAAAAGAAAAGAAAAGAGGGGCAGAGTCAGCGGAGCTCGTGAAGATTTAAAGGGGAAGTACACAGAACAGAGCTGTTTCTAACAGGGGAAAATGAGCATTTTTACACTATCCTTGAGAAATTTAAAAACAAACTATATTACAAACTTTCCATTAAGACCCTAAACAATCATATTAGCTTGTGGAAAATTGCTTTTGTATGACCCCTTCAAAAACAAACACCCTTGTCCGGTGTCAAATCGAATAAGTTTGCACAGGATCAGACATGCTGCTTTGTGTGGATCGATGGCTGATAAACTTCATGTCTGAATGCAAGAAACCAGCTCAAACCCATCTAGACAGCACTTTTAGTTTTGTTCACTAGATAGGCAGCTATCTCAGTTTTTAGACAAACAGCATCACGATTGATCATTCAACAAAAGACTCGCCAACACTTTCTGTTCATGGGAATACAGAAACGATCAGGGTTATTTAGTAACCGTGGTCATTTCATCAATACATACTCAGTTCCTCTCTACTTCAAATGAAACTGTGGAAGTACCATGATGGTTTGACACGGTTTAAAGCCTGTCACGTGTGTTAAGCCGCGCATGACGAGTGCATTTGACTTGGGATTTAGAGCTGGTTAGCACACTGACACCCTTCAAAACTACATTCAGAAAGAACTCAAAGGTGAAAGTGAGTTGATAATATTTATCACAGAGCGTAAGAGGAACTTCATAATGACTGTTAATAATACTTATAGAAAAGATGTACTTTAGCCAACAGATTCTTCCAGTTTTACTTCATCGATACGAAGAGGAACTGAGATTTACTACTTGTTTTCTTTTATTCCAATGAGGAGTAACTACCATAGTTCCCAGTGTTGTTATTACTTGGTCACATTGCATTATTTTGTACTAAGGCATTTCAAAGATGGCCACCGAGTGACATGACTTGTTTGTAAAGGGACTTTGGTCTGGTTAGTCTGATGAGAGTCTGAAGTATACTACATACTCCGGCCTGTAGGGGGCAGAATTGAGTTGATGTGGTATCATTTTGGCCTTTTGTTGTCTTGTGTTTTTGATCTTCAGTGGTGCAGGGCTGGTGTTGTCCTCTCAGCAGTGAACATGTGGCGAGCTAGTGAGGCAGCTCACATGAATCACCAGGCACATGACCAAACGTATGGTCAGGAGGTGCGCTGCTCAAATCAAATCACACATGAGTCACGGAGGCCAGATTAAATCTTTGTTAAAGGTCACTTTCAGTTGGGAAATCACTAGATGTGACTGAGAATAAGCTGAAACATGTAACTTGTTAGGCGTATAAACTTGCACTTCTGAGTTGGGTAATATTTTCAGATGTTTTGTTCAGATGTAAAAATACAGTAACATTGTGAAATATTATTAACATTTCAACTAAGTGTTTTCTGTCTGGATGTTTTCTGTATTAAGGATCTAAAGCTGAATTTTCAGCATCATTACTCCAGTCTTCAGTGTCACATGATCATTCAGAAATCGCTCTAATATGTTGTTTTGCTGGCTGCTGAAGAAACATTTTTTGAAAATTATCAATGCTAAAGAAATCACAAAACTGGCGTTTCCTATATTGGATGATTTTGGGGGGTTGTTTTAATGAAATGGCGCATTGAATTCAAGACAAAATGAGTAATCTCTAATAAAGGTTCTGGAAAGTGACTATGATTTCTGAAAATATTGTGGATTGGCGTGAAATAGTAGTGTCATCATTTAAAGTTTTTAGTTTTTCATGGATATTTTGGCATTTTTAAATTATTTGACTTTTTGTTATCATTTTTAATTATGCTGAAACGTTTTTATTTATTCTGAAATTTAGTGTAGCACATCAAGTAAGTAAATATAAAAAGTTGCCTAGGAAACTAGCAGACATATGATGAGCACTCAGAAAAACCTGACATGAAATCTGCCCTCTCTCTCTCTCATCTCCAACAGAAGATCATTGGCGTCTTCAAACCGAAGAATGAGGAGCCATACGGTCAGCTGAACCCCAAGTGGACTAAATGGCTGCAGAAGCTGTGCTGTCCGTGCTGCTTCGGCCGGGACTGTCTGGTCCTGAACCAGGGCTACCTGTCTGAGGCCGGAGCCAGTTTGGTGGATCAGAAACTAGAGCTCAACATCGTACCGCGCACCAAGGTATAAGAGCGACGCCCACTCTTGTGCGAAACCAACAGCGAGGTGAACGAGGACGTGAGAAAGTAGGGTGATAGTCCTGCTGGTTTGGTGTTTGTTAGTCGACCTCTTTTATTTCCTGTTGCTGGCACACTTGAACTAGTCAACCGCATAACTGTTACCTCACACTCCCACACCATCTCTGTCACTGTTCTGCTGACACACACATCCTATATAAAGCTTTCTCTGTGCTCTCTTTTCATCAGGTTGTTTATTTAGCAAGCGAGACGTTTAATTACAGTGCCATCGACCGAGTAAAGTCACGAGGAAAGAGGTTAGCGCTAGAAAAAGTGCCCAAGGTGGGCCAACGTTTCCACAGGATTGGCCTGCCACCCAAGGTGAGGTTTTAAACAGCGCCACCTATCTGTCTGGAGGACAAGACATGTTAGCTGTGTCGAACTCACTTTTTTTTGTAGGTTTAGTGTTATTTTTGTATCATTGAGATGCAATTTTAGTCTTGATGGAATATGTTTTTATTTATTTAATTTAAATAAATGTATATTTAATTTTTTTAAATTAATTTAATTGTAACATTTATTTACTTTTTTTGTGGTTAATTATAGTATCCCTGGGTCTAGAAACTGTATAGAGTACAATGGTATGGTTTCAGAAATAAAAGAAAACCTTGGAGAAAATATTTTAGCAGCACTTTTTAAGACTTTCAAAACGTCTATCTTTTATTTACTCCTAAGCAATCCAAGTTTTAGGAGTACTTTATAAAAGTACTAATACAGTAGCTTTGTATTTCTGGTTCCAGTCAATGTTTGTAATGTGATAAATTCCTAAATGAAAGCTGCTGGGAAATTTGCATGTTATCAACATGTTTCCATTGGCTGGTGTAGGTGGGCTCCTTCCAGATCTTTGTAGAGGGCTATAAAGACGCTGATTTCTGGCTGCGTCGGTTTGAGGCGGAGCCTTTACCAGAAAACACTAATCGCCAACTTCAGCAACATTTTGAGAGACTGGTGGTGCTGGATTACATCATCAGAAACACAGGTAACCACAGAACAACTGCCGAAATGGTCAAAAGCACATTTTAACTATATATATATAGTCTTTATTTGAACAAATATTAATTTGTTGAATGGATCTGTAGATCGAGGAAATGACAACTGGCTAATCAAATATGACTATCCGATGGATACGTCAAGCAACAGGGTGAGTGACCAGATGCGGATTTAGCTTTTTGGGAGATATAATCTAGATCTAGATCTTTTACTGTCACATGTTTTCTCATGCAGGACAGTGATTGGGTGGTAGTGAAGGACCCCATCATTAAACTGGCAGCGATTGACAATGGACTGGCCTTCCCTCTCAAACACCCGGATTCATGGAGAGCCTGTAAGCCAATCACCATCCACCTTAACAAACACATGACCAGCTACTGGCCAATCACATCGCTGTATTCTTGATAACTGTTCACTACAAACGTAATCTCTGAAACCACTTATGTTTAATGTAGTGTTTGCGCAGTCGGTTCAGTGTTTTTGTTGAATGTGTGTCCTGTAGACCCGTTTTACTGGGCTTGGCTGCCACAGGCTAAAGTTGCGTTTTCCCAAGAGATACGAGAACTAGTTCTCCCCAAATTATCTGACCCCAACTTCATCAAAGACCTTGAGGAAGATCTATATGAGCTTTTTAAGGTGAGTCACAGAGATCGCTTTGAAAGTCAGATTAATTTAGCTGTTTGTTGTTTTTTTTTTAAATGAATACTCCGTATTGACTTGATATTTACATTAACACTGACAGAAAGACCCGGGTTTCGACAGAGGACAATTCAAGAAGCAGGTCTCAGTGATGAGGGGTCAGGTGAGTCATCAATGACTTGATTATACTTGTGTTTAAAGGCACTATAGGCACTAATCTGCATTGTAACATCACTATATTTCTGAATACGATAGGGCTATGTGATACTGACATCCACAAAAAAATCGTTAGTAAACCTATTATAGATTAAATAGAATAAATCTATTATTTAATATATTAATTAGTATTCATTTTGATATTTAGTCTACATGTTCAGGGGTGCTCATAAGGATTTTCCATTCATTTGTGAAAAGCTTCATATTAAAGCATAAAGGTCTTCACAACAAACTAACAAAATGGATATGATTGACGGTTGAATAATAAATTGTACTTATTAAAGTCATTATTTTAAGGACTATAAGCAGGATATTTTTGTACATGTTTAATGCATACAATATAATACAATAAGTTCTGGCACAGAATAGAAATGCAGTGTAAAATAATTGTTATATTTTCCATTACATTAATTAACATTTAAAAAAGTGAGGATTTAGGAATTAATTCTGTTTGATGTTTATGAATGTTTAAAGTAATAAATTTTATATATATATATATATATATATATATATATATATATTAGTGCTGTCAAACAATTAATTGCATACAAAATATAAATAAAAAAACTTTTTTTTTGTTTGCATAATGTGTGTACATACAGTCTATATTTAAAAAAAATATACATGTATATATCTCTCATCTTTTTAAGTGGGAGAACTTGCACAATTGGTGGCTGACTAAATACTTTTTTGCCCCTCTGTATATTATTTAACAAAAACTGAATGCGATTCATCAATAAAATGCACCCAATGCATTTTATTATTCCTAATTTCATTTTTATTAGCCTAAATTGATTTCTCTGAGGTTTACTTAAACAAACATGTTCATGGCCATTTTTGAAGTCTAACAAACATGTGGAATAATATGGGAAAAATACAATGTTTTGACCAATCAGCCCTGGATATTTGGCTACAATATTTTATTTAAACATTGAAAATGCCCTTAGGGGTTTCAAAAGGGGAAATGGTTTTGTGTGAAATTTAACAAAACAAATTTGCAACAGTGAACCTCTATGGGTGATTATTTCCAGCAACTGATTTCTCAAAGCTGCTTGAAACTGACTAAATCCAGCTCTGATTCTAGATATCTCTTTCTGAGATGTGACCTTGCAACATTTTCGCAGTGCAGTTGAATCAAGACCATCCCTGTGGTGTGACATGCGTTGTTCTGGTTTGCTCTAGATCCTGAACCTGAGTCAGGCGCTGAGGGAGGGCAAGACGCCGCTGCAGCTGGTGCAGATGCCGCCGGTGATCGTGGAGACGGCCCGGGCGCCGCAGCGAGCCAACAGCGAGTCCTACACGCAGAGCTTCCAGAGCAGAAGACCCTTCTTTACCTGGTGGTGACGCGCGAGCACAGCCGCGCTTTAATGGCGCCTCTCACTGGGATTCTGGGAACAAACGAGAGTAGGAATAACTGATGATAAACACATTTTCTGGAAAGGAAAGCATTGCCTTGTTGACTGTTACACTGTATAAACACACAAAGCCGCGTTCAGAACGACCTGCATGTCGAGTCAATAAGACGACGAAGGAGAAACTTTCTTCCGCTGTAACGTTAGTGAACCCTCGATGCTTGACGGATGCTCACTGCGCGGCGCGCTGCTCAACTATTATCACTCAGAAGCGTTTTCTGGTCAAGGTTTTCTTGCCTCGCTTGTGTGTTCGTTTTGTTTCTCTCACAATCGTTGAAAAGTCACACTTTCTCCTGCTTTTCCCCCATTAGCATTATATTTTTCTACTTTTTTACGCTCACCTGTCTGGCGTTCGTAACGTGGGGGCGGAGTCAACTGAGCACGCGCAGAAACACTGGAACGTTCCATTTCCGCAGTTCTTTTGAAAATTGAAGAGGATATCGTAATTTCTTTTAACCATGTATTCACAGGTGTCAACAAAACTGACCTTAAAACGTGACAATGGACTGTATAATTTGTATGTAATGTATTTAATGAAAGATGCTAAAAATATAACCGTGCGGCACTCAATAAAAGAACAGACTTGAGTTTTATTTCAAAAAGAGTTTAATTGGAAGTTCCAGCTTAATGACGAGGAAACAGAGTAACTCTTGTTCTTGTGCATGTATTAGTGTTTACTGATTTCGGCTACATGTTTTCTTCTGTATTGCTTGTAAATGTCTGTCGGAGTGACAGAAGAAGACATTAAATAATCAGCACTAATAGTGTCCAGCATACTTCTACAGGTAATAATACTATTGTTTACATATCACAGACTATTTGTATCTATAACAACACTAATGATTTGATGAGAACTGCAGTAAATGCTAATACATTCTTTTATATTTTAGAGATATTAACCATTTAACCAGCACTGGAAGGCAAAACGCTCCCGTGAAAAGAACTACTGAGAAACTAGTGTTTCAAGAACAAAATACAAGCACATATCATTAAATAACAGAAACCCAGCACTCTTCGGCCCCGTACATAGAAACACACACACAAAAAAAAGCTAATAGGGGCTATGGAAGCGTCATTGAGACTTAAATCACTGCATTTAAAGGAACAGATTAACCAAAACATTAAAGCCTGGTCATTTGCTCACCCACATGTTGTTCCAAACCAGTTTTTTTACTACAATGAACACAACGGTAGTGAATAGGCACAGATACAAAAAAAGAAGAAAAAAAAAGTAGCTTAAAATAGTCTATATGACTCGTGCACTGTTTTTCAAACCTTCTTAAGTCATATAACTTGGATTATAGTGCATAATGAATCCATATTGCTGGATCCATATTTGGATTTTTATGTCATTTTTTCCAAAGTACAACTGTGTCCATTCACACAAATACAAATACTAGGGTAAATCCAACCAAATCAAGTCTTGACTTAAGGGAATTAGGTTTGTTTTTTTTAGTATAAATACTTAATATAGATAACGTGTATCCTTATTGCATTGCATTGTTTTGTGATGATTTTGTGTAATTTTTAGAGCGCAAATGACTTGGTTCACTCATATTTTGTATAAAAGAGCATCTTTTTTGCATTGCACAGGAGGTGTTTTGGGGTTTGTAAAAACATGAGGATGAGTAAATAAGGCAGAGCTGTAATTTCTGGGTGAACTGTAATAGTGTTTAGCTGCTGTGCGATCAGTTCTGAGGGGGTAAGAATGGCAGAAACCTGTAAACAGTGTGTTAAGGTTTCACAGGACGGTAATCCTGCGGGATTGTGGTTAATGTCCGCTGTAGTGTTGATCGCTGCTCGATTAAGACTAGCGTTTGATTTGAGGAGGTGGCTTCAAGTAAATCTACGGTGACGGTCGAGTCTCTGCATCAGTGTCGGATCCGGTGCAGGTATCTTTCCGGGTCCTTCTCCTGAACGGCGTTCCAGCTCCACCTGGGGCCGCCCGAGGGCCCCTGAGTCTCTTCCTCTGGGGGCAGGAACTCAGCTCGGTCACTTGATCCAGCCTCGAAAGAGCTCTGCCCTCCGCAGGCTCCCAAAGCAGATGCATCATCATCACCGTCATTATTGACGTTATTATCTTCATCTCCAGTTGCGACTTGGGACGTCTGTGCCAGTGAGCCCTCGTTGATTCTGATGGGTGAAGAAATAATAATGAATGCACTTATTAGATGTAGATCATTACATGCTGTGTAATTACAGTATCGTGCACATCTGATGTTTACGGGTGGGTGGGTGGTTTAGACTCATGCCTACACTAGTTTGTTTACAGGGTCTTTAGTGTGGCAGGTTTGTGGCTGATCTCATGACCTATTTTTGTTTAGATGTTTCCATTAACACACACACATAACATGCCACTGTGTGCAGCTGCCACGTGCATTTTATCAAACACTAGTAAATATACTAGGGTAAATTCTATATGCAAGTCAGATTTGACCCCAAAATCAAGGGAAATATTTGTTTTGATGCATATTCATTGCAATTAAGCTTTATATAAAATTGATATTTATTTACAATGATGTTGTTAGTTTCCAACATCATAAGCAGGTTTTATTTTGTAGAATCATTAGTCTCTGTGTCTCACCTGAGATGACCGAACGCTCGCACCCATCGTGTTCCTGTGCTGTCTTTATGAGCCTCCACCCTGAGGCCGCTCCGGTTCCGCGCTCGGACTCTGAGCCCCACCAGCGCTTGGGCCAGACCTGTCTCCACCTCTGCCCTTGCTCCGTCTTCATCCTCCTCCTCTCGGTCTGCTCCGTCCTCCCCAGTCACTGCTCTCCGGTTCCCCCAAACCATCCGGGCCCTTTGCTCAGCATCCGGGTCTCCCGCCGCCTGGAAGAGTCTCCGCAGCTGCCGCAGGTTCACGCCCTGGAAGATGTTGGCGGTGCCAGACTTGCGGTTCCGGCGCTCGGAGCCCGGTGGGCGGGAAAACGTAGGCTGGGACGGGCCTGCGAGAACGGGGGCTGAGGCCACATCCTCCATCTGCAGAACAAGAAGTGAAGGTCATAAGAGTCGTACAGCATATAGCTATTCTGAGAAGATGACAAGCAATTATTAACAAGTAGAGGTGCGTCCTATTTGTAGTACAAATACTGCGGTTTTTCTCATGCACTGAGCCAGAAATCTCCTCTTCTACAGCACTTAAAGTATTCCTGTCTATATTCTAAACGCTTTTAGAGATCAGTTTGTTCATACAGCTTTAACTCGAAAACATTTAACTGTAATATGCCGACAAAACAAGAATTTTGAACCTGGCTTCATACAAATTTCAGAAAACATCTAATACAAAACAATTGTACACTGTAGGGCTGCACGATTAACCTTTATTGCATCGGTTCTGTGTTTTAGTTACGCTTAACTGCGCAGAAATGGCCGAAGGCACTTCTTCGGTGGCGGGAGAGGAAGCGGGGGAGCACTTGGTTAACAAGAAGGGTGCTACTTCAGCTGTTTGGACTTATTTTGGATTCGCGAAGAACGACATGGAGCAAAAGAGAGTGGTAAATGTAAAATATTTCTATGTGCCGTCGCCAGATTAAGAGAAAACACTACCAATCTATACCAGCATCTTAAAAAACACCACCGACAGCAATATGATGTAGGGATGCTCCGATCACGATCGGATCCAACTTTGATGTAATGTCCTTAAAACAAGTCAAAATGAGGCTCAGTGGTGCGTGTGTCCTCTACGTGCCTGTATGACCTCCTTACAACACCTGGGCATGCTCCTGGTGAGGTGGAGGATGGTCTCCTGAGGGATCTCCTCCCAGACCTAATGCATCCACCAACTCCTGGACAGTCTGTGATGCAACTTGTCGTTGGTGGATGGAGTGAGAGATGATGTCCCAGAGGTGCTCAATCGTGCTCTAGCATTGTCTTGTGTTAGGAGGAACCCAAGACCAACCACCTTATGGTCTCACGAGGCGTCTAAGGATCTCATCTCGGTACCTAATGGCAGTCAGGCTACCTCTGGCAAATGTCCTGCATGGTGTTGCACTGTAACCACAACCCCCACCTGTGGACCTCGGGCCCTCACACCACCCTCATGGAGTCTGTTTCTGACCGTTTGAGCAGACATGTGCACATTTGTGGCCTGCTGGAGGTCATTTTGCAGGGCTCTGGCAGTGTTCCTCCATGCACTAAGGCGGAGCTATAGGTCCTGCTGCTGGGATGTTGCCCTCCTCCTCATCTCCTCATCTCCTGGCCTGTCTCTTAGTAGCGCCTCCATGCTCTGGACTCTACGCTGTACAGACACAGCTAACCTTCTCGCCTCAGCTCGCATTGATGTACCATCCTGGATGAGCTGCACTACCTG
>JAUMHI010000033.1:21055377-21068532 GCA_032359435.1 Enteromius unitaeniatus
CTAATTGCAGCATGGTTTCTTTTCTTGTAAAAATTAGCTTACAGTCAATTGTGAACATTTAATGCCAGTCGAGCCTTGTGCAAACCATCAGCACAATCTAAGATTTTAGTATGTGTTCTTTCATTTTTACTGTAAATACTGTGCGATTTTCTTTTTATTGTTAATCTCCAAAAGGTTTTGTTCAGGTATTAAATTTGCAATGTTTTCAGAGGTTGGTACATTTGAACTCCCAGCTGTGCTCCGAATAAAAATGTTTAAATCTTTATCTGAAATAAAAATGGTCACATCAGCTAGTAAAACTTACAAAAAAAAAAGTGGTTTTAAAATTGTGAACATATTGGCTGAATGATTAAAAAAAAAAAAAAAAAGCAAGTAAATATATGTAATATATAAAACATAATTGTTCCACTAGGAGAGTTGGAAAATGAGCCCATTTAAAAAAAAAAAAAAAAAAAAAGGTATACATATGTAAATAGATAGACGCCTGGGAGGGCAGATGAAGACAGGTTTGTGTTTTTGTGAACTATGAAGCGTTTTGGTTTGATAAGAGAACCCTACTGAAGCACAACTTTTTTTGGTACTAGAAGGCAGAGGAGGAGGAACATTTTATTACTTGTAACTTTTTAATCCATCTTATAACTCTTAATGAAGCTGGTCTTTTTGGGTGAAGTGTTTGGGTGGTTCTTTTACTTACCAACCAGAAAGAGCAGAAGCAAACAGTAAAGCTTGCATATCAAAAATTTGACTCAAAAACTTCGACTGAACACCGGTCATGTGATCAGATGAGGATTTTGTAATGTTTATTTTGTAGTTTTTAAAAACAAGCAGTAAAAAAAAAAGAAAAAAAAAAAAAAGCATACAATTTATATATTTATAACATCATGACTTCCAATATCTTGGGGTGGGAAGGGAAAAGAAAAAGAAACCCTCATTTTCACAAAGTGAGGAGCAACACAGCTTAAGTTTCAGTATCGAACACTCACGCGCGCACACACACAGGACACAAGACACACACACACACTCAAACCTCATTTAATATCACAGGAGAATAAAAAAAAAAAAAAAAAACCTCACTAAATGAATAGAAAGTGAACACATTAAACAATGGGAATGTTCTAGCTCAAATCAACTTAAAAAGGACTAAAAGCAAAAAGGCATTTATAAAAAAAAAAAAAAAGGACATGGTTACTCATTGAGTTTGAAACACAGTAGTTATTAACACCTGAAGATTTCCTCTAAATGGACCGGTTTCCTCAAATAAAAAAAAAAAAATGTAAAAAAAAAAAAAAATGCAAAATCAGGAAGTGCACGCTCATGTGAGGAAGTTAGAAGCATTCCCTTGTGTCTCCTGGCCATGAGTCACACTGACGCGAGGAAGAGGAGGGATGAAGCGTTTGTGGAAGGAAAGGCAGAGTTTGAGTTTAGTCCATCAGCGCTTGGGGATCCGCCAAAAACCAGGAGGAGAAACAAGAGCGTTTGAAGAAGCCGTAACGTTTCATAGACAAATCCAGCTTCAGAGGAAAGAGAGAGAAGAGAGTCACAGAGCTTTTCAGCTGGACACGAGAAGGAAAAAAAAACAAAAACAGGAAGAGCAGAAGTCCTTTTGTCAGAGGAGAGTGAGAGGATGGAGGGAAGGAGCTGGACGGACGAGAGCTCAATCACTTCACTGCGCCTGAGGAGAGACCAGAAACCACTGAATCAACCATTTCAGCAACTCAACTTCTCTAGGTATCATGCTTTAAAACTATTAACAGAGTCTATTGAAAAGGGTGCATAATTAACAAACGGAATAAAATGCATCCCTTTTAAATTTCTGTAAAATAAAAGAGTTTCATACAGAGTTAAGTGGGCAAATACACTATAAAGGGGCAATGACAAAAACATCCTGCAAGTTTCATAACACAAGACACCCTCATAAATGATAAAAGCTTTTAAAATCAAGCTTCAAAAAGTGCCATCAGTGGCTGTTCAGACACATAAACCTAGATGTGCGTGTTCACCTGCTGGCCCTGCGGTGTGGCGCCCGGCTGACCCGCGGCCTGTCCCGTCTGTCCGTAGTAAGCAGCCTGCTGTCTGTAGTACTCGGCCCAGGCGGCGCTGTAGTCCTGTCCGGCGGCGGCGGCTCCAGGGGCCTGAGCTCCTCCGGCGGCGGGGGCAGCACCTCCTCCTCCTGCTGCGGCTGAGAGAGGCTCAGCGTCAACAAACTGATCTGATGGCACATTCAATCACAGGCATTTCTCTACTCCACTTAACGTCTGCGTACAGTCAACATTAAATGTGTGTTCTGAGTTTGTCACACCACAGAAATGTGTCATTAACCACCCAGTAAATAAGGCATCAAAATTGTGAATAAACAAGCCGTGCTCTCAAATGCTGGGGGCGGAAACATGCCCACACACAGCAAAGATTTAAATCAACCAAGCACAGTTGTTTTGTCGATTATAGCAACCATGTAACAGGACTAAGGCACAGCTCGATAGAAAACTATGCTGTAACTCATGATTAGACGGACGAAGCGCTGATGCTTCTAGTTATGTGGGAGTTGGACTTGAAGCAGCACTGCGCAGAACGATCAGTGTTTGACATCGAAGTACCGCGAGAGTGATTCAAAGCATAAGGAGCTCTCACTGTACTGATCTCACACAGTCTGTGCAGCTTCAAGCCCAAATCTCAAAGGGCTAGGCGGCTTTATCCAGACCAGTGCAATAAACCCTGCTCACCAAAATGTCTTTGTAACACGTTTCAGAAATGCACCGATTACAAACAATTCTCAAAATTGACTGTCTTCAATAAACACGAGGAATGAGTGCTCGTACCCATCTTTTTGTAGTACTCCTCCCAGGCCTTGGTGTAGTCAGGCTGGGCGGCTCCGGGGGCACCTTGGCTCTGGTCAGCCGGAGCAGGAGCAGCAGGCTGGGCGGCAGGCGTCTGTCCGGGCATGGCGCCCCCTCCAGGCTGCTGGTAGTACTGTGCGTAATAAGCCGCCCACGCCGCGTTATGATCCGCTGCTGCTTTACCTAAGACACAGAAACCCCCTTTTACACCTCAGGATAAACCAGATCCTCAACCTCAAATATTTCAATCGTATAATGGCAGTTGTCAATCCATAGTGTGTAAAAAAAAAAATCCATGACTTCAAGACACAATGTGAAGGGAGCATAACTTAATTCTAGGACTTAAAGAAAACACTTTAATGAAATAAGACCATAACACTGGAAGGTTCAGTACAGAACGACTCACTGGGATCTTGTGGCTGCCACTGCTGGTACGCATTTCCCCAGCCCTGAGGATACTGACCGCCAGGAGGACCCCCGCTGGAGACAAAGAGAGACTGTGAGCATGACAAAACCAACCTGGAGAGCCAAACATTCACCACTGAAGCAGTACTGACTGTGGCGGTCCACCAGGGGGCCCAGGCTGGTACGGGTTCGGGTTGTAGGGGCCCATGGGTCCAGCAGGGCCCGGTCCACCCGGGCCAGGTCCAACAGGGCACAGTGGACCCTAATGAGGAGAACCAGGTCAGTTAAAACCAGTAAAAATCACACAGATCTGACGATACAAACATTCTTGAATAAAAGAACAGCATGTACAATGGAGTGGAAAAGTGCAGATTCTCTTCAAATAAGGAGTTTTATATTATATTATATTATATAGGCCATAATCAAGTTTAAGCCGGGCACAGAGGAAGACAACTGGGTTGCCTGATTTAAAGAGTTGTAATCTCCAAACAGTTATGCAACAGAATTATTTGCTAAGTGTTACTTTATAAACCTGGCAACCATGAGTACACGCTCCGTCTTCACTGTGGATGAAAGTGCTGGCTTTCTGAAAACACCGGTTAGCTTGCGGTTTAGTTTCAATATTCTTTTCTCAGAAAAGTATCATTCATCAAGCGCTCACTTACGAGAGAGGGACTGTATGAGCTTCCCGTTTCTGTATTAACAGTGAAGCTGTGACAAGTAACAAGGTCATACCAACTCTTCGCTGAGAACGCCAAGCAGCGATACGATTGAATTCTGTGCGCGTTCATGACTGAACATTTGCAAGCGAGATACAGTGATGACGGCGCAGTTATGAACCCTTCTCATTTTTGTTTTTACAGGCTTAAAAACAAGATGCAAACATTGCACCTGTTGAGAAGTGCCCAATGTAAACATGAAGCCCATGTCATTACCTATATTATTATTGTGCTGGAGTAACGAGGACCCTTCATAATGCAGAGATCACCTGCCTATAGTTAGAAATGGTCCAACAGTTTTAACCCAACATTTAACAGCAGTTTTACTCGACTCTGCTGAAGTGAAACTTAGAGCAGTCCTGTATCGGGATACGCATCGTGACTCTGCTGATGAAACAGCCTTAGCAAACACCAGGCAAGGTAACGCACAGAAGCGGTGTTTGTGGTACCTCGATCTTGTCCTCGATCAGCTGTTTGGCGTGGTCGATCTGCTGAGGAGATCCCCGGATGGTAAACAGTTTGAAGTTGGGGTCGCCGTTGGGCGGCGGCTGGCGCGAGATCTCCACGAAGGCGCCCGTCTGCTGGTTGATGGCCTTCACGTTCTCGCCGCCTCGGCCGATCACCAGGCCGCATTTGTGGGCGGGGATCGAAAAGGTCATCTCTCCGCCAGGAGGGCCCCAGTTACCGGGGCCACGCCCCCTGCCACGCCCACCCGGAGGCATGCCTGTGCCCGGAGGACCGGGGGGACCCTGACCGACAGAACAGAGATTAACCAAAGCAACCAGTCAGATGATATGAACTAGTGCTTGTGACTACTACACCGCTTTTAAACTGCTCTGGGTGAACAGGTGGCATTTCAAGCATTTTCTGCATCACTGTGACAGGACATGAACAAAACTCCGGAGCTGCTCTAAGAGTCACTTCACCAGCATTTCACTTTTTCATTTGAGAGAGTTTATAAAGGAAAAAAAAAAAAAAAAAATTAAAAAAAAAAAAGGTAGAAACCCACATGTAGGGATTATAAAAGATCTGAATGTTAACGGTTCTGCAGAAAAAAATAAACATTTCCTATTTATTGCCAAATAATTGGTACCTAGCATTTTTAGAGCCATTTCATCAATATTACTGAAAAAGGTAAAAACCTTACAAGTGTTAGGATTTAAAACCCAACCGTAGCTTAGCTTAAACTAGGGCACGGCCTTCGTTAAATTAAGGTATTTAAGCAACTTTTACAGAAATGTTTTGTAAGAAAAAAGTTTACAGGTATGCATCCTGACATTTTAATATATGTCAGAGCAAGATATTTTCAGTCGAGAAAGCTCAAACATGCACTTTAATTGGTGACTGGATTAAGCCTCGTCTGTGAAAGCGTCAAACACCAAAAACAATCCCCAAGAAATACGGAAAACACAATTAGTAAAAAGCGCAGCCAAGAAAATGAATACGAGAAACTACAGAGATTGATGTGTTTTTAATCTTTTACCTCTCAGGTTAATCATGCTTAGACATTGAAATAGCATGAACTAATATCATTTTGGCCTGTCTGCCATGTGTTTAAACCAGTTATATCTAACCATTGAAATGCAAGGTTGAGAGCTTTATAGCTCTTTTGTTGATCTTGATTGCTTCTATTGTCCTCATTTGTAAGTTGCTTCTGATAAAAAGCATCTGCTACATTACATAACATTAATGTAATGATTAATTAAAAGGTTTTTTTATTTATTATATTTTAAATAGATTAGGCGTTAATTTTTTTTAAAATTTTTTTTTTTTTTTAATTACTAGTATTTAAATTGCACCCTTGAAACTGAATCCAGAAATATGTAGAAAATTATTAAGAACTGAATTTAAGGTGGGTGGAAAACACTGATTTGATAGAGAGCTGACTGAAAGTATATTGGACAAGCTCAGTTGAATCAGAGCATCACTCACCCCTCCTCCTTCCTCTCGTACTCTGATGCTCTGGAGAAGCTCGTTGATGATGCTGGCGGCGTGTTCGCAGCGGTCCGGAGGACCCATTATGTGAGCAATCTTATCTGGACCGGTACCGTCATCTACAGAGAGAAGAAAAACCATGTTATGCACTGTAATAAAATCACACACCATCAAGTTTAAGCAGATCCTGAAAGTCTAAACGCACCTGGTTTAAACTGTATCCTCACGCCAGCATCGTTCTGAATCTTCTTGATCATCTCGCCACTTCGGCCAATCACGACACCCACAGAGTGACGCGGGACAGGCACCTGTCCAATCAGAAAGAGATGACATCACGCTCACGTTTCAAACTGGAAACAATCTGAAATATAAAACGACTAAAGCAACCCCGCACCTCGATGCCTCCACCTATTCGAGAGCCGTACTCGTTTCTGTCGAAGCCAGGATGATCCCGCTCTCGCAGAATCTCCTGCACCATGTCACGTGCTTGCTACAGAGAGAAACGACCGACCGCGTCAAAACCCTAAGCGGCTTGTTAAGAGGTAAAGCAGCTAGTATACAAGAACAGATAAAACATGGGACAGTAGCAGTTGAGAGGAAATGGTCACACCTGGACTTTGTAAGGATCTCCAATGATGCGCAAAGGTTTGTCCATGTTTGGCCCCTGAGAAGCGTCCTGAATCAAAATCATCTTCACGCCAGCGCGCTCCTGAAACAAAGACGTTCACATGTAGAGAAGATGAGTAACTCAGTAAACATACTACAGATTTAAACAACTGCCTCTTAATGCACTATAAGATAATCGCTGTAACACTAAACAGAAGAAAAGTCACTTTTGAGCAATTTAATGCATCCTTGCAAAATAAAAACGTTAATTTCTATTAAAAAAAAAAAAAAGGAAAAGTGACAAAGCCGTACATCCCTCCAGCTACCCACAATCCTCTAGATCAGGTGATCCGACTGGCCTGCAAAGTTCAGCCCCAACTCGAATCAAACACACCTGCCTTTAATTAAAGCGATCCTGAAGACCTTAAACCGCTTCATGTGTTTGAGATTAGAGCAGGGCTGTCCAAACTCGGTCCTGGGGGTGGACAGTGTCCAGCAGAAATTAGCTCCAACTTGCCACAACACACCTCCGAGGAACTGCTAGCATACCTAGATTAGCTGCTTCAGGTGTTTAATTAGGGTCGGAGCTGAACTGTGCGGGACAGTCGATCACCAGGAGCAGGATTGGGCAGCCCTGGACAAGCTCTACCTGTAGCTGTTTAATGGTCTCTCCTCCTTTGCCGATGATGAGACCCGCTTTCCCTGCTGGAATGATCATTTCCTGCATGTGGCCGCTCCCATTGGTCGACTCATGGAAGGAGGGAGGGGTGCCCCGCCCCCGAGAGACGATGTCATCCAGCAGCATTTTGGCCTTCCTGCATAGACCAGTCAAAATGTGAACAAACCAACACCAAACAGATCCACACTGCCGGTAAAGATGAGAGCAAGCACAAACATACTGGATGGCTTCAGGGCCGCCGGTGAGAGAGACACTCCGGTCCGGAAGACCGCCGCTGTCTAAACACACAAATCCAACATGTCCCATCACGCCTCATACTTCCAAACACACCATTATCAGAAAACAGCAGAGAAAACCCATTCGACTCGGTTTAACTCACCTGGAGCAATCTGAACTTTACAGCCAGACTCCTGCTGGATCTTATTGATCTGCTCTCCTCCTCGACCAATGACTGCAAACACAACATTACTCACTGAGCTCAGAATTACAATAAACACATCAAGCTCCATAAGAGGAGACAATCTCAGGAAACAAGTTCACATCCACATTTCAGACTTACTGAGCCCAACCATGCCGTCAGGGACTCTGTACTCTTCTGTGAGAGACGAGGGACGTACACTACAAGACAAAAACAAACTCAGTCAGGGAGAGAGTACCACCAGACGAATGTGTTCAGGTCTTACTAAACTTCTGTCATGAATTCATGTGATAAAAATGATGTTACGTTTTAAACGTTAAGGTAAAAGTTGGACTATTTTTACAGGAGCGCCTCAAGACCCCAGTATTTGGTTTAACACGTCTGAAACCGAACCCAGCCTAATTATACAGGCTTGTGTAGTTATTCCTGCCTTCCCAAGGACTCAGATCTAACGGCTCTGATCACGGCACACGAGGAGCTCCTTACCTCTGCTGGGAAAGGGCAGCCAGCTGGGCTCCGATAGCTGCGGATGAGAAAGGGATAAAATCACTGCTCTAAAAATACACGGACACTTGCTTTGAGCTACTAAATGTGAGACTGTGTTTACACTATCAAAAAACAAAACAAAACAGAGACATACACAGCGCTGAAGCATTGTCTCTGTCAGATGCCATCTTCTTACTCTCCGGCTGATCTAAAGGGAACACACAAGAACAGCTCAAAAACAGTCTCAGGAGAGACAGACGGACAGATCCTGAGCGCGTCTGTGCCTCCTTCATACCTCCGTCCTCCAGCGATCGCTTCTGTGCTGCGAAGGGATAGCTCTCCGCTCCGCCGTTATTGCTCATGGGGGGACCCGTCACGTCTCCACCGATCTTTGCTGCAATCTGAAACAAAATTGTGGCAAAACACAACGTTTACACAACAAAATCAACACGACTATTGATACGAACTACTTTTAAAGAACATACTGGTCACATACTGTATAACTGCAACGCTTATACAAGACTTATTTAATGCCACGTTAGTCTATTTCATTGCAAAACTTAAAATGTACTAAATTTACTAAAGTTTTCTACATGCATTAAAAGCAGGACAGTCCAATAAAGTGTCTTTCAGATTCACATGATCCTTACAAATAAAACAACTCTAAAACATTTCCTATAATGAACCTCACAGGGTAAAACCACTCTGTGTTTGGACGAACACTATTGTTTTCCTCTGAAGCTCCTCAGGAAAACAATGTAAAACCATTAGATCTCAGTGTATATCTATCGTTATCCTAGTGACTTAATTGAACGTAACCCAGCGCTTCAGCAGTATACCACGATGCTCGCGTGTTTAACATGATATGTACCCCAATAACAGCACGGTAACGTTACTAGCGTTAACCGTACACGTGTTCAACACACGGCAGTAACGCGTTTCTTTTAGTTGTGTTACCGGAGTTAAACCGAAGCACCACGGTAACGCGAGGTATTTGTCCGTTTGCAGCGGTAGCACCGCGTTTCCTCTCGGACCACAATGCAAGCACCGCGATACGGGGATATAATCACCACACACCGCTCCTGAGCTACCGCTAGCCGCTCCGTAGCACCGTATCGCGTCGGTTTGTGTCGGTATCTACCGAGCAGATAGCGCTATTACTCAAAAGCATCCTCGCGCTAACGGCGCACGCCGGCTCACGCGCCGCGGCCCTCGCGCTGACCCACAAACGCGGCCCGCAGTGCGGATCTCTCACCTGCCGCGCGCGCTGCACCGCGTCGGCGAACGCGTCTTTCTTGAGTCCACCGGCTCCTAGAGCCGCTCCGGCGCCGGGCGGCGGCACCGCGCTGTACTCTGACATGCTGTCCGTGCGGAGGGTGAGGTGTGCGGGAGACGGCGGGGAGCTCTAGGCCTGGCGGAGGTGCGCAGACGCGGGAAGACGAGCGAGACAAAACGCATGGGAGGCGGGCCTAAAGGCCTGCGGCTATGAAATCTGCTTCCTATAGGCGTACTTAATGAGTGGCCTTCCAGCTGACCTATCAGAGTGCAGCTGGAAGGCGGGCCATCGGACCATTCACCCAATAGATGAGGGCTGACTGAACGCGACGCACAGAGCGTGCCGTTGTGAGGGAGCCAATCAGCGCTCGGCAACGCATGAAATAGCCCAATGAGGTTCGAGAAACCGCTGATAGGCAAAGATGGACGTTTGAATCCGCGTATAGGCTTTTTAGGACCGTTTAACCTTGGTGGTTATATTATTCTGCTGCTCAATGCATTTCCTCGGATGTTTATGGGTTAGTGAAATACACTTTCTGTACAACAGAGAAGTGTTATAAAGACCGCCAGGAAAGACTCTGAACTGCTTAGTTTAGTTTAATTTAATTCAATTCACATTTTCATACATGCATTCAGTAATAGATTTTAGTTTCCTTTCAAAGGAAAATACACGTGAGGAGAAAAATATAGAATTAACATACATAATCTGTTTTCGTTAACACCAAAATAAGAACAATAATCATGTATGCATACAAAACCACAAAAAATGAGGAGACCCAAACGTAATCTGCAAACTTTTACTTTTTTTTTCTCCACAATTATTACTAATTGTGGGTACATTTTGGAGAATCCATGTAAACATGGCAAATATTTAGCTTTTATTGGAAGCTTTTACCAAAGTTTACCAAATAAACCAGGCAGTTAGTTAGTCTGACTTATTTTGAACTGAAAATACACCAGGCTAGCTGAAATAAACCTGGCTCATTCGCTAAACTTGTTTGTATGAAACAAGCCCCAGATGGCATTTTTTTTAATTTAGTACTTTATACAGTAGCTGAATAAGTGGGAGGGACATTGTCAATCTTTAGAGCACTTGATAGGATGCACTCTGTGAGAGCAGGATGACTTTATTTGGTCCGTTTTCCCAGGAGATAAAGACTGTAACATTTAAATGCATATACATTTGCTAAAAGTTTGTGTTGTGCACATTTAGTAGTGCAGTAGCATATGTGCTAAAAGACAGCCTAAAAGAGACACAAACACAATTGAACGTGTATCATTTTGTGCACAAATAATGCTTGAATTCGATGGAAACCAGTAGGAGCAGATTCCGTGTGGGAATCTTTATTTTATTGTAACACATACAGTCTATCTGAACGTATCAACAGTCAGTGACTCTTTCAGAAAGTCCTTTTTTGCTTAATCCTGGTGTTCCTGGAGTCAAAAATCACAAACACCAACACCCATAAGGCTTTCTGCTCCCAGTACCTCATATATTGAGGTTAACAGCTATATAAACTCCAAGGCTGCGTCCCAATGCAGATACCTACAGAGTTAACGTTCTTCTGAGTTTGAAGTAAGATGGTATGCCAGTGTTGGGTCATTAAGTGTGTATCGATACCACTTATCTACTGTATGCTTGTTAGTGTTAGTATATAGCTATATTCATAGCCTTAAAAAACTTTTGTTAAAATCAAATACAGTACACTTAAAAACTGCTGTGGCAACTTCTGCCTTGCATTTCTCGATACGTTTCTTTACCTGAAACAGTCAAAAGAAAACCGTCATAAACCGTACACTGATTGGGGACAACATTAGCTGGAAAAAAACATGCATGGATGCATGCTTCGAAAAAATTCCACTGAAAAAAATACACCTTCGGCATACTATCGTGAAGGCCTCGTTCATGAAACACAAGCACTACTATTGTCTATGCACATAAATTGTCATGAGTATTTACACCAAAATGTGTTTCATGAGTGAGACCGAACACTCTTTAGTGTGGATAATATGCAAATTGGGACGCAGTGCAGGATTTTAGAATCAGTTAAAGGAATAGTTCACCCAAAAATGAAAATGTGGTAAAATTGTACTCACCCTCAGGTTATCGTAGATCTAAAGTGCTTTTTTTTGGATTGACACAGATGTGGAGAAATGTAGCAATACATCACCTGCTCAGCAATGAATCCTCTGCAGTGAATGGGTGCCGTCGGAATAAAAGTCTAAACAGCTGATTAAAACATCACAATAATCAGTCCAAACTGTGCATTTATAGGGACTGGGCTTTTTTCGCTTTTAAATGCTGCTAAATCTATGCATATTTATCTTTTTTTCTGCAGAAAGCAATATTATGAATCATGGAGTCACATTTTAGCTAGAAGTTAAAACAGTTCAAATGTTTTATTAATGATGGATTTATTTATTTTACAGAAACACAGCTTTTCTCTTCTCAAGCTCTTAACTGCTTGACTGGAGTGATGTGGATTACTGTGATGTTTTTATCAGCTGTTTAGACTCTCATTCTGACGGCACCCATTCACTGCAGAGGACCCACTGGTGAGCAAATGATGTAATTCTACCTTTCTCTTCATCTGTTTCAATGAAAAAACAAACCCATTTACAATAGCATTGCATTATCATATCATGCATCATACAATACCCAATTTTCTGTGGAATCTGTCAGTTTTTAAACTGCAGACTGGCTCTGACGTCCCTCAACTAGCATCAGCTTGTTCAGACTGGAAAATTGGGGCAAAAATCATAGTGCATAGTGTATTCCAGGCTTTAGATGGCCTGAAGGCGAGTACACTTCCAGCTGATGCTCATTTTTTGGGTGGACTACTCTAGAACTCTTGATTGGTTGTGATGGTGATTTCGGAGCACACAGGGTTCAGTAGAAGTGGCGTATTACTGGACCACAGATAAAACATACATGTTTCTCAAAGCAGAGGCACTTTTAATTGTTGTTCAAAGGAAGGAAGTTAGTTTATTGTCCATTCCCATTTGGAGTTCAGTAGTATGCACTTGGTTAAACACACACACACAGTACAGTACAGCACATGCTCACACAGTCATTCATTTTACCGCATCCAGAGGGCCGTACCCTGTATACCTGAATATCAGGGCCCTGTTGACCAACAACACACATGAAGAGCACATCATGAACCTCAGTAATTCAGGATCGGGTAAGAACAGCACCTCTCAGATTCTGCATATTTCAGTGTTTGGACTAAGTTCGTCGTTCTTTCTCACATCTAATGTTTTTTGGTGAACTTAATATATTGTAGGCTTAAATAGACAAGTCTTTGACTGTATCTTTCTACACACACAAGACCTGTCTTTCTCTCTCAGGTTCCCACTCCCAGTACTTTCCTCATGTGCTCGTAGACGACGTAGGAGATGCTGACCGCTGGGATGACCTTGAGGAAGTTAGGAGCGATGCCTCGGTAGAGTCCCACCACACCCTCCTGAGCCACGATATTCCTGAAGAGGGTCAGCATGGACAGCTGAGGAGCTCCCTTCACTGACGCTGAGGAACCAGAGGAGCAGAAATAATCTCACCAAAATATTCCTGTATCACTTCTAGAATCAACAATATGTTATTATAATAATAAAGACTTCGTTTTTTTTATTTGTGTCATTTTGATTTGTTTTTGCTTTTACTTTTTTAATACATTTGTATTTCAGTTTTATTCATTTATTTATTAACTAAATGAAATTGAGATATTTTATATAATCTTAAAATGTGCATTTAAAAAACATGTGCTCAGTTGATGTCGATAATTTTAGGAAAAATTG